>CM064510.1:46018198-46088807 GCA_032716605.1 Paralithodes platypus
ATCATATAAGTTGGTCATTAGATAGTGGTATCATATAAGTTGGTCATTAGATAGTGGTATCATATAAGTTGGTCATTAGATAGTGGTATCATATAAGTTGGTCATTAGATAGTGGTATCATATAAGTTGGTCATTAGATAGTGGTATCATATAAGTTGGTCATTAGATAGTGGTATCATATAAGTTGGTCATTAGATAGTGGTATCATATAAGTTGGTCATTAGATAGTGGTATCATATAAGTTGGTCATTAGATAGTGGTATCATATAAGTTGGTCATTAGATAGTGGTATCATATAAGTTGATCATTAGATAGTGGTATCATATAAGTTGGTCAATAGATAGTGGTATCATATAAGTTGGTCATTAGATAGTGGTATCATATAAGTTGGTCATTAGATAGTGGTATCATATAAGTTGATCATTAGATAGTGGTATCATATAAGTTGGTCAATAGATAGTGGTATCATATAAGTTGGTCATTAGATAGTGGTATCATATAAGTTGGTCATTAGATAGTGGAATCATATAAGTTGGTCATTAGATAGTGGTATCATATAAGTTGGTCAATAGATAGTGGTATCATATAAGTTGGTCATTAGATAGTGGTATCATATAAGTTGGTCAATAGATAGTGGTATCATATAAGTTGGTCATTAGATAGTGGTATCATATAGTTGATCTTTAGATAGTGGTATCATATAAGTTGGTCAATAGATAGTGGTATCATATAAGTTGGTCATTAGATAGTGGTATCATATAAGTTGGTCAATAGATAGTGGTATCATATAAGTTGGTCATTAGATAGTGGTATCATATAAGTTGATCATTAGATAGTGGTATCATATAAGTTGGTCAATAGATAGTGGTATCATATAAGTTGGTCATTAGATAGTGGTATTATATAAGTTGGTCATTAGATAGTGGTATCATATAAGTTGGTCAATAGATAGTGGTATCATATAAGTTGGTCAATAGATAGTGGTATTATATAAGTTGGTCAATAGATAGTGGTATTATATAAGTTGGTCATTAGATAGTGGTATCATATAAGTTGGTCATTAGATAGTGGTATCATATAAGTTGGTCATTAGATAGTGGTATCATATAAGTTGGTCATTAGATAGTGGTATCATATAAGTTGGTCATTAGATAGTGGTATCATATAAGTTGGTCATTAGATAGTGGTATCATATAAGTTGGTCATTAGATAGTGGTATCATATAAGTTGGTCATTAGATAGTGGTATCATATAAGTTGGTCATTAGATAGTGGTATCATATAAGTTGGTCATTAGATAGTGGTATCATATAAGTTGGTCATTAGATAGTGGTATCATATAAGTTGGTCATTAGATAGTGGTATCATATAAGTTGGTCATTAGATAGTGGAATCATATAAGTTGGTCATTAGATAGTGGTATCATATAAGTTGGTCATTAGATAGTGGTATCATATAAGTTGGTCAATAGATAGTGGTATCATATAAGTTGGTCAATAGATAGTGGTATCATAAGTTGGTCAATAGATAGTGGTATCATATAAGTTGGTCATTAGATAGTGGTATCATATAAGTTGGTCAATAGATAGTGGTATCATATAAGTTGGTCATTAGATAGTGGTATCATATAAGTTGGTCATTAGATAGTGGTATCATATAAGTTGGTCAATAGATAGTGGTATCATATAAGTTGGTCAATAGATAGTGGTATCATATAAGTTGGTCAATAGATAGTGGTATCATATAAGTTGGTCAATAGATAGTGGTATCATATAAGTTGGTCAATAGATAGTGGTATCATATAAGTTGGTCAATAGATAGTGGTATCATATAAGTTGGTCATTAGATAGTGGTATCATATAAGTTGGTCATTAGATAGTGGTATCATATAAGTTGGTCAGATAGTGGTATCATATAAGTTGGTCAATAGATAGTGGTATTATATAAGTTGGTCATTAGATAGTGGTATCATATAAGTTGGTCATTAGATAGTGGTATCATATAAGTTGGTCATTAGATAGTGGTATTATATAAGTTGGTCATTAGATAGTGGTATCATATAAGTTGGTCAATAGATAGTGGTATCATATAAGTTGGTCATTAGATAGTGGTATCATATAAGTTGGTCAATAGATAGTGTATCATATAAGTTGGTCATTAGATAGTGGTATCATATAAGTTGGTCATTAGATAGTGGTATATATAAGTTGGTCAATAGATAGTGGTATCATATAAGTTGGTCATAGATAGTGGTATATAAGTTGGTCAATAGATAGTGGTATCATATAAGTTGGTCATTAGATAGTGGTATCATATAAGTTGGTCAATAGATAGTGGTATCATATAAGTTGGTCATAGATAGTGGTATCATATAAGTTGGTCATTAGATAGTGGTATTATATAAGTTGGTCATTAGATAGTGGTATCATATAAGTTGGTCATTAGATAGTGGTATCATATAAGTTGGTCATTAGATAGTGGTATCATATAAGTTGGTCATTAGATAGTGGTATCATATAAGTTGGTCATTAGATAGTGGTATCATATAAGTTGGTCATTAGATAGTGGTATCATATAAGTTGGTCATTAGATAGTGGTATCATATAAGTTGGTCATTAGATAGTGGTATCATATAAGTTGGTCATTAGATAGTGGTATCATATAAGTTGGTCATTAGATAGTGGTATCATATAAGTTGGTCATTAGATAGTGGTATCATATAAGTTGGTCATTAGATAGTGGTATCATATAAGTTGGTCATTAGATAGTGGTATCATATAAGTTGGTCATTAGATAGTGGTATCATATAAGTTGGTCATTAGATAGTGGTATCATATAAGTTGGTCATTAGATAGTGGTATCATATAAGTTGGTCATTAGATAGTGGTATCATATAAGTTGGTCATTAGATAGTGGTATCATATAAGTTGGTCATTAGATAGTGGTATCATATAAGTTGGTCATTAGATAGTGGTATCATATAAGTTGGTCATTAGATAGTGGTATCATATAAGTTGGTCATTAGATAGTGGTATCATATAAGTTGGTCATTAGATAGTGGTATCATATAAGTTGGTCATTAGATAGTGGTATCATATAAGTTGGTCATTAGATAGTGGTATCATATAAGTTGGTCATTAGATAGTGGTATCATATAAGTTGGTCATTAGATAGTGGTATCATATAAGTTGGTCATTAGATAGTGGTATCATATAAGTTGGTCATTAGATAGTGGTATCATATAAGTTGGTCATTAGATAGTGGTATCATATAAGTTGGTCATTAGATAGTGGTATCATATAAGTTGGTCATTAGATAGTGGTATCATATAAGTTGGTCATTAGATAGTGGTATCATATAAGTTGGTCATTAGATAGTGGTATCATATAAGTTGGTCATTAGATAGTGGTATCATATAAGTTGGTCATTAGATAGTGGTATCATATAAGTTGGTCATTAGATAGTGGTATCATATAAGTTGGTCATTAGATAGTGGTATCATATAAGTTGGTCATTAGATAGTGGTATCATATAAGTTGATCATTAGATAGTGGTATCATATAAGTTGGTCATTAGATAGTGGTATCATATAAGTTGGTCATTAGATAGTGGTATCATATAAGTTGGTCATTAGATAGTGGTATCATATAAGTTGATCATTAGATAGTGGTATCATATAAGTTGGTCAATAGATAGTGGTATCATATAAGTTGGTCATTAGATAGTGGTATCATATAAGTTGGTCATTAGATAGTGGTATCATATAAGTTGGTCATTAGATAGTGGTATCATATAAGTTGGTCATAGATAGTGGTATCATATAAGTTGGTCATTAGATAGTGGTATCATATAAGTTGGTCAATAGATAGTGGTATCATATAAGTTGGTCATTAGATAGTGGTATCATATAAGTTGATCATTAGATAGTGGTATCATATAAGTTGGTCAATAGATAGTGGTATCATATAAGTTGGTCATTAGATAGTGGTATCATATAAGTTGGTCAATAGATAGTGGTATCATATAAGTTGGTCATTAGATAGTGGTATCATATAAGTTGATCATTAGATAGTGGTATCATATAAGTTGGTCAATAGATAGTGGTATCATATAAGTTGGTCATTAGATAGTGGTATCATATAAGTTGGTCATTAGATAGTGGTATCATATAAGTTGGTCAATAGATAGTGGTATTATATAAGTTGGTCATTAGATAGTGGTATCATATAAGTTGGTCATTAGATAGTGGTATCATATAAGTTGGTCATTAGATAGTGGTATTATATAAGTTGGTCATTAGATAGTGGTATCATATAAGTTGGTCATTAGATAGTGGTATCATATAAGTTGGTCATTAGATAGTGGTATCATATAAGTTGGTCATTAGATAGTGGTATCATATAATTTTACTTATTCACTTTGATTAGCGTTACATTGATTACAATGTTTAATTTAAGGTTACAAAGATTAGCAAGGAATATTTAGTATTTCAAAGACCTTGCGGTTCATTCCGGGGAAATAATCTAATTGGAATTTGCATAATTTGCATACTACTATCTACTCCCTTCTTAAGCTGCTCCACTGAATAACTATTTACAACTTCTGAGGGATGTTTGTTTTACCTATATTAGATCCTATATGCCCTATATTCAAGATAAATTTGTACATTTTTCGATAACAAAAAATCCCGGCCGAAGGCCGGTTCCTCTTAAATTACAGGCTCGGTATCACTCGCCAGGAAAAAATCGACACCTAATGACACATAAAGTCTTAATGTTGACTAACAAATGAGGCGCAAGGACTTTAAATCGCCAAACTAATGGGCCGAACGTCTTAAAATCAGAAAACTAATGGGGCTAAACATGAGGAAGAAGAGGGACCAGAAAAACGACCCATCTCCCTTTAAACCTATAGTACTTCAACCGCTTGATATGAATGTCTAGCCTCTTTAGGAATGAATCAGTTGTTTTTTATTTCTGCCATTTTCCCCGGTAATTCGCTCCACTTGTTCACCACAGAAAAGGAGAGAAAAAAGCAGGTCACCCCACGTCTGTAGGTGAAGACATGGTTTGTGACATCGAGATTCACCTTCCTGGTTTTAATTGCATTCCATTTCCACGAATTGAAACATTATTATTGATTAAAAAAAGGGCTCTTGCATCCCTTTTGTCAAAGGTGTTCAGTATCTCGATACACTTGATTATCTGACCTCTTCGTCTTCTAATCTTTAGTTGAAACATATATATTTGTTTTAGTCTTTTATAATGTGGTTTATTTCTCAGTGATAGTATCAAATTTGTCTCTCAATGTTGCACCGACTTGAGCTTAGCAACTTACACGCCGTACTCAAGATGGTGCCTTACTATGACTTTGATGAATAGTACGCTAGTGGTCTCATTATTCTTAGTAAAATTACTATTAACCCCTTCAGTACCGGTGACATCCTTTTCATCATATTCTGAAAAATATTAGACGATATTATTCAGCTTAGGAAGGACCTCTAGCAATAATAATGCTGCAAACTATCTCAACCAACCCTTTTAACTACCACAGATCTTTCTTAAGCTGCATAATATCGTCAAAATGTAGCTAGAATAAAATATAGCACACGTCGCTGGTACTCTAAAGATTAATGAATACCTTTGCTCTGTTAGCGTTGTTCGTAGCATATTGACCTGAAGTCGTTACGTTGTTTCAGATATTAGGTGTGAGTATCCTAGGTTCGAATCCATGGAACACTACTATCACAATTATTCATTGTTTCATTAGTTTCGTTAATTAGGTATATTTGTAAGTTAATTGGTGGGTTGGTGATATGAATTAGAGCCTCAATGATTTTATCTATTGCAGTAGTTTGTATTTGTAGAGTTTTTCATCTTATTGAATGTTTTTCTTTTGATTACTGATATTTGTCAAAACTACATAGCACCTGCTGCTTTTTCCAATTGTTCCGTTATATTCTTTAAAATCCAAATGTAGCAAATTCCTGCCTCCTTCGATCAAGAATGTTTCTTATCTTTGTAGCATCAGTACATTTTGAGATAGTGTTATGTAGTCCTCCATCAATGTCATTAATTTTATGTAAATGAGAAGTAAAACTTGCCCCAGAACCAATCCCGAAGCCGCTCCACTATAAACAGGCTCCCATTCGGATTCTAGTTCGTATACTGTATTATCACTCCTTGCCTTCAGCTTGTAAGCTAATTTATTGTCCATGTATGCACTTTTCCTATAATTTCTAGCACTTCCAATTTATTCAACAATTTTAAAATGCATGTGGTACATTTTTGAATGCCTTTCTAGGACATGTTTATCGATTTCGTAAAGATATAGAATGAATTATAGGAGTTAAAATTTGCCAAAGAAAATATTTATTACATCTTAAGCATGCTTGGAAACTATGATTAAGCGACAGAGAAAAGAGATACGTAGGAAAATAATGATACACTGACCACACAGACCTAATTACCTAAAGGAGAGAGAGAGAGAGAGAGAGAGAGAGAGAGAGAGAGAGAGAGAGAGAGAGAGAGAGAGAGAGAGAGATGTTATTGATGTTTAAAATGTTGACGATAATGTTGTATTGTGGTGTAGTTCTAAGCTTGGATACCATCATCGTTTCTGTTCATGCTATATAGGTATTGTGGTGTAGTTCTAAGCTTGGATACCATCATCGTTTCTGTTCATGTTATATAGGTATTGTGGTGTAGTTCTAAGCTTGGATACCATCATCGTTTCTGTTCATGCTATATAGGTATTCAACAACCTTTTTTACTTCTCGGGCTTATTGCACTCCCCTTACAAATCTCTTCGTTATTCGCTATTATGAGTGTGTCATCGGCTAGTTATGTATGTATTTGATATTCATTCAGGTTTAATACCTCTTCTATATTTATGCTTTCATATTGTAAAACTTGCAAAATATACAAACCAAAACCGGGATGACACAATATAAAGACAAAAGAACTTTTCAGGATACACTCGCTTTGTAAAAAAGAAAAAGAAAAAAACAAATTAAAATAAGACACATCCTTGCCTGGCTCCCCGTTTATATATTTTTCCAATGGAACTAAGTGGTTAATGATATATTATTTGCTATAGAAAATGGGGAAACTGCGGAGTCTGGAACAGATCCAGTCTCAACATTTTTAAATTCTAGGTTCAAATCCTTGCTGTGGGATTTTTTATGAAATGTATAATAATTATAATAATATAATAATAATAAACGGTTTATTGGTAATTGCAGCCGTAGGGTGAAAATGTAGAGAGGAACAGGGTGTAGCTTAACTCTAACTTATATTATCTTATAATAAGGACCAAAGCATAAGGTTGTATAAGAGCTGTTTGTCGAGATAAATGTGTTTATGTGTGTGAGCAAGTACATGTGGGGTGTATGTGGGCGTGCGTGTGTATATGTACTGTATAAGGGTTGTATGTGTGTATATGTGCATGGGGTGTATGTGTGTGTGGTGAATGAGAGGGTGTGTGTGTGTGTATGCGTATATGTGAAGGGATGCATATATATATATATATACGGTATATATATATATATATATATATATATATATATATATATATATATATATATATATATATATATATATGTGTGTGGGTGTGTGTGTGTAAGCCCCGAGGTAGACCAGGCTGTGTACAAGACCTAAGTAAACCTCCCCTGGGTCCCGACACCCCGAGAACACCGTCAGTAGCCGCCCCCCCCCCCCCCCCCTCCCCCTCACCACCACCACCTCCACTACACAGACTAAAGGACAACTCGAATCATTTTGTTACTTCACCTTCATCATTGCTCAATATTAACACTGATCAATTGGTAGTATAATATAATCAATTATACTCAATTGGGCAAAACGGCACTTCTACTATATATATATATATATATATATATATATATATATATATATATATTTAGATGTTCCCTTAGAAAAATGTAATATATGATTTGTTATGTATTTAAGTCGTTCAAAATGGGTTCCTGGTGAAAGTCTTGTGGGATGTGTATGTGTGCTAGAGATTGCCTACCCCGCCCCCTCCCCTCCACCACCACCAGCTGCAGGGACAAGTCTGGAATTACACTCGTAGAAAACATTGATCCGCGCTCCATCCCCACGATAATATACCGCCAATTACCGCTAATAAATATCTGGGAAATGCGGTAGGACAGCGGAGGTACGGATCGCTAGGTTGTATTTACCAGCGGAGGAGGAGGAACGGGAAGCAACAGCGAGTCACACCGCATTGGCTACCGACTGTTCTTCCCTTTTTTTTTTTTCATTGGCTACCGATTTTTTTTTTTTTTTGGCGTCTATCACTGACAATCATCCCCGCGAGCGAGGCGAGGTATTGGTGGTTCTCTAAGCCCTTTGAATACCAGCGACGTGTGTTGTATTTTCATGCTGGCTATATTTACACGATTTTAGGCAGCTTGGGAAGGATCTGTGGTCGTTCAGAGGGTTGGTTGAGATAGTTCGAAGCCTTAGAATGGCTAGTGATCCTTCTTGAACTGAAGAATATCGATTAGTAGCACTCAAAATACAATAAACAGGGCGGCCCCGGTACTGAACAGGTTAATAGACAGGTATCGGACAGGTATGCACTCGGACACCACATTGAACACTGGATCATAAAGTGTAACATTTAATGGCATACTTGTGATACCCATGGAAGAACTACTTTAAGGGGGGATGGCCTTATTTATTGGCGTATTTATTACAATTTATTTATTTTTGTTTTTAGTTTTCTCCCTAGACCTCCATCATCAAACTTTACAAACAAAAAAACACTCCCAAGATTCCCCATTAAGATAAACTTGTACATTTTTCTATTGAAAAATGTTCCAGCCGAAGGCCGGTTCCTCTTCAATTACAGGCTCGCTATCGCTCGCACGGAAAACAATAGACAGCTAAATTGCATGAAAGGTCTAAATATTGGAAATAAAATGGGGTGAAAGATATACAAATTGCCAAGCTAATGTGGCAATCGTCTTAAAATCTCAGAACTAATGGAGGGAGAACTAATGAGGGAGAAGGTGGTCCAGAAAAAAGCCACTACCTCCCCCTTAAAAGACGGGCTCGGGCAGGTACACGCACTCGGACGCCATATTGAACACTGGATCATAAAGTGTAGCATTTAATGGCATACTTGTGATAGTAGCCGTGGAAGAATTGCTTGAAGGGGGGATGGACGTATTTTGTGTTTGCTTATTTGTTACCATTTATTTGTTTTTTAGTTTCCTCCCTAGACTTCCATCAAGCTTAACAAACAAAAACAAAAACAAAACACGACTCCCCATCAAAATAAACTTGTACATTTGTTGAAGGTGGGATGGGTGTATTTGTTGAAGGTGGGTCGGGTGTATTTGTTGAAGGTGGGATGGATGTATTTGTTGAAGGTGGGATGGATGTATTTGTTGAAGGTGGGATGGATGTATTTGTTGAAGGTGGGATGGATGTATTTGTTGAAGGTGGGATGGGTGTATTTGTTGAAGGTGGGATGGGTGTATTTGTTGAAGGTGGGATGGGTGTATTTGTTGAAGGTGGGATGGATGTATTTGTTGAAGGTGGGATGGGTGTATTTGTTGAAGGTGGGATGGGTGTATTTGTTGAAGGTGGGATGGGTGTATTTGTTGAAGGTGGGATGGGTGTATTTGTTGAAGGTGGGATGGGTGTATTTGTTGAAGGTGGGATGGATGTATTTGTTGAAGGTGGGATGGATGTATTTGTTGAAGGTGGGATGGATGTATTTGTTGAAGGTGGGATGGATGTATTTGTTGAAGGTGGGATGGGTGTATTTGTTGAAGGTGGGATGGATGTATTTGTTGAAGGTGGGATGGGTGTATTTGTTGAAGGTGGGATGGATGTATTTGTTGAAGGTGGGATGGATGTATTGTTGAAGGTGGGATGGATGTATTTGTTGAAGGTGGGATGGATGTATTTGTTGAAGGTGGGATGGATGTATTTGTTGAAGGTGGGATGGATGTATTTGTTGAAGGTGGGATGGGTGTATTTGTTGAAGGTGGGATGGGTGTATTTGTTGAAGGTGGGATGGATGTATTTGTTGAAGGTGGGATGGATGTATTTGTTGAAGGTGGGATGGATGTATTTGTTGAAGGTGGGATGGGTGTATTTGTTGAAGGTGGGATGGGTGTATTTGTTGAAGGTGGGATGGATGTATTTGTTGAAGGTGGGATGGGTGTATTTGTTGAAGGTGGGATGGATGTATTTGTTGAAGGTGGGATGGATGTATTTGTTGAAGGTGGGATGGGTGTATTTGTTGAAGGTGGGATGGGTGTATTTGTTGAAGGTGGGATGGGTGTATTTGTTGAAGGTGGGATGGGTGTATTTGTTGAAGGTGGGATGGGTGTATTTGTTGAAGGTGGGATGGATGTATTTGTTTGCTTATTTATTTATAATTTAATTGTTATATTTTGCTTTCTCCCTAAACCTCCATCAAACTTAATAAAGAAAGAAAAATCAGCTGCTAATGCTTAAACATAATGTACTTCAGACTACTTCAGTTAAGGGGGGTCACCTGCTTTTTTCTTTTATCTTTCTCTCCTTTTCTCTCTTTCTCTTGCTTGTATCCATTCGGCCCCATTCAGCCAAATGTTTTAAGACTTTTATACCCATCCAGGTGTCGATTTATTCCTGGCGAGCGAAGGCGGGCCAACATTGTTTGGAGAAATCCGGCTTCGCCGGAGAAATTTTTCTATCGAAAAATTTACAAATTTACCTTGCTGTCAAAACAGAAAAATATATATGCTGACTCGCTACCGCTCACCAAAAAAAGTATTGACACCTGGATGGGGGTAAAGGTCTTAAAACAGTAGGCTGAATGGGGCCGAATGGATACAAGCCAAAGAGAAAGGGAGAGAAAGATAAAAAAAGCGAGGTGGGCTCCCTTACCACACACCAGAGCACCTCGTACACATTCTTTGTTGTCTTTACGGGTTTATTATGGACACATATGAACACTGGGTTTATTATGGACAAATATGAACACTGGGTTTATTATGGACAAATATGAACACTGGGTTTATTATGGACAAATATGAACACTGGGTTTATTATGGACAAATATGAACACTGGGTTTATTATGGACAAATGAACACTGGGTTTATTATGGACAAATATGAACACTGGGTTTATTATGGACAAATATGAACACTGGGTTTATTATGGACAAATATGAACACTGGGTTTATTATGGACAAATATGAACACTGGGTTTATTATGGACAAATATGAACACTGGGTTTATTATGGACAAATATGAACACTGGGTTTATTATGGACAAATATGAACACTGGGTTTATTATGGACAAATATGAACACTGGGTTTATTATGGACAAATATGAACACTGGGGTTTATTATGGACAAATATGAACACTGGGTTTATTATGGACAAATATGAACACTGGGTTTATTATGGACACATATGAACACTGGGTTTATTATGGACAAATATGAACACTGGGTTTATTATGGACAAATATGAACACTGGGTTTATTATGGACAAATATGAACACTGGGTTTTATATGTTCAATTCATGTTTTTGTAGCCAATCCTTACAATACTACCAGCCGAGATTATGCTAAGGGTATTAGAATTGCAAAGTAAACTATGGTACTATTGTGCTAAGGGTACTATTTTGCTAAGGGTACTATTATGCTAAGGGTACTATTATGCTAAGGGTACTATTGTGCTAAGGGTACTATTTTGCTAAGGGTACTATTATGCTAAGGGTACTATTATGCTAAGGGTACTATTATGCTAAGGGTACTATTATGCTAAGGGTATTAGAATTGCAAAGTAAACTATGGTACTATGGGTATAAATCCTCTTTGCAATATTGTGCTATGGGGAAGAGCTTTATGAATTATACATGTCACTGATATAAAGCCAATACTATTTATACCATATACCCTTCCTAATATGAATACAATCGTCTAATAATAGCTCGAAACACGAATTGAAATGCGCAATTGGATCTTCAAATATTTAAGTTATGATTCAATGTCCTATTATAAATCATATATGAATTATTTTGTCACCAGTCACATTAATTATCTTAGGCTTTTACTATTGCTATGTATACTATATTGTCTAATATACTAAATTGGTAAGGCCTTCGCTAACAATACATTTAACCCCTTCAGCACGATGACGCCTTTTTACCTTTGATTCTGGCCAATATTAGACGATTAGCTTAAGAATGACATATTATTATGTTTTTTTCACCAACCAACTTCACCTCTAAACTCAATTAATGAAATCAACAAATACATGTGGCACTCCAGGGACTCGAACCTAGGATACTCACATCGAAATTCCGCGCACTTATGCATTACGCTATCAAGACAGTTATTCAGAGGGTTTATTGAGATTGTATTTACCCCTTTCAGTCATGGAGGTAGATTATAAACTCAAGATAATCGCTTAATGGTAACCAGATTATGATGAAGAGTACGTCCTCGTGCTGTAGGGGTTAAAGCCGTACCGATTTTTTGGCTTTCACATTTTAATTCTAGTTCATTACCTTCAAGTTATCATAAAATAATCTCCTCAAGATCTGTACATTGTCTATTTTTATCTCTGGGTCACGGAGGAGTAAGCAATTTTTGTATCTACTGTTCGGATATTAAGGGGAGATGGCGTATTTATTTCCTCATTTAAATATCTTATATATTTGTGTAGTGTCCTCCGTAGACCTCTATCAAGCTTAAAAGAACACCCTCAATACCCTCCTTCAAGATAAATTTGTACATTTTTTATAGGAAAATTTCCAGGCCGAAGGCCGGTTCATCTTAAAATACAGGCTCGTTATCGCTCGCCAGGAAAAAATCGACACCTAATGACATACAGAGTCTTAATATTGACAAAAAAATGGGGTGGAAGGTCTTAAAATCGCCAAACTAATTGGTCAAACGTCTTAAAATATAAAAAATAATGAGGCTAAACATGAGGAAGGAGGAGGAGCAGCAAACCGGCCCTGCATCCCCCCTTCTTAAATCGCTCTACGCCTGCCGGAATGCCGCCGCTAATATCTATAGTCAGCCGATAATGACCCACATATATCACAACGACTTTAGGATAAATATCAAAGCCTCCTCCTCACACAGCATCCAATGATTTAGTTTAGCGGTCCTGGTGGTTCATTAGACGGTGAACGAGAACCACATAGGAAAAAAAGAAAAGAAACCCGAAACCCGACTGATAACTCGTAGTGGTCAATTAAGCGGTAGGGTTAATATGTTCTTCTATTATATATATATATATATATATATTGGTATTGCATGGAGGTGTGGGCATTAATTCTCTCCTTCTGTTACTGCAAGACAACCCCCTCCCCCCACCCGCCGGAACATGAGCTGCGGAGATTCGCCGATAATGTTCAAGATCCTTTTACCGACATTCTTAATCGTGGACAATACGCCGCAAGGTACGCTAGCCGTAAGGGTGCATTTACCGGAGAGATAGGTGAGATAGGCACCCCTGTGAGACTCGGGGTTAGCACTGTGTTGCCTGTAGCTCATGGTCGGGCTCGCTGCCAGAGGGACGTGTCATCTCAACGGGCCACCTCGCCAAATTTTTATTGGCTGAATATATGAGGGCTTCTTCTTTTCCTGAGAAGTAATAAGAACGTGGTCTATATTGGAATTGATATTGTTGCTCAGTGTTACATGGTATTGTGGCCAGCAGGGGCAATGGAGTGTGGTGGGAGAATGTTATATAATGATGTAATTTACATTTACAAAAAGCTTCAAGCAATCTGAGTACATTAAAGATACATATAAGGCACGAGTATAATGAGGTACATGGCTATTGGCTTTAGACGTAGACGTAGACGTATGATTCAGCTAACCACTACTTCAAGAAGCGTGTATCTAATACTTATTCGTACTTATTAGAAATTGAATTGAGGCACACCCATTCGCAGGCAGAAACATTGGCCACACTGCTCCGTAGTAAGACACATTCACACAACAAGAACAAATTCTCCGACTGCGTCAAGACCCTGAATATATACTATATAGACACTACAGTAATCTGATGATTAAAATAGTACAACAAACTTTATATTTCCGATGCCAAAGCCGATATATTGGTATTAAAGATCTGTTTGTAGAGGATAGGTTTCAAATATCCTTCTCTTTAAATTTGCTGTGAATTATATTTAGATTGTATCCTCAATCAGGATCCATCAATGACGTAATAATGGTAATTTTCGCAACAACTACATATACTGTACATATTTTACCTTATTGCATTTACTAAAGGAAGACATGGTCAGCTGTAAAAGAGTATATTTCCAATTCAGTCAGTCGACTTTTAAGTTTTGTATTTGCATCATATACGGTAATAGATTTAATTGGGCTAGTGAGATCCGCTGTTTTTTTTTTTGTATATTATTTCATTTATAATTTTTGTGTGTGATGTTATTTAGTCTTTGGGTACAAGTGAATCCTTGTCATTAGCCTATTTGCCGTCAGAGGAGTTGAGCGCACAAGGATATTGTAGTAACTCCTGTGTAATATTTATAATATAAATACTACTACTACTACTACTACTAATAATAATAATAATTGTAATCATAATAATGATAACTGTTGATTGTTCACTTGCAGCCCTGTGTGTGTGTGTGTGTGTGTGTGTGTGTGTGTGTGTGATAAATAATTAGTTGATTTATATAGAATTGCAGCCACACGCTAATAATATAAAAGGGAAATATACATATCTTAATGTTAATAATTTGTAATGCACATTATTATCTATCAAGCATAAATTAGTAAGTCAGTTATTACTAAATTAAGAACCTTATATCAACAACAACAAAATTAATCTTTAGAACATAGGTGCATATATTATACAGTATATATGGGTTTTACTGCATATATACACGAGTACACCAGGCCTGTACCCAGCCTATAATATGTATCTCTGTAATGTAAGCATATCTTGTATATTTCATTAATTGTGTATACAATAAACACACGCATTTATGATATATATATATATATATATATATATATATATATATATATATATATATATACACACACAGTATATATACAGTATATATATCTTTTTGTTCTGTGTGGATGAGGGAGACAAAAGGTAAACCTGCCTGTGACGAGTGCCTCCCCCAGAGTTGAAGGAGTGACAGGGCCAAAATCAAGGAATGTTCTAGCCAAAATGTCTGAACATGCAGAGTTTGAAGCAATTTAAGTCATAGGATGAGGGAAAGATGGATTAAAGGAGAGTTCAAGAGCTTAGCTGATGAATAGAAGAAAGATTGGGAATATCGTTTCACACTTGGGTTGGAGAATTGCACAGAGTAGAGGTGGGATTGTGTTACAAGACGGGTACTTCGTCCAGAGTATCTAATACAGTATATATATATATATATATATATATATATATACTGTATATATCATTATCTACATCATCCATACTGAGTCCACTACTGGGAAAAGACCTCCCTTAACCTTTTCCATGACTCCCGAAACGTTGCCAGCCATTGCCATAATACCCCTGCAGTGTATTTTATGTCCTCTCTCCATCTCTTGGCTGTTCTTTTCCTGTTGCATTTTCCTTCTCTGTGGGTCCAGTCAGTTAGTCTTTTACTCCACCAATTGTTCTCTTCTCTTGCTTCATTTTTTTTGTTTGTTTTTTTTCTTTCTATGATTGAGGGAGGCAAAAGGCAGAACTGCCTATAGCGAGTGCCTCTCTCATAGTTGAAAGAGTGACAGGGCCGAAATCAAGGGACGTTCGGGCCAAAATGCCTGGACACACGGAGTTTGAAGCAATTTAAGTCATAGGAAGAGGGAAAGACTGATTCTGGGAGAGAGTTCCAGAGCTCAGCTGTTGAGTAGAAGAAAATTTGAGAGTAACGTTTCACTCTTGGGTTGGATAGTTGCACAGAGTAGGGGTGGGATTGAGTTGCAAGACGGGTACCACGTGCCCTACGTAAAGGAGGTGGTATACACTGGGAAAGCTCTGAGGAACACTGATTATTATAGTAGCGATAGAATAGCGAAAGAGATGCAACATTGCGGCGGAGAGAGAGAGATTGCAGAGAGTTGGTGAGTGGACGGGAGTTAATGATACGAAAGGCCTTCCTTTCAACTTTGTCTAGGAGAGCGGTGTGAGAGGAACCTCCTCACACCTGTGAACAATACTCAATACAAGGACGCACTATGCCCCTGTACAGAGCAAGAAGCTGTGCAGGGAAAAAGAACCCCCTAAGGCGGTTGAGCACACCCAGCTTCTGGGAGGCTGCCTTAGCAAGACTGGTAATATGGTCCTTCCAACTGAGAGCAGAAGAAAAAGGGACACCAAGAATATTGAGAGAAGATGTAGGATTGATTTTTGTATTGTTGAAGAATAAGGGATAGTCCGCTGGGAGCTCCTTACGGGTAGATAGATGGAGAAATTGGGTTTTGGAAGCATTAAAGGTAACAAGGTTTTCTCTGCCTCAATTGGAGATAGTATTCAGATCAGAATTTAAGAGTTCTATGGCTTCATTACGTTTGTCGTTGAGGGATTGCTGGCTGGGGCGTTCTGAAAAACTAATGGAGTAGTGTAAGGTTGAGTCGTCTGCGTATGAATGGATGGGAATTGAGGTACAGTTGAGGAGATCATTTATAAAAATTAGAAAGATAATAGGAGATAGGATAGAGCCCTGAGGAACACCGGAGTTTATAGGGTGAGGAACTGAACAATGGCCGTCCACAACCGCGGCTATGGAACGGCCGGAAAGGAAATTAGAGACAAAGGCACAGATAGAGGGATAGAAACCGAAGGAGGGTAGTTGAGAAATTAAAGATTTGTGCCAGACTCTATCGAAGGCTTTCGATATGTCTAGTGCAATAGAAAAAGTCTCACCGAATTCCCGAAAGGAGGATGACCAAGAGTTAGTAAGATATGAAAGAAGATCACCAGTAGAGCGACCCTTAAGGAAACCATAATGGCGATCTGAGAGCAGATTATGAGAAGAGAAATGCTTAAGAAATTTGGAAGCAAGAATAGTTTCAAAAACTTTAGAAAGACAAGAGATGAGAGCAATTGGACGATAGTTGGAGGGTTGAGAGCGGTCACCCTTCTTTGGGACAGGTTGAATGTGAGCAAATTTCCAGCATGAAGGGAAGACGTTAGAGGATAGACAGAGACGAAAGAGTTTGCCTAGGCAGGGAGTCAGCACGGAAGCACAGTTTTTGAGAACAACAGGAGGAACACCGTCCGTACCGTACGCCTTATTAGTATTAAGCCCAGAGAGGGTAGAAAGTACATCTTTAGAAGAGATTAGGATATTAGGCATAAGTAAGAGAGAGGAGGGTGGAGAGGGAGGAATAGCACCGGAATCATCCAAGGTGGAGTTTCTAGCAAAAGTTTGAGTGAAGAGTTTAGCTTTGTCAGAGGAAGAAGTGATGGTTGTGCCATCAGAGTGGAAAAGGGTGCTGCCCATCTCCACTTCTGCTGTGTTATCAATAATAATAATAATAATAATAATAATATTTATTCAGTTAGCAATTTACAGAGTTGGTACCACATAGTATGTTACAAATATGACATGTACCAGCTTTGCATAATTCCAACTAAGGATAGCCCAATAAGGCCATTAGGCGTATTTCCATTGGGGTCCTTGTGGGATTAGGTTAGCTGGGGAAAAGGGGAGGATAAAAGAAATGGATACTTTAGAGAAAGTATTTCTAGTGGGTTATTTTAAGATACCTTACATCCTATGGTAAATATCAGTAATCCGTAATCAGTAATAATTTCAGGTTGGTTTGCCTATCTCTTATGTCGTATTTTAGTAGTAGACATAAGCTTGGTGCTCCCTTCTCGCAGCTGTCCGGTTCAGGTGTTCCTTCAGGTTACGTCTGAAGGAATACAGTGTTCTCTTTTCACGGACTGACTGGGGTAGGTCGTTCCAGTCTTTGATGGCAGTGAAGAAGAATGTTTGCTTACCCTGTCCTTGGATTCTCGGGACCTTAAAATTAAACATCCTGTTTCTTGTATTATGTCCACTCCTCTCATTTGCTTTAACAAAATCACTCTTAAGATACTCTGGAGCTCTGTCATAGAAAATTTTGAAGGCATTAGTGAGCCTGATTTGTTTGGCTCTGACAGAGACATTGAGCATACCTAGTGACTGAAGTTGTTCCTGGCCAACATGTGATTTGGGTCCTAGGTTCAGCATGAACCTAACCATTTTATTTTGAGTGACCTGAAGTTTGTGCTGTGCTGATTTAGATTATGCAGAGTACCAGGATGACACAGAATAGTCAAAATGACATTGAACAAGCGCTTGGCAAAGGGTCTTTTTGGTCGCCGCTGGCAAGCATCCCACCTGTCTATACAGGTATTTTATACGTGCTCTACACTTACACAGGATAGATTCCAAAATTGTTTCCCCTGACAAACTCGAGTCCAGTTTTAGTCCGAGATATTTAACTTGTGACACTGTTGTTATAGGAATATCATTAGAGTTGACCGAGAAGCCCACAATGTCTTTCAGTTTGCGTTTTGTCCCACATAAGATGGCTTCCGTCTTGCCCAGGTGAAGAGATAGTCTATTGTTCACTAGCCATTCACTACATGATTCTAGTTCTTTGGAAAGTGAAGCGGCAATACTTATTGGGTCTTTTCCTGAAACCAGAAGCACGCTGTCGTCAGCATACAGTAATAATTTACACGAGACGCTCAGTTCCATGTCGTTCACATAACAGAGAAAGAGTAAGGGACCAAGGATGCTTCCCTGCGGGACCCCACAGTTAATTGGCATAGGATCAGATATATTATCATCAATTTTGACTCTTTGTGTTCTACCACTAAGATAAGATTTAAACCAGTTCACAGACCCGATGCCCATTGCTTGTAGTTTATTACATAGGATATCATGGTCTACTGTGTCAAACGCTTTTTGTAGATCAAGAAGAACCATACCAGTGTAGTTACCTTTAGACATTTCTTTACGGATGTGATCTGTTAAGTGGATGAGATAGGAGTCAGTCGAGTACATGCATCTGAAACCTGATTGAAACTTAGGCCTATAAAATAGATAATTTTCTTTGAGGTAGTGTTCAATTTGGGTGTATACCGCTCTTTCAAGGATTTTAGATACAATACATAATATGCTAACTGGTCTGTAGTTGCCAACTTCTAGTTTATTTCCTTTCTTGAATAGAGGGGTTACAATAGCTTCCTTCAGTTCAGCAGGTACAGTTTGGTGTTAATTGACAGGTTGATGATGTGGGTTAGGGGACCTGCTATACCAATGGCTCCATCTCGTAGAAATTTGGCAGGAATTTTGTCTGGTCCTGTGCTTTTATGTTCATTTAGGTTAGAGAGCTCGTCAAAAGTGTATTTTGGTGTAACATTTTGTAATCCAAATGTGTTCGGGTGTATGCCTTTATCTCTGTAGAAATTTCGAAAGGTGGCCGTTGGTGAGTATTTATTGAGAGGTTGCGGTAGGTTCTGTGCAAGTGTGTTTGCTATGGAGGTGAAGAAGGTGTTGAAGTAGGTTGAAATTTGTCGTTTATCGTGGCAAACCTGATCATTAATGTTGAGAGCAATATTAGTGTTAGACGAATCCCTTGCCTTGTTGCTGTAGCCTGTTGTTTTTAGGTGCCTCCATAGTTTCTTTGGGTTAGTCTGATATTCCTCTGCCTTATTGTGGAAATAATTAGTTTTCGCTGATTTGATTTTTCTACTTAGTTTATTCCTGATCCTATATCATAACTATAGAATATCGTTGACGTTTATTTGCTCTCTTACCTACGATGCTCTCTTCCTATCTCCATAAGTTATTCCTAACATTGATCTTTCCATTGCTCTCTGTGCACTCCTAAGCTTATTTTCCGTTGTTATTGTTAGTTTCCAAGTTTCTGATTCATAGATCGTGGTTGGTAGCACACATTGGTTAAACATTCCTCGCTTAAGGCATATTGGTAGTGTACGTTTCATGATGTTGCTTTGTCTTCTTAATGCTTTCAATCTAAGAGATATTCACCTTTCTATTTCACGTTCGTTGTCTTTTGTTAGTTTCAATACTTGTTCAAGATAATCGTATTATTCGACTCCTAGAATTTCGCTATCAATCCTGATTACTTTATATGTTGCACCTTATCATTGTACATAACATTGGTTGGTTCCTGTTCGGTTTTTGACCTACTTTGAGATTTTCTTTGTTGAGATCATTGAACATTTCTTGGAGCTTTTCTTTTATATCTGCATTTAAGACAATGTCATCTGCAAGTCTGAGATGGTTAAGGTATTCCCCGTCTACATTAATTTCCTTTAATCCCCACAATGACCTTCTCAAGATTTATTCTAGACAAGTTGTGAACAGCTTGGGTAAGACTTTGTCTCCCTGCCTCACTCCTTTCCCAATCTGTATCTTCTCTGTGTCTTAACCGGACCACAGCAGTGCCTTTTGCATATACAGTATATTCTCTATGAGTTATGTATAATATGTTTAAATTATTCATTTTTCGTGTATTGAGTTTGCAACAGCTGTTATCTCTAACGAATCAAAGGCCTTTGAAAAAGTCCATATTAGTTTTTGTTTTCATATTCATTTATAATATTATCTAACTTATGTGTGAGGATTCTAGAGAACAGTTTGTAAAGAACTCATATTAAACTAATCGGCCGAGATCCGAGATTGCCGAGATCTTTCTTATCGCCGTTTTTGTTAATTAGAGTTACTATTGCATTGCACCAAGTGTCTGGAACAGCCCGCTTACATAAACATTGGGTGAATAGCTGAGCTAATTTACACTGGACTTTATCTCCAGCATCTTTCAGAATATCGCTTGTTATACCGTCATATTTAGGGCAGACCTTACTTCATCTGCAGATATATGTGGGACTTCGTTCATGTCTTTAGATTAATCAATTGATGGAACTGAAATACTTGAAAAGTATAACTTTTCATCGAACCCTCTGACTTGTGTCACCATTAGTTCTCTACAGTTTATTATATTATTATTGTTGTCTCTCAGAGAAGTAATTTCTTGCTTGCCTAATAACTTTAGGCAAGCAACAAATGACTTCCCTGAGAGATAGCAATGGTGAAATCATATAATGTAGAAAACTAATGGTGACACGAGTCTTTGGCCTTTCCTAATAGTTTCTTCAACCAAGTTCATGTTTTATTTTTTATTTTCTTCCCGTCGTCTATTGTTGATTAGCTTCATTATTTATGCTCTCTGTTTCATCTCTTTATGTTTTTATTTACATTATTTAACTTCTCTTTATGAGATTTACAGTAGTTTGTGAGTAGGCCTACTTGCTTAATTTACTGATGTTTGAGCACCCTATCTTTTGTGTTGTTTCTCAAATATCTAA
Source organism: Paralithodes platypus (assembly GCA_032716605.1). Lineage (NCBI taxonomy): Eukaryota > Metazoa > Arthropoda > Malacostraca > Decapoda > Lithodidae > Paralithodes > Paralithodes platypus. Next base: position 46,039,569 of record CM064510.1, read on the forward strand.
TGTTAGGTTATTGTTTATTTGGTTAACGTCATGTCCATTGCTATCGAGTGTTTGGAATTTATTTCTAAGTTCCTGCTGAAACTCCATTATATTCTCTTTAATATTCTCTGGGTGTATTTTCTTTCTGAGAACCAGTTTATTTATTATGGCTTTAGAATTGAACTTCTATATATGTTTATCTTATTAATAACGGTGACATTGTTTACACTGTTTTTGGTTTTGTCTCCTATACTGAAGTGTATCTCATTCTTTGTAGTTCTATTTGGACTTCTCCTGGTCAACTTGCGACTTTTTTTTGGAGGAATGTGTTCATTATCCTAAGATTAAATTTGTGTTTCTGCAAAACTAACTAAAGGGTACATCACACAGTCAAGAGTGCGAGCTAGAGTCACTAGGAGTAGGGGACAATTCGGACTCGTGGGTCTATTCGCGGTGAAAATCGATGATTCCTAATGACTCTAGCGACTCCTAGCGACTTCTGTTAGATTCCCACTCACTCGCAGTGAAAATTAATGACTCCTAGTGATTCTAGCGACTCCTAGTGACTTCCTTTAGACTCCCACTAGCTCGCACTCCTGGCTGTGTGATGTACCCTTAAGACTTCTCCCTTTTCATTCCATTCGCCTAGTTCAAATTTTCCAATACATGATTCTCTTGCCATATTTCTTCCAACTTTGGCATTGAAGTCTCCGATGATGGCGATGGTGATGTTTTCGTAGAATGTGTCAATTTTTTCATCGGGGCTTTGATAAATGGGTGCGTATACTTGAATTACTTTAAGAGTGTTTCGTTTGCAAAGTTTAATCAATACCCAAGCTATCATGTGTTGATACACTGTTAAATATAATTACACTATCAACTATATCACGATTGATTAGAAGTTCTACTCCACAATCCTTGTCATATTGTTTTTCTCTGTAGTAGAACAAGTGACGACTATCATTGATTTAATATTTTCGTCATTTTTACGAACCTCGCTTTATTCCCACAATATCCAGGCTGATGTTATCTAGGTCTTCAACAAGTGCTTCTATTTTGTGGTCTTCTGAAAGTGTTCTGACATCTAAAGTGTAAATTGTCATACTCTTTATGTTGCTTTTTCATCTTTTTGATTGCTATTGTTGTTGTTGTTATTCTTCTTTGCGTCCAGTTATTGTTCTTCTATGGGTTGTTCTTCTTGGGTTGCTTGTGTTTACTTTCTGTGTGGGGCACACTGCCCACAACACGGGTGGCAATGAGGTTGGACGTTTAGATGACGATGATCTAACAGGAACGACCAGTTTATCATTGGTTGTGATTGTCATGATTGGTTGAGGGGGTTGTGGCAGAATGATCTCACCTCCTTGCCACTTCATTTCTGGTGAAATACACACACACACACACACATATATATATATATATATATATATATATATATATATATATACAGTATATACAGTATATTATTTATGTATTTATATATATACCGTATATATTTTTTTTTGGTATCTTATTCAGTATATTCGGTGGAACGTTACGTATCTATACGGCATACTATGGCTACGCCGCCAATGACGGTACTCCATAATTATATATATCAAACATTCCCCATTTTGTCAATTGGGGACATCTCGAGAATTAGGACATGCTATGGGTTTGTGGTCAGAGTTTCCCTTCTCCTAGGCTACTTGCTATCCAAAGCTTACGAGAATAGGCTGTTAGAGATTTTGATCAGGTTTTCTTTCTTCTAGACAGGTTGCCTACCATGGCTTAAGAGCCCTATCATCCCGAATATATATATATATATATATATATATATATATATATATATATATATACTGGTATACAGTATACACACACATATATATATATATATATATATATATATATATATATATAGTATGTTAGTGCATGTGTGTGTGTGTGTGTGTGTGTGTGTGTGTGTGTGTGTGTGTCCTATGGGTGAATTTAGTCGGGTGTGGTAATCTGACCATAAATTATTAACCCTTTCAATTTTAGTACGATTATTTTTACTTCATGCAGGGTATCATTAGTTGGTTTAATGCCGCTCTGGAACGTCCACAAAAAAGAGAGAGAGAGAGAGAGAGAGAGAGAGAGAGAGAGAGAGAGAAAAGATAGAGAGAGAGAGGAGAGAGAAGAGAGAGAAGAGATAGATAGAGAGAAGAGAGAGTACAAAGGAGTACAAAGGAAATCAAGCAACAACAGATCTAGTGACCCTTCTAGGCTGCTTGTCCTCCAAAACACTGAGGATCAAGTGTCCAAACAGTGGTTTAGAGTGGGTAAGGGAACATTGGAAAGGGAACTACTGCCCTGCCACTAACGTGGCAGGACTAGGAAGTTAGTAGGGGACATATGGGTTAGTAACTGAGGGGAGGATAAAGTTATTCATTTACAAACGCAGTCAGTCGCGGGTTTGATGCGAGATATTTGTCTGGGCGGAATTTAAATGAATCAACGGTGCTGCAGTCTATAACGTCTCGGGGAAGCCCATTCCACAAGTTGACAACTCGATTGAAGAAGAAATTCTTAGATTCGTGCGAGTTAAAAGATTTACCAATAATTTTGCAACCGTTTCCCCGCGTGTAATTAGATTGGTCGATAGTGAAGTACTTACTACAGTTCATATTGGCGATGCCTTTGATGATTTTGAACACTTGAATTAAGTCGCCTCTTAATCTGCGCTGGGTTAAAGGAAATAGATTTAATTCTCTAAGACGCTCTTCGTATGGTTTGTTCTTTAGGCTAGGTATCATTTTGGTAACTCTACGTTGAACTCGTTCTAGCTTGTTTATATCTTTTTGGTAATAAGGGCACCAGGATTGAACGCAGTATTCCAGAAGAGGGCGGACTAAGGAATGTAAAGGGTTAGGATAACTTCTTTGGATTTATGCTCAAATGACCTGCGTATAAAGCCAATTATTTTGTTTGCCTTCTTAACAACTTCTGAACATTGTTGACTCGGTTTTAGGTTAATCGATATTGTTACTCCCAGATCAGTTTCTCTGTTTACATTCTTAAGCTGAGTGCCATTCATCGAATAGTTTGCTTTCTCATTAAGGTATCCGACATGTAGTACTTTACATTTATCCGCATTGAAACTCATTTGCCAAATTTGGGCCCAACATGACAATTTATCTAGATTGTGTTGCATATCGTCAACTTGTTCTTTTGAGAGTACGCTATTTGCAATTTTTGTATCATCAGCAAATTTTGAGATTGTGCAGGTGAGACCCTCATCTATGTCGTTGATGTAAATTAGAAAGAGAATTGGTCCTAGTACCGATCCCTGGGGTACCCCGCTACTTACATTGGTCCATTTAGATGCCTTACCGTTTATGACTACCCTTTGCTTTCTGTTGCTGAGCCAATTTTCTATCCATTTCAACACACCGTCTTGTATTCCATGCGCTTTTAGTTTTAGCAGTAAACGTTTGTGGGGAACTTTGTCAAAGGCCTTTTGAAAATCAAGGTATATAATATCTACAGCTTTACTCTCATCGTAGAGGTTGAGGATATCGTGGAAGAAGTCTAAGAGGTTTGTTAAACAGGAACGTTTTTTACGAAAGCCGTGTTGAGTATCTTTAAGTATTTTATTTTCCTCTAAGTGATTTACGAGTCTGTCTCGTATGACCGTTTCTAGCATTTTACATACAACTGAGGTTAAGCTAATTGGACGATAGTTACTGGGTAGGGATTTGCTGCCTTTTTTGAATATCGGTGTTACGTTGGCTAGCTTCCACTGATCAGGCATAGTTCCAGACTGCAAGGATTTATTGAATAGTAATGTCAGTGGTTTGGAGAGCTCATTCTTAGCTTCCTTTAGAACTCTAGGCGAGATTGTATCAGGTCCTGGCGTTTTATTTACCTTGAGTTTATCTAAACAATTCAATACTTCTCTCTCTGTAACGGTGATATTGCTTAGAACATCTGAATTATCAATCTGAGAGAGAGAGAGAGAGAGAGAGACTTCTCCGCTCTTAGGTCCACCAGAAAAAGTAAATAGAAAAAAAAACACTTCTGGAAAATAAATATAGCAAGTGCTGTCTATATTTAATAAATATAGCAATTTCTGTCTATATTTAATAAATATAGCAAGTGCTGTCTATATTTAATAAATATAGCAATTTCTGTCTATATTTAATAAATATAGCAAGTGCTGTCTATATTTAATAAATATAGCAAGTGCTGTCTATATTTTCTGTGAATGGCTAGTTTGGCAACATTAAGGGGAGGCACACTGTTTTTCTGGACCCCCTTCTCCCTAATATTTAGCCCCACTAGTTTTGAGATTTTCCGGGTGGATGGGACTCGTTAGCCTTGGTCGGCAACCAATCTAGGGGAGACAACCTTATACAAATCCGGGTGGATGGGACTCGTCAGCCTTGGTCGGCAACCTGTCTAGGGGAGTAAACCTTATACAAATTCGTACTGCTCACCTAAGGGTGAAGCAGGTTAGTGGATGGACTAGCCGCGCACCACTGTAGAAAAATAGTGCTAAAAATATACATACAAGACCTCGGAGTTAGACGGACCCTAAGTTGAGTGGTCAATCCTGTAAGTCCTTCAGTAAACTGGCATGGATTGTCCTTCTCACAGGGGTTAGGTCTGCTTGGGGGCGTTTTGTGTGTGGCCACCCTCGTAAAGAGGAGTAAGGCGTCCGGCAATAGATAGATAGATAGATAGTTTTGAGATTATAAGACGTTCGGGCCATTAGTTTGGCGAGTTTAACACCTTTCGCCTCATTTCGTTTTCAATTTTAAAACCTGTCGTGCCATTTAGGTGTCGATTATTTCCTGGCGAGCGATAGCGAGCCTGCAATTTTAAGAGGAACCGGCCTTCGGCCGGGACATTTTTCTACCGAAAAATGTACGACTTTATCTTAAAGGGGGGTCTAGGGGGTGTTTTTCTAAGCTTGATGGAGGTCTAGGGAGGAAACTAGAAACATATATGAATACATTAATTAATAGACCAAACAAACGGTCAGTCTCCCCTTGATAGCGCGCAGGTTATGTATCATACTGACAGGCGTTTTTTTTTCACTCTCTCTCTTTTTGAAATGCTGCCTTGGCGCATCTTCCAACATGCCCCTATTCCATTACACATACGCACATACAAACATATACACGCACATATTAATACTCTATCTCTCTCTATCTATCCCCCCCTCTCTCTCTCTCTCTCTCTCTCTCTCTCTCTCTCTCTCTCTCTCTCTCTCTCTCTCTCTCTCTCTCTCTCTCTCTCTCTCTCTCTCTCTCGTCATCTCCTCACCCCCTTGTTCAGGCACATTCGTCTCCCTCTCTCCTCAACAACCCCACCCACCCACCCACCCACCCACACACACACACACCATCCAGACGTGTAAAGACCGGGAAATAGATAGTTGATTTACCGACACCATGGGAAAATATACACATTATTGTCAACATAATGGCGGTGGTGGAGGGACATTGTGGCTGCTGCTTTGACAAATGGATGGGGGAGGGGGGGAGGGAGGGTTGGTGGGTGGGGGGGGGGGGAGAGCGGTGTATAACATTCCACTTCAAGAATTACTGACGCACAATTTAATCGCTTGTGATAAGACCACATTTGGTAGGTTTAAATGTGTGTGTGTGTGTGTGTGTGTGTGTGTGTGTGTGTGTGTGTGTGTGTGTGTGTGTGTGTGTGTGTGTTAGAGTGAGAGAGAGAGAGATAGAGGTCTTTACATTTACCGGGATTATAACTCATATAATCAAACAATGTATATAAATAGACTTATGTGAATGAATGAACATATATATTTCATTAGCATCTCTCAAAAAACTCTTAATTCAAATGCCTACAAAATGATCATAAACAAGAAGTGAAGTAATATGTAGTACATTTACCGGGCCAGAAATTATTATATAATATTTATATATATATATATATATATATATATATATATATATATATATATATATATATATATATACACACGCTAAAGTTGCGTATATTATAAATGGAGGATTGATGGGGACTAAATTAACTGAATTCTTCATGTTGTGGAGGGTGTCACTTTTTATTAGTATTGTTTATATCTTTTATTTGTGCAGCAACAAGTTTAAATGAAGGAAATTCCGCCCTACACTATTTTGCCTTGCCAATTTACCTTCATTTTCAAGCATTATGCCCTTACCTATTGTTGTTTCCATACCGCCCCCCCCCCCTCTCTCTCTCTCTCTCTCTCTCTCTCTCACTGTTCAAGACACACACAAATGGTTACATATTTTCCAGTGAGTAATGCGGTTTTGTAGTCTGATATCAAGAAACTATTATCTACAATGATATGATTATGAATAAACAAGGCATATGATGCACATGGTCCAAACCTGCTATTCCGTGTTCATATGTAACTGATGTATAGTATCACCAACAGTTATTGTATAAAATTGTTGCTTGCTTTCCTTTGTATTCCTTTGTATTCCTTCGTATTGTCTACCAGCGTCCACTCTGGGGGGCGGTAATTAGAGGTTGTACAGTCGGCCTAATAAGTGATGATTCGGCACCAAGTATATTTTGATCAATAATTGGTATCAGCAATATCGAAAATTTTAGTTATTTGTTTCGAGTGAGATATAAAAAAAACATGTTCGTAGACCTACCCATCCTATTCAACATCTTACAAACCTTAATGCAGCACAGAGGGAGCCAACCGTACTGATAGGTGGGCCATGACTTATTTGCGCTACCGTACATTCCATTCGTGTTTTTGTACCGATGTTTTTTTCCTATCTTCTTGTAGAAATAATTGTGTCCATACCATATCAGTGTTCTTTTAATCAGTTTCCATCATTGTTTAATCACTTGTATTATGATTATTTCCTCAAATTCTTCCGCCTTCTAAGGAACAATAAGTATACAGTCGTGATCAGTGATACTGATACATACATTCATTCATACCCCTCTCTCTCTCTCTCTCTCTCTCTCAGCATCCACTTCCTGTTGTCTGCCCACGAAGCATTTTCCTTTTACAGTTTCATTTTTTTGGACGCGCCCTCTTTTGAGAGACGAAAAGACAGTTTCCGGCCTACCTTGGATGCTAAAAAAAAGGCAACTGTTTCTGTGTGAGAGGGGGGGAGGGGGGGAGGACACAGGACACAGGACCTGCCATATAGGGACATCTTCCAGGACCATTCATGTGGGGGACACTGTTCTCAATGAGGAGGGTCGGGTGAACCAAGATGTATCTATGGTCCTTGGGGTGAACCTTCTCCTCTTCTGCTTCCGCTAGAGCAGCCTCACGTTATTTAGTATTTTTGGATTATTGATGCCCTTTTGCGTTTTTGCTATTATTATTACTACTATTCTTCGTCTTCTTCTTCTTCTTCGTCTTCGTCGTCGTCTTCTTCTTCTGTTTTTTTTTCTTTTTAATTTTCTTCTTATTATAATAATAATTATTATTATTACCACATTTGCTTAATAGAGAACCTCTATTTTTACGTCCATCGCACAAGTGAGGAGGGCCTACACTGTTCATCAAGTGAGGAGGGCCTACACTGTTCATCAAGTGAGGAGGGCCTACACTGTTCATCATAAACTGTTTGTTATTTTACTTTTTCTTTGTAATGTTGTTGTTTATGTTGTTGGTTGGCCTTGTGGGAACAGGTAGATGTTTCAAAGCGGGGGAAGGGTATGCTAATATTCGATCCTCGTACCTATTAGAATTGTGGGTGATAGTTGATTGATCAGCTCAACTCTTGACGATTGTTTAACGATATCTGACTGTTCAATGATCATAATCGGCATTATTAGACCGGTCGATGATATGCGACAAGTTTCAAAAGGCCTAAGAAATAACCATTGGCTAGATGAAGAAGAATGAGGATAGCTGAAGGAAGACAAGGGAGGCTTTTATTGGTTGAAGAACTTGTTCAAATATATATATCTCCGTGAACCAAAGTATTTCTATCTGGAGTTTAATATATATCTCCGTGAACCATCTCTATCTGGAGTTTAATATATATCTCCGTGAACCACTTCTATCTGGAGTTTAATATATATCTCCGTGAACCACTTCTATCTGGAGTTTAATATATATCTCCGTGAACCACTTCTATCTGGAGTTTAATATATATCTCCCTGAACCACTTATATCTGGAGTTTAATATATATCTCCGTGAACCACTTCTATCTGGAGTTTAATATGTATCTCCGTGAACCACTTCTATCTGGAGTTTAATATATATCTCCGTGAACCACTTCTATCTGGAGTTTAATATGTATCTCCGTGAACCACTTCTATCTGGAGTTTAATATATATCTCCGTGAACCACTTCTATCTGGAGTTTAATATATATCTCCGTGAACCACTTTTATCTGGAGTTTAATATATATCTCCGTGAACCAAAACTCTCCATAAGGATTCAATCAACACAATTTTGAAACCCAATTATTTATTGTTTCTCATCAGTGGAGGACAAAAATAAGTGCAAGCATTGACCACTTGCGAGTGTCATGCTATGAGAAAGTTTGTGCTGTAGACTTCGATATTTAAGGGGAGGTATTTAGTTTGTTCCCTACGTTTTCATCAAGCTTAAAATTACACCCCCTAGACCCCCTTTCAAGATAAATTTGTACATTTTTCGGTAGAAAAATGTCCCGGCCGGAGGCCGGTTGCTCTTAAATTACAGGCTTGCTATCGCTCGCCAGGAAAAAATCGACACCTTAATGGCACGAAAGGTCTTAAAATAGACAGAAATGGGGCAAAATGTCTTAAAATGTCAAAACTACTAGGGCGAACGTCTTAAAATCTCAAAAGCAATGGGGCTAAACATGAGGGAGAAAGGGGTCCAGAAAAAAATGCCTCAAGTGGAAACCTCCCCTTAACAGAATTATCAGCTAGAATACGAGTGTACAACATTTACAAATACCTAAGATCAATTTCAACATTACTGTCTATCAATCAGAAGCCTACATTATTATTTCATTTTTGTTTAATATCGATCTTGACGGCTCCAACTTCCTTATAGCCTGAAACGCGCAAGTGGTCAATTATGCTTTCATTGAATTTGATTATTCTATTTTATATAAATACTGAATGTGGTGAAAAAATTCTCCCATGTTTGCTTAGTATGTACGAGGTGTAAGTAGGCGAGAAATCATGACCCTTAATCTTTGTAACTCAAAAGAGACTAGAGTAATCGAGCTAATATTTCTACCATTTGGGAAGAGTCAGCCAAGGAATAGATGTGCAAATTTACAGACAATTTGCTTTGGCCCTTTTTGAGTTACAGAGGATAGAGGTAATGATTTTTCGCCTACTTACAGCGAATAGACTACTGTATGTACGAGGTGTTCACGATATATGTAGATTCAAAACAAAAACAAATGGTTGTGAAAATATGAATGATAATGACAGATTAATGGTCTCGTATATTGTGCATGCGTGTAAAGTATTGTTCTACGGTACAGTATTGTTTGTTTGCTGTCAGTCAAACCCGGGTGAGATAGTGGGTGGGTTTCATGATGTTTACAATAGTTCATCATACGAGGTAAAGCAACTAAGGGGGGGGGGGGGGGGATGGGGTTTTTTTCTGGTCCGCCTTCTCCCTCATGTTTAACCCCATTAGTTTTGAGAGTTTATGACGTTAGGCCCATTATTTTGGTGATTTTAAAACCTTTCGTCCCATTTCTTCGTCAATATTAAGAACTTTCGTGCCATTTAGGTGTCGATTTTTTCCTGGTGAGCGATAACGAACCTGTAATTTTAGGAGGAACTGGCCATCGGCCGAGAAATGTTGCTACCAAAATAGTTACAAATGTATATAGTAGGCGGAGTCAGTACCGGTGAATTGTGTTTATATTATATTCTGGCAATGGTTAGACGATTTTATTCAGCTTAGGAAGGACCTCAAACAACAATAGGGCTTCACACTATCTCAACCAACCATTTAAACTACCAAATATCTTTTTTAAGCTGCATAATATCGTCTAAATCCAGCTTGAATGAAATATATCACACGTCGCTGATACTCAAAAGGTTAAAACATTGAAACAAAAACTTTATAAGAAACACTGATAGAACAAGCTATGAGAGGCAAGAACACTGAATCCGTTTCCGGAGGTTGAATTTATGTATAATCTGTGTGAAGTATGCAAATGAGCAGTTGAACATGAATAACAGGTGTTGTGATGTACAGGACACGTGCGAGTGGTATTTTTTCACTCCAACAGGTTTTTGCTATCCTAAATATTACCAATGGCTCACTGTGCACAATACTTGTCCCATAGTAACTTCCCTTGCATATTACTTGAAAAAAAAACAAAAAAACAAAACAAAAATATATAATATATATACCGTGTATATATATATATATATATATATATATATATATATATATATATATATATAATTATATATATATATATATATATATATACAGTATATATATATATATACAGTATATACTCAGGTGTCTGAAGAAACTGCCAGCAGCCCCTTCTCTGTATCCTCCTACTTTCTCTATCCTAGCTTCAAAGTCAAAGGTGGATGTTGTGCATATGTACACAACAAACTCACTTGCTCTCGTGTTCCGATTTCGACTCCTCTGAATTCTCCACTTTATGGCTCAAATTATCCTGTCATTCTCATACTAAATACTTCAGTGCTGTCTACCTTTCCCCTAACTCTACTGACTTTCCAAAATTCTTTGAATCTAAATTCCCAGGCCCCAGACCTCCCGGAGAGGTTCCGGTCTCAGCAGGCTGACAAGCAGAGAAGCCCAACCACCACAAGACCCGTCTACCACACATCCAGGCAAGACCCTTCATATATACCAGCTCCCCGGGCCAGGCGCCTGACGGACTATTATCTAGTCCAACTGGCGCCCAACCCCATCTCCCAAACGACCGCGTTTACACTTATCTATTCACAAGCATTATCCATTCATTCCTATTTATTACCACTTATCTTGTCTGATCTATAGTAATTTTTCTATCTTCCAACGCTTGTACACCACAATCTCTCCATCTCAACGGAGGTTGTCTTACCCCTCTACCTTCCCTTGTATCTGACTCACATATTCTCTTTGTAAGCCTTTCATCTTCCATTCGTTCAACATGTCGATACCAGCACAGCACCCTTCTGTCCACTCTGATTGACAAAGGTTTATGCTGCGCCATTCTCCTACGTATCTCTTTATTCTTCAATCTGTCTCTAAGAGTCACTCCACATATACTCCTCAAGCAGTTCATCTCCATCACATCCAGCTTTCTTCACTCCTTTGCCTTCAGTCCCATACATCATTGTTGGTACAACTATCCCTTGATACATTGCTCCTTTAGCTTTCATTCCGAGATTTCTCACCTTCCACATAGTTCCCATTGCTCCAAAAACCTTCCTCCCTTCACATACTCTCTGTTTTACTTCCATTTCCATACCTGCAACCCTTCTTATCACTCCTCCTAGATATTTAAAACGCAAACAAGGGTGTGTTCGATAATACACACACACACACACACCTTCACACACACACACGCGCGCGCAAACACACACCTTCACATACACGCATATGCATTTTCACACATACATACACATATTCACACACGCATACACGCCTCCACACACACACGCATACACACACACACACACTTTAAAATACCACACCATTTTATCCCCTGGTAATGCTATGTAATGTAACCTAATCCGGAATGTGGTGCCTAGTGTATCAGAGGCGATGATCAGAGGGCCAGTTGTGAGGAATGTAGGGGTCCATTAAATGAGCTGAACACAACAACAACCCCTATAGTAACAATCTCCGACATTTTGGTGCCACTGGTGTCATCTGTCTCCGTTTACACTCAAATAGATCCATACCTACAGTATTTTAAGGGGAGGTTTTTAGTTTGGTCCCTAGATATCCTTCAAGCTTAAGATTACACCCCCTTGAGCCCCTTTCAAGATAAATTTGTACATTTTTCGGTAGAAAAATGTCCCAGCTGAAAGCCGGTTCCTCTTAAATTACAGGCTCGCTATCGCTCGCCAGGATAAAATCGACACCTAAATGGCACGAAAGATCTTAAAATTGACAGAAATGGGTTGAATGTTCTTAAAATCATCAAAATAATGGGGCAAACGTCTTAAAATTAGAAAAACAATGGGGCTAAACATGAGGGAGAAAGGAGTCCAGAAAAAAAATCCCTCCAGTGGAAATCTCCCTTAAGCATCCGGTTATACTGGTATTGGATAGATTATTTTCCACTTAGATATAAATTCTATATGATCCAAAATATAATATCATCCCGTTCTTTGATAATTAAGGCACCAAAATGGCGTCCAAATAAAAAGCTGACCGCTCTCTCTTACTACAGAACCTGTATACTGTTTGTTTTTTTTTTTTTTTCAACTGGAGGTAAATTGCAAAATTCCCATCAAGATTTCTGTTATTTTCAAGATTTTGTAGTGAAATATGGTGCTAATTATATAAACTTGATCTTAAGGGGAGGTATTTAGTTTGTTACCTACTCCTCCAGCAATCTAAAAATGTCACCCCCTTGACCCGCTTTCAAGATATATTTGTACATTTTTCGGTAGAAAAATGTCCCGGCCAAAGGCCGGTTCTTCTTAAATTACAGGCTCGCTATCGCTCGCCAGGATAAAATCGACACCTGAATGGCACGAAAGGTCTTAATATGGGATAAAAGTTCTAAAAATCGCTAAACTAATGGGTCAAACTTTTTATAATATCAAAAGCAATGGGGCTAAACATGAGGGAGAAAGGGGTCAAGAAAAAAAATCCCTCAAGTGGAGATCTCCCCTTAATATGATGCAGGGATAGAGTAGTTTCATATTAGTTCATTAAGTATCGAGAAATCAGTTGCTAAGGTCTTCACTTTACCGCCAGCTGGAAGGGAACCGACTATAGTGAACACAACAGCTATCGTCCCCCCATCGCGCTGGGGTCGTGGCGGAGAAATATACCTTAAGGGGGACTGGCCGGTTTTCGGGACCACTTTCTCCCTCATGTTTAGCCCAATTAGTTTTCAGATGTTAAGATGTTTGCCCAATTAGTTAGTCGATTTTAAGACCTTTCGCCCTCATTTCTTTGTCAATATTTAGACCTTTCGTGCTATTTAGGTGTCGATTTTTTCCTTGGCGAACGATAGTGAGCCTGTAATGTTGGAAGAATCGGCCTTCGGCCGGGACATTTTTCTACCGACAAATGTACAAATTAATCTAAAGGGGGGATCTAATGGATTTTTTTTTTTTTAATTTGATAGAGGTATCGGGAGGAAATTAAGAAAATCATAAAAAAGATAATTAAAAAAGGCAAATAAACGGCCCATCTCCCCTTAACCCAACATTTCACACACGTCCCAACCCCCCACAGATTTTAGGGTCAAGTCCTTTTAAAACAAGCATCTTATGAAAATATAATAGCTCCGTTTGATAGTTCACATTTAGCTATACATTATTTGACTTGAACTTTTGTGAAATACTCTGCAAAATATCGGCTGTTTATTTTTTGTCAAAGCATAATAATATTTTGTAATTGCTAAAGTGAAAAATATATATACTATAAATGGTGTGTGAGAGAAAAGATGAAGTCGATTATTTTTGAGTAGGGAGGAATAGACGGAGAAGAGCTTTGTTCAGATATTTTCCCATAGCAGTTTAGATGTATATAAATTAACACTAGCTACTAAAGTGTATGATCGCACCGGCCAAGTACAATTATATTATTATTCCAATATATGTAATAAGAACCATTGTTTAGGTGGTTTAGTGGTAGACTATCTGGGCGTGAGGGACCCCAAACTGACGAGGTATTCCAAACTTAAGGGGACCGTCCCGCTTTTGTTTTCTTTCTGGGTAGTAGCCATTCGACCCCATTCAGCTTACTGTTTTAAGACGTTTATCCTCATCAAGGTGTCGATTTATACCTGGCGAGCGATAGCGAGCAAGTATGTTCTAGATTGTGTTTTAGAAAGCTGACTTAATTTGTAAATTTTTCGGTAGAAAAATGTCTCCGGTGAAACCGGATTTCTCCATACAATGATGGCTCGCTGTTGCTCGCCAGGAAAAAATCGTTTCCTGAATGGGGAGAAACGTCTTAAAACAGTAGGCTGAATGGGGCCGAATGGATAAAACCAGAGAGAAAAAGCAGGTCGGTCCGCTTAATGAATATCACTATAATCTGTTTCTTTCCAGCAGACGGTAAATTGCCACGTCTTCCTCTCGAGTTCTTACCTATTAGGGAGAGTTTGTTGTGGAATATGGTGTCAATAACTAATAATGAACTCGCTCAATATTAGCCAGATTATAATGAAAAGCAGGTCACCGGTAATGCAAGGGTTAAGGGGAGATATCCACTTGAGGGATTTTTTTCTGGACTCCTTTCTCTCTCATGTTTAGCCCCATTGCTTTTCTAATTTTAAGACGTTCGCCCCATTATGTTGACGATTTTAAGAACCTTCGACCCATTTCTGTCAATTTTAAGACCTTTCGTGCCATTTAGGTGTCGATTTTATCCTGGCGAGCGACAGCGAGCCTGTAATTTAAGAGGAACCGGCTTTCAGCCGGGACATTTTTCTACCGAAAAATGTACAAATTTATCTTGAAAGGGGCTCAAGGGGGTGTAATCTTAAGCTTGATGGATATCCAGGGACCAAACTAAAACCCTCCCCTTAAGGGGAGATTTTTATTTACATGTAAATTTGCTGAAGAAACATGGTAGCTTTGCATTTATCCATCAAGTATCGAAAACAATGTTACAAAGGAATTCAAGTGACCACTTGTGAGTTTCAGGTTATAAGGAAGTTGGAGCCGTACACATCGATATTAAACAGCAATGCGATGATAATGTAGGTTTCTGATTGATAAAAAGTAGGTTGAATTGATTTTTATGGATTTACAAATGCATTATAATCGTATTTTAGCTGGTAATTCTGCTAAATATCGATGTCAACAGCTCCAACTTCCTTATAGCCTGAAACTCGCAAGTGGTCAATTTACCGTCAGCTGAAATTAACACTATTAGATGCAACGTCTCGGGGGTTATGCAACGTCTTGGGGGTTATGCAACGTCTTGGGGGTTATACAACGTCTTGGGGGTTATTACGATATTTTGTTTAATTAGTATTGAGGGTTTTAATTGTTTTAGCCATTTTTGAACAATGAGTTTTAGTTTACCCCCAAGACTTAGAAACAAGCCTCTCCAGACCCCCTTCAAACCTAAAAAACGTCCCCCAGACCCCATTCAATCTAAATATGTACATTTTTCGGTAGAAAAATGTCCAGGCCGAAGGCCGGTTTCTCCCAAATTGCAGGCTCGCCCAGGAAATATTGACACCTTATTGGGTTGAAGCATCTTATAATCGCCAAACTAATGAGGTTAAACGTCTTAAAATCTACAAACTAATGGAGTAAAACAGGGAGGATCGAAATTGGCCCGCCCTGCACCTAATAGAGTTAAATCGATACTATTGGCTTGCATCGGGCATTGTCGAGATAGAGGTATTCGTCTAGGTTTGAGGTGTTTGGTTTCTTAAGGGGGGATGGTAGTTTCTTTTCCGGTCCCCTTTCTCCCTCATGCTTAGCCACATTAGTTTTCAGATTTTACGACGTTCGGCCCATTAGTTCGGCGAATTTAAGACATTTTGCCCCATTTCTATGTTAATATTAAAATATTTCGTACCACACACACTTACACACACACACACACACACACACACACACACACACACACACACACACACACACACACACACACACACACACACACCCACGGATAACACACGCAGACCTACGCACACCTACGCACACCCCACACGGTCACCACGTAAATATCTGTTGTCATTCTTTAACAACACTGCTCCAGATCCAATTATATGGAATCTAATGCGATAAGGTGGGTGGAGTGGTGGACTATGGGGGGGGGGGGGGGCTCTTAGGCTCATTTGTCACCGCGGGCACAGTTGTATATAGGGAGGCTGGACAACTCAACACAAGGACCTTACTTGTTATATATATATATATATTATGTGTTCTGTATTGTGATTAGTCAGAGGGTTATTGTAGATAGTCTTCTTTACCATTTTGATGCCCACAGATCCTTCCTAAGCTGCATAAAATCTTCTACAGATAACCAACATCAACTGCTAGAACGCGTCATGATCCTCAAGGGGGTACTACTCGCTTTTTCGGACTCACTTCTCCCTCATGTTTAGCATATTAATTTTGAGGGTTTAAGACGTTCGTTACGGTAGTTTGGCGATTTTGAGACCTTTCGCCTCTTTTTTTCAATATTAATACCTTTCGTGCCCTTTAGATGTCGATTTTTTTCCTGGCGAGCGAAAGCGAGCCTCTAATTTTTAGTAGGAATCGGCCTTCGGTCGGGACATTTTTCTACCGAAAGATGTACACATTTATCTTGAGAGGGGGTTTAGGGGGCGTTTTTCTAAGCTTGGTGGAGGTTTAGTGAGGAAACTCAAAAATATATTAATAAATATATATATAGACCAAAAACCAAGCACTACCCCCTTCATATACTATTATATACACACAGTCTGTATATACACACAGTCTGTATATACACACAGTCTGTATATACACAGTCTGTATATACACACAGTCTGTATATACACACAGCCTGTATATACACACAGTCTGTATATACACACAGTCTGTATATACACACAGTCTGTATATACACAGTCTGTATATACACACAGTCTGTATATACACACAGTCTGTATATACACACAGTCTGTATATACACACAGCCTGTATATACACACAGCCTGTATATACACACAGTCTGTATATACACACAGTCTGTATATACACACAGCCTGTATATACACACAGTCTGTATATACACACAGCCTGTATATACACACAGTCATATACACACAGTCTGTATATACACACAGCCTGTATATACACACAGTCTGTATATACACACAGTCTGTATATACACAGTCTGTATATACACACAGTCTGTATATACACAGCCTGTATATACACACAGTCTGTATACACACAGTCTGTATATACACACAGTCTGTATATACACACAGCCTGTATATACACACAGTCTGTATATACACACAGCCTGTATATACACACAGCCTGTATATACACACAGTCTGTATATACACACAGTCTGTATATACACACAGTCTGTATATACACACAGTCTGTATATACACACAGTCTGTATATCCTCTTCCGCTTAAGGGGAGGTATGTGTTTGTACTTCTGGTCCCCCTTCTCCCTCATGTTTAGTTCCATTAGTTATGAAATTTTATGACGTTCGCACCCCTTAGTTTGGCGATTTTAAGGCCTTTCGTCCCATTTCTTTGTATATATTAAGACCTTTCGTGTCATTTAGGTGTCGAGTTATTCCTGGCGAGCGATAGCGAGCCTGCGTTTTATGGGGGAACCGAAAAATGGAAATTTACCTCGAAGGAAAGTTTTGAGGGTATTTCTTTGAAGCTTGATAGAGGGCTAGGGAATAAACTGAAAACAACTAAAATATAACCATAAATAAATAAATATATGAACAAATATATGAACAAATATATGAACAAATATATGAACAAATATATAAATAAATATATGAACAAATATATGAACAAATATATAAATAAATATATGAACAAATATATGAACAAATATATGAACAAATATATGAACAAATATATGAACAAATATATAAATAAATATAGGAACAAATATATGAACAAATATATGAACAAATATATGAACAAATATATGAACAAATATATGAACAAATAAACTAAAAACCTCTCCTTAATGGTAGCATGAACAAAACAAATACATATAGGCCTATATGTATAATTTTATATACAGTATACAGTATAGTTGAACCTATACATATTACCATACTATTTATAACGAGTTCATTTTTACCACGCGATAATTTCCTTGCCACTTCTTGATTACTGAAAAGTGACTTAATAATGATAACGGAATATATCTTTAATTAGGAAAACATGCTATATATATATATATTGGGTTCATCTCGGAATTCTGGTGGCCATAATAATGTTACCCCAAAATGTTCGGAGCTGTGGTGTATGTGTGTGTGTGTGTTGAGAGAGGATACTGTTAAGCCCCCCCCCCCACCCCCACCCCCCTCCCCCCCATTGATGGTATCGCTGTTCGGGACCATCTCGAAAATGGTGTTGATTCACTTTACTGGAGGGGGTGGGGGGGGGGGGGGGGGGGGGTGGGGGGGGGGGGGGGAATAGGGGGCGGGCTACCGTAAGTTCGTCACCAATGTAGTTCGCCTACACAGTATATCCCTCAAGCGTTGATACTTACTTCACATAAGAATACGGAACAGTAAGTATGTTAGGTTGTATTGAGTTAGATTAGTTTTGAAATAGGTTAGGTTACAGATATTTTGTCATAGAAGACTATGAATGAATCCTGAATGTGTACCATTAGACTGTAGGGGTCTGTATTCATGGGAGAAAACACTTGTTTTGGGCGAAGGGGCACAACACACTTAAGGGGAGACTGGCCGTCTTTTTGGTCTATTGATTAATGTAGTCATATATTTTGTTAGTTTCCTCCCTAGACCTCCATCAAGCTTAGAAAAACACCCCCTAGACCCCCCCCCCCCTCCCCTTCAAGATAAATGTGTACATTTTTCGGTAGAAAAATTTCCCGGCCAAAGGCCGGTTCCTCTTAAAATTTCAAGCTCGCTATCGCTCGGCAGGAAATAATCGAAACTTAAAAGGCACGAAAGGTCTTAAAATTTACAACGAAATGGGGCGAAATGTGTTAAAATCGCCAAACTAATGGGCCGAACGTTTTATAATCTCAAAACAATTGGGACTTAACACGAGGGAGAAAGGGGATCAGAACAACGACCCATCTCCCCTTAACCTCAACAGTCCGTTAGCCTCACCTTAATGGACACATCATAAAGCAAATAATGCAAATAATATTTGGACGAGTAAATACGTTTTGTGAGGTAAACTGTACAACCAATATCGGCTTTCAATCAAGATCAACTATAGTCTATTCGCTGTAAGTACGCGAGAAATCATGACCTCTATCCTCTGTAATTTGAAAAGGGCTAGAGTAAATTAGCTGTAAATTTCCACATCTATTCCTTGACGGACTCTTCCCAAATGGTAGTAATATAAGCTCGATTACTCTAGTCGTTCTTGAGTTACAGAGGTTAGAGGTCAGGAGTTCTCGCCTACTTACAGCGAATAGACTATAGACTGTTCTGCATTTATAAGAAACTTGTACCGGAACACGCAAAACGGGACCCTGTAGTGAAGTAGATAAGCTGTGACAGTGGCTGTAATTGACGATATCATTTTATAGAGGTATATTAATTAAAAACAAGTGATATAAAATTGACGAGAGGCAGAACAGAGACTTGTGTGTGAACAAAGAAGAAGGAAAAGACTAGTTTGGCAGTGAAAGGAGCTATAGTCTGTTTCTTTTCAACTGACGGTAAATTGCAAAGTTCCCATCAAGATTTCTCAGTTATTTTGAAGATTTTGTAGTGAAATATGGTGCTAATTATAAAAACTTGGTCTTCATATGATCCAGAGACATGGTGGCTTCATATTTGTCCATTACGTATCGAAAATTAGCTGGTAAGGTATTCAATTTACCGCCAGATGAGATGAAACGGAGTATATTAACTGAAGAATTCGTGAAGCAATTGACTCAAAGCTGGTTGGACATGAATATTGTATTATGGAAGGAAAGGAATAAAGTAAATATTAAGTGCTAAAGTAGAACCGGTTTATGAGCGCTTTAAGGGGAGATGAGCCGTTTTGTTGGTCTATTAATTATATATGTATTTCTTAGGATATATCATTATTATCCTTTATTTCTTAGTTTCCTCGCTAGACCTCCATCAAGCTGAGATAAACACCCCCTAGACCCCGTTCAAGATATATATGTACATTTTTCGGTAGAAAAATGTACCCCTCTTAAAATTTCAGGCTCGCTTTCGCTTGCCAGGAAAAGATCAACACCTAAATGGCTCAACCGGTTATAAAATTAACAACGAAATGGGGCGAACGGTATTAAAATGGGGCGAACGGTATTAAAATGGGGCGAACGGTATTAAAATCACCAATCTAATGGGCCGAGCGTCTTATAATCTCAAAACTAATGAGAATTATCACGAGGGAAAAAGGGGACCAGAAAAACGACCCATCTCCCCTTAAGAAGTGTAGCATATTGTGTTTTTATTATGACGTACCGGTAACTTGTGTATTATCTTGTACTGAACCAGTGGCTTGTCTTGTTACACTGTGTGTGTATAATAATAATAATAATAATAATAATAATAATCGGTTTATTTCAAGCCGGCAGCCAATGGGGCTGAAAATACACAGACTTAACCGAGATCTTATGCTAAGGGATCAATAGACTGATCCTGGCTGCTAACGAGAGCGCCTACACACTCCCGAAGGAGTAGGACGTGGGCAGGAGACTTTGTGGGCCCCCCGAGGCGGTCCGTCCAGACCTTGCCTTCACGGCCAGGGAAAGTTTTTGAGAGAACTTCCCCTGCCGGCGCGTGGGATTGAACCCCCGACACCAGAGCTATCGCTCCCAATACAGAGTACTAAGTGCGCTCGGCCTCCGTGACCTTGAATGTCATGTATTGAATGTGTGTGTGTGTGTGTGTGTGTGTGTGTGTGTGTGTGTACAAAGGAGTACAAAGGAAATCAAGCAACAATAGGTCTAGTGACCCTTCTAGCTCTGCTTGTCCTCCATAACACTGAGGGTCAAGTGTCCAAACAGTGGTTTAGAGTGGGTAAGGGAAAATTGGAAAGGGAACTACTGCCCTGGAACTAATGTCCGTGGCAGGATTAGGAAGTTAGTAGGGGACAGATGGGTTAGTAACATAACACAGTTATAAGCGATCTTTCGTATATCTGGGAAAAAGAGAGTAACATCTTAGTAATATATATACGCAATAATCCTTCATGAATCTGAGGGAGGAATATAATAAAGTTATTAATTTACAAACGCAGTCAATCGCGGGTTTGATACAAGATATTTGTCTAAGCGAAGTTTAAAAGAATCAAACGTGCTGCAGTCTATAACGTTTCGGGGAAGCCCATTCCACAAGTTGACAACTCGATTACAGAAGAAATTCCTAGATTAGTGACAGTTAAAAGATTTACCTTCCACGCGTGTAATTAGATTGGTCGATAGTGAAGTACTTACTACAGTTCATATTGTCGATGCCTTTGATGATTTTGAACACTTGAGTTAAGTCACCTCTTAATCTGAGCTGGGTTAAAGGATATATATTTAATTCTTTAAGACGCTCCTCGTATGGTTTGTTTTTTAGGCTAGGTATAATTTTGGTAACTCTACGTTGAACTCGTTCTAGCTTGTTTATATCTTTTTGGTAATAAGGGCACCAGGATTGAACGCAGTATTCCAGAAGAGGGCGGACTAAAGAATTGTAAAGAGTTAGGATAATTTCTTTGGATTTATGGCCCTGTCACTCTTTCAACTATGGGGGAGGCAATTGCTATAGGCAGTTATGCCTTTTGCCTCCCTCAATCACATAACGTGAAGGATATAGTTGGGCCTGAAGGGGAGATGAGCAGAATTTGTGGTCTATTAATTTATTTATTCCATTATTTCTCAGTTTTCTCGCTAGACCTCCATCAAGCTTCGAAAAACACCTCCCAAATCCCCTTTCAAGATAAGTGTGTACATTTTTCGGTTGCTGACGATACAAAAATTGCAAATAACGTACTCGCGAAAGAACAAGGTGACAATATGCAACACAATATAGATAAGTTGTCATGTTGGTCCCAAATTTGGCAAATGAGTTTCAATGCGGATAAATGTAAAATACTACATGTCGGATACCTAAATGAGAAAGCAAACTATTCGATGAATGGCACTCAGCTTAAGAGTGTAGACAGAGAAACCGATTTGGGAGTAACAATGTCTAGTAACCTAAAACCGAGTCAACAATGTTAGAAGTTGTTAAGAAGGCAAACAAAATATAATTGGCTTTATAGGCAGGTCATTTTTTTTTTTTTTTTTTTTTCTATACCCCCTGACCCACAGTCACAGGTCAGCTAGTAGAACCTGGATGGGTCGTTTTTTTGGTCCCCTTTCTTCCCCATGTTTAGCCCCATTAGTCTTCAGACAATCGGTCCATTAGTTTGGCGATTTTAAGACCTTTCACCCCACTTCTTTGTCAATATTAATTAAGACTTTTCGTGTCATTTAGGTGTCGATTTTTTCCTGGTGAGCCTGTAATTCAAGAGACATTTTTCTATCGAAAAATGTACACATTTATCTTGAAGGAGGGTCTTGGATTTAAAGCTTGATGGAGGTCTAGGGAGGAAACTAAAAAGAAAAAAAAAAATACATTTTGTCATTATCTATCTCTGGGTCCCATAAGATATTTCTCTGAAACGGGTATGCATTATTTTCCTTTCAGTGATATGCAAACTAAAATAGGTCATAACTTCATATTTGCATAACAAAGTGTCAGTTTAGTACCATAATATAATTTAAAACTATTGCATCTATGTTTTGTCTACAGTACCACTGATGATCTCATTTATAAGCAAAAGACTCCATCATTCATCGACCTACATTGTTTTAGCTTATCTGAGAGCCTATATATGAAAGCCAACCTAAGCAAAACCGGCTTTGTGAAGGCCTTTGTTCTATGAAATATTATTTTTTTACAGTCGATGCACATCTACGTAAGACTATGATTAGGTAACAACCCGTTCTTAACATTAATCATCAATTACAAACCCCAATACACTTGAATAAACTAATGAAAGCATATGGTCCTCCCGGGATTCGAACTCGGGACACCACACCCAGAACATAAACATCTAAACTATCTCTAAGTCTTGGTTATATATCTTCTAAAAACTTTCAAGTCTTTTACATGTTTGTAAATATATAAACCTGATAAAATACGGTCTTCGTAGCGCAATGGATAAATTCACTGAATTTCGGTGTGAGCATCCTAGGTTCGAATCCCTGGGCTGCCACATGTATTTGTTGATTTCATTAATTGAGTTTAGGAGTAAAGTTGGTTGGTGGAGGTAACATAATAATTATTACTCTCACAAGTTTGTTGAATTGTGTTGTGGAGAAGTATCTGGAGAAGAAACAAAGGGTGTATGTTGCCTTTATGGACTTGGAGAAGGCCTGTGACAGAGTACAAAGGAGTACAAAGGAAATCAAGCAACAACAGATCTAGTGACCCTTCTAGGTTGCTTGTCCTCCAAAACACTGAGGGATAGAGAAGGTTTGTGGAAAGTACTTAGAATATACGGAGTAGAGGGCAAGTTGCTGAAAGCAGTGAAGAGCATGTATGAGGGTGCAAAGGCGGCAGTACGTGTGGAGAGTGAGCAGAGCGAGTTCTTTGACCTGAATGTTGGTTTGAAACAGGGGTGTGTGATGTCCCCGTGGTTGTTTAGTGTTTATATGGATGGAGTCATGAAAAAAATACTATCAAGAGCAGTGGATCTTGGTGTATCGCTGAAAAGGGAGGGAATTGAGTGGAAGCTACCTATACTGCTGTTTGCGGATGATACAGTTCTGATGAGTGATAATGAATGGGAGTTGCAGGGTCTGGTAAATGAGTTTGGAACAGTGTGCGAAAAACGGAATTTGAAGGTAAATGCGGGGAAGAGCAAGGTTATGGTCTTCGAAAGGGGTGAAGTCACAGAGTGTGAGGTGAAGCTGAACGGTCAGGCTATGGAGATCGTCAACTCTTTTAAGTATCTGGGCAGTGTGTTGAGTAAAGATGGGACTATGGATGAAGAAGTGTGGGAGAGGGTACAACAGGGGAAGAGGGTTGTAGGAACGCTAAAGCAGTAACAAGAAATAGGGTGGTCAGTATGGAAGTGAAGAAGTCCTTGCATGACAGTGTGGTAATCCCGACACTGACTTACGGAAGCGAAGCATGGACGTTGGTTGAGAGACTCAGACCAAGAGTGAGAGCAGTGGAAATGAATGACTTAAGGAGTGCGTGCGGAGTTACATGGAGGGATAGACAGACTAATGAGGAAGTAAGAAGGAGGTGTGGTGTGGAGGTAGATGTGCTGGAAAGTGTGAAAAGGAACAACTTGAGATGGTTCGGCCATATGGAACGTATGGAAAGTGAGAGAATGACTAAGAGGGTGCATGAGAGCGAGGTGGAGGGACAGAGAGGGAGAGGTAGACCGAATGAGAGGTGGAAGGATGGAGTGAGGAAGTACATGAACGAAGGCGGTGCTGGTTGGGGGGAGGGGCGTCGACTGACTGGGGACAGAGGTGCATGGGGGCGGTTCGTTCGTGGCCACCCCTTCGGGGATCACGGCGTCAGGCAATAGATAGATAGATAGACTAGTTTAATTGACAATAAAAAATCGAACGTATTATGATAATCATTAGACGAGAGAGCGCAAGCCACTATATGCGTTTAACACCCGTGTGTAAGTAGACGCTCTCTCTCTCTCTCTCAATATTTGGAAGGGTATTAAGTCATGTATAATCTAAAGTGTCACATTACGGCTTCTGATTACTTAATTAGCATTATTCAATTACTACCATAGTTATTGTGCAGTTTTGTCACAATGTTCGTACATGTGTAATATATAAATTCTGATTAATTACATATATAATAATAGTTCGTTCGCCTTTATTTCTAGGACCTTCACTACAAGCCAATGAGAATGGATGAACTAGTTGGAAATAGTGTGAATGCAGTCGAATATACGAAGGTGATTCTCTTTTGGTACCTCCCTCTGCCTTTCTTACAGAAACTATTTATATATATATATATATGTATATATATATATATATATATATATATATATATATAATTTATATACTCTTCATAAATATAATATAATTGTTAAGCTACTCTGGGTTTACTATGTGTTGTGTATGTATGTTTGCCTAAGGAGTTATGGTGTTTTGTGTAATATTATGATCAGTAGTTTTCCAGACGCACAGGTAATTTTAATTTTATTGCTAATTTCCAACTACCAGGACAGTGTAATCATGAATATCTATACATTATTTGTTTCTTATATTTAATCACAAGATTAATACACAACAGAACTTCTCGCTGAATGTATCGTCTTTATCTTCGTTCATGTCTACACGATTTATAATTTCCAAATCATATTACTTACCGTACTACCAAATTTGTTCTAGTTTGTAGCAAATACACTGACAGTCAATAAATTCCGATAACGTAGCTGAGAATGGAGAAAATGGCTGAAGGGCTCCGAGGCAAGGAATGGTGGCATCCCGTGTGATAAAAGGCGTAAGCAATTCTATAAACCCAAACATCTACCTGTCCCTGTAAACATATGTGACCGAGCAAAAAGTAAATAACTCTTGTTCACAAAGGTTTCTGGGACTGGAGTTTTTATGGCGTTAGTTGAGGGTTGAGGGGTGGGGAGGGGGGCTAGAGATCCTTTAGTAAGAGAGAGTGGACATCTCTTTATTTGGACGCCATTTTGGTACCTTAAGGGAGCCCCCCTCGCTTTTATTTTTAATTTTTCTCCCTCTCTCTTTGACTTGTATTCATTCGGCCCCATTCAGCCTACTGTTTTAAGGTGTTTACCCCCATCCAGGTGTCAATATTTTCCTGGCGAGCGCTAGCGAGCCAGCATATATATAATTTAGTTTTGACAGCAAGCTAAATTTGTAAATTTTTCGATAGAAAAATTTCTCCGGCGAAGCCGGATTTCTCCATACAATGCTGGCTCGCTATCGCTCGCCAGGAAGAAATCAACACCTGGATGGGGATAAACGACTTAAAACAGTTGGCTGAAAGGGGCCGAATGGATACAAGCCATGGAAAGAGAGAAAAGGAGAGAGAGATAAACAAAAAAAAAGGCTGGTGACTCCCCTTAATGATCAAACTACGAGGTTGTATTTCGTTTCTGATCATGTAGAATGTTCTCCAAAGACCAAACTGTATATCCCGCACCAGTATTCCCGAATTAATTATATGGGTATGGAGGTATTTTGAGTGTAAGGAGAGGAAAATATCACCAGGGGCACCAATGTAGTAGAGGTTGGCCGACATCTATTACTAAAGGATCTCTTGGCGGGACAAAGCCCTGACCGCCGCGCAGATATCACTTTATATCTACACGGTTTCCACTGAATTACCCCTTAAAGACCCCAAACACCGCGGACCTAAGGGAATCGTCCATGGATTCTTGTTGATAGTATACAGTAGAGGCTTTGTAGGGTCTGTGGTGGCAGTATACAACATTTGGGGTTATTTCTGGAGGTGTATGATATCTGGCCTTTAGATTTTCTGCCATCAAGGTACAAAGGCAAACGAATCCTGGAAATGCGGACCAAAGGGAATCGTCCAGGGGTTCTTGTTGATAGTATAGAGCCTAAGGGAATCGCCCAGGGGTTCTTGTTGATAGTATAGAGGCTTTGTATGGTCTGTGGTGCCAGTATACAATATTTGGGGTTATTACTTGAGGTGTATGGTATCTGGCCCCAAATTTTCTGCCATCAAGGTACTAATACAAACGAATCCTGAAAACGCAGACCAAAGGGAATCGTCGCGCGTTTGGGTTTGTAGGTATAGATGCTTTGTATGTTCGAGTCCTTGGAGTACCACATGTATTTGTTGATTTCATTAATTGAGTTTAGAAGTTGAAGTTGGTTGGTGAAAAAACATAATAATTCTTTCATTAATTTACTTGCTAGCGCCAGACTCGTTTTACTTGTTACCTTTAATGCCGCCTCTTTCTTCCACACTGATATTAGCATAGTCCTCCCCGAAATAAGCCATTATCCAATTGTCTTCATAACAAACGTAATTACGATATAATGTTATCAGCTTCGTGTCACATTGTAAACTTCATCTTACATAACTACGTAATACAAACAAAATCCATATAATTTTATAAAGATTTTTATAACACATAATGCCTATATAGTTCTTGTTAAATGATGAACATTAAATTGAACATGCCTTAAAAATGCCCACTCAATATAAACGTAATCTGATTAGTACTCTAGTAACCCGAGCTTCTGATATTTGTTCGAATTATATGGCACTCCGTAGAGAACTTTTATTTATTAAACAAACTCTCTTCTCAAATGGCTCCCCGCTTAATTTCACCGAAACATATACTTTATACGTAAACAATTATCTCGTTTATCGGCCCCACCCATTCCGAACTCTCCTACGGTAAATAAAGGCCCCCTCGACGTCCCACTGATTTATTTAGGTAAAAAAAGGTTTGCACTTCGTAATTACCTGTCAAAACTCTTTACATAATGTTATCCCCATGTGTCAGTCAGAATTGTATTCAGAAACACTAACACGATCAAGAACTGGTTCAAGCTCAAAGATACGATTCCTGATTGTCTGCATTCTTCAGTCGTTTATCAATACACGTGTATGAGAAGTCTCGGTACATTTGTAAGACCTGTAGACAACTCAGGACTCAAATCCGCGAGCACCAGGGCCGGTATTTATAAAACAATTTAAACATTTCCCTAAAAGTAATTTTAACTAAAAGAAAATCCTTAAAAGTTATTCATAAAACATTTAAAAGCAGCTTGTAGTGGAAGCGTTAAGAAAGCTGCCACAACCGCTATTTCGCTACATCTAGCAAGATTACAATTGATGAATAACGTTTAATAGGTAAGTATAGGCTTCTAATTGCATATACTAATTACTATAAAACATTAGGGTAATTATGCAATATTTTGTTATTGTGAAATCTATTATATATTGCTAAATTGAAAGGGTAATATATTTACCATACCAAAACAATTGCATACTCCGGTGTGGCAGCATCTGAGATAGTTGCCAAATTCGCGAGTTTTCACAATTCGTAAAGTGGGGTAATTTCGGACATTTTTCGAGTTTGTTTTTTACAATTTCTCCTGACTGTAAACACATTGTAGAGATTTAACTAGGTCAAGTGATGTGTAGTGATAATGCGCCGTGCGCCGTAATCCAGGAAGCCTCCTAAAATTATCCCCCATAATATCCTTATCCTAAATGATGTCCGAAGTATTCTTGAAAAGTGGAAAACTTCGGACTTGTATGGTAAAAGCGTTTCCATTATATAATGACAATGGCTAATTACTTATTATCGCCAAAGTCCGAAGTTATGACTGCAGTCCGAAATCACCCCAGTTTACGGTAATTTGCGAAAAAATAGGGTGAAATAGGCTACTTGTTCTCGGATGTTATGAAATAGGCCTATCTTGTGACAATCGAATATTATATCTTAGTCCTTCTACACTCCTTTAATTTGGTCTATTTGTTAGTGTTCTTCCAATCTTCCAACAAGTAGAGTATAGGCGTTTGTCAACGAGGACGCTGGAACTGTCGAGGTTGTGGCTGGAGGAGGAGGATTTACCCATCTAAAAATAGAGAGACCGACCGCGGCAAAAAATGTAGTCGGACAATATTATATACAGTATGAATCGAAATGTTTAAAGTAGGTTGATATATATGGTGGTAGGTTACTTTCTAATATAGCTTATTCGTTGGAGATGGAGAACACACAGTGGATCACCTTTGAGTAGTATGATGTGCGGGGGTGGTACGGTATATGGATAGAATCAAGAGTTACCTAACATACTGCATTTGATAATATAGTTAACCTACAATCATGAGTTACTCATACAGTTACATTTTGACCGTTGCCAAATAATGTAGGGTAATACACACTTTCATCTCGGGGTTAGCAGCTTTGTTCCTCTAAGGTTCATTCGTGGTTTATATGGTATCTTTTGATTAACTCAGAGTCGCTATAGGCCTATTAATCCAATTAGTATTTTTAACATGAAAATTCCTTGGCAGGGGGGGGGGGGGGGCGCATTTGTTATTCAACCAGCTTCATCGTCCTATAAAAGTAACTTTTAAGCGCTAAAGGCCCCACGAGGGGTTTTAGTTTTCGCCGGGTTTAAAAGCTACTTTTAGCCTCTAAAAGTTTTTGTACCCAAGTTTTATCTTTTAAAAGTGGCCGCCATCTTTAAAAGCTACTTTTAAGCCTAAAAGTGCTTTATAAATACCGCCCCAGGGCCGTATTTTTATAACCGGACAGTTTCTTTCTAAACCTTCGTTCTCCACCATACGTGATCACTCGCACTCCCAGGACCATCCCATACATGACACCCAGTTAAACATTCTGTCCAGTCATAGCTCTCAACTAGATCTACGAATATGTGAGGCTCTACACACCCATCTAGCTATATGTGAGGCTCTACACACCCATCTAGCTATATGTGAGGCTCTACACACCCATCTAGCTATATGTGAGGCTCTACACACCCATCTAGCTATATGTGAGGCTCTACACACCCATCTAGCTATATGTGAGGCTCTACACACCCATCTAGCTATATGTGAGGCTCTACACACCCATCTAGCTATATGTGAGGCTCTACACACCCATCTAGCTATATGTGAGGCTCTACACACCCATCTAGCTATATGTGAGGCTCTACACACCCATCTAGCTATATGTGAGGCTCTACACACCCATCTAGCTATATGTGAGGCTCTACACACCCATCTAGCTATATGTGAGGCTCTACACACCCATCTAGCTATATGTGAGGCTCTACACACCCATCTAGCTATATGTGAGGCTCTACACACCCATCTAGCTATATGTGAGGCTCTACACACCCATCTAGCTAAACCCGAAATAGGCACCCATGATTCCCCTTTCGACATACTCTGTTTCTAATAACTATACTTGCCTACATTTACTGTGTTTCTAATAACTATACTTGCCTACATTTACTGTGTTTCTAATAACTATACTTGCCTACATTTACTGTGTTTCTAATAACTATACTTGCCTACATTTACTCTGTTTCTAATAACTATACTTGCCTACATTTACTCTGTTTCTAATAACTATACTTGCCTACATTTGCTTTGTTTCTAATAACTATACTTGCCTACATTTACTCTGTTTCTAATAACTATACTTGCCTACATTTGCTGTGTTTCTAATAACTATACTTGCCTACATTTGCTTTGTTTCTAATAACTATACTTGCCTACATTTGCTTCTACACGTTTTCTTGTCTTGCACTTAATATAATTAATGTTCACGATATAAGGATTATTATTATTATTATATTTGTATTTTTATATTTTGACCATGTTTACTCCAGCTTTGATATTTAAGTTCTCCCATGT
This sequence comes from Paralithodes platypus, assembly GCA_032716605.1. Taxonomy (NCBI): domain Eukaryota; kingdom Metazoa; phylum Arthropoda; class Malacostraca; order Decapoda; family Lithodidae; genus Paralithodes; species Paralithodes platypus. The sequence goes on from CM064510.1 coordinate 46,069,736, forward strand.
TCATTCCTTTCATTACACGTACATTATGTATAATTAAACTAGCCATTATATTTTTCGTCACAATGTTGCTCTTAATTATGTAATTTTGGCTGTATCTTAATTATAGACCTGAAGATGAGAACAGCGATTCTCGAAACGTCGTACAAGATGGTGTTATTATTCATTTCTGGGTTGGTTCTTCTCTTTATTATCAAGTTACGCTTCCCAAATGACCAATCTATTGCGGATATATATATATATATATATATATATATATATATATATATATATATATATATATATATATATATATATAACTCAGGTATATACCCCATAGCTGGGGATGGCCGACTCGAGACAGAGTAGGTGATTATATATATATATACTGTAGTTGTCCATTACTGTAGCCTATATGAATTATTTGCTTACAATATATAAATTAATTTTGCAAATGTTTATTCATAGCGCTGTAATCTGTTTGCTCATACTATGATGCATATACATACTGTACATGCGTTTGTCAGCAAATTTGGTATATGCATATCTATCTTTCTACTTACCAATATATCTGTCTATCTATTAATATATGCATAAGTTAATCTATCTATCTGTGTTCATTTAAGCAGAATCTAGTATCAATTTTCTCCTTTTAGCCTCAATAAAAATAAAAGTATTGTTTGTTGTGCCCATTACAGTATTGATATCTATATATTGTTTACGAAATAGTTTACACTGTACCTGTGATATTGAGCAGGTTACTCCTAAATGAAAGGCTTGTTATCGCTTGCCAGGAAAAATATTCGACACTTATACGGCACGAGAGGTCTTAATATTAGTAAAGAAAGGGGGTGAAAGGTCTTAAAATCGCCAAACTAATGGGGAGAACGTCTTAAAATATCAAAACTAATGGGGATAAACATGTGGGAGAAGGGGGTCCAGAAAAGAAAAAAATCCTTAAATAGTATCGTCAATTGATACTCCGAACGAGGACAAAATCACCCGAGGACAAAATCACCTGATGACAAAATCACCCAAGGACAAAATCACCCGAGGACAAAATCATTCGAGGACAACATTTCCATGGACAAAATCACCCGAGGACAAAATCACCCAAAGACAAAATCACCCGAGGACAACATTTCCATGGACAAAATCACCCGAGGACAAAATCACTCGAGGACAACATTTCCATGGACAAAATCACCCGAGGACAAAATCACCCGAGTACAAAATCACTCGAGGAAAACATTTCCATGGACAAAATCACCCGAGGACAACATTTCCATGGACAAAATCATCCGTGAGCAATATCACCCAATGACTAAATTTCCATGGCAAAAATCATCCATGGACAAAATTACCCTTGCACATAATCACTCTAGGACAAAATCACCCCTGGGCAAAATTTCCTTGGACAAGATTCCTCCGCAAAACTTCAGCATATGCCAATATTTTTGCAGTAGTAATTAGTGAAAAAATAGTGGAATTTGTATTTATTTCTAACCAATATAATGCAATGCGAGTCATAATCTTCATTAACAGATTCATTTATTCTACATAATGTTTAATATATATATAAGGTAAGCTTAGATTAGTAAGAAATTGGGTTGAGTATATTATATTGGGTTAAGTTATGTTTGATACGTTAGGTTGGGGATAAGATAGCCTAGCTAAGATAGCCTAGGATAGCATAGAACAGGTTCAGTATACAGGTGAAGTAGGGCAAATTAGCTCAGATTAGGCTATGTAAAGCTATGTTAGATCATTCAGATAGGGTAAGGTTGCTTTAGACGAAGATAGTTCAAATTAAGTTTGTTTATGGTAAGTTACAACAGGTTAGATTTGGTTGTAAACAAAATAGGCTAAGGTACAAAAGCCTCTACTAGGTTATCGTACATTAGGCAATAAATCACTTTATAACAATAGTTCGCAATCATTCCTTTTAGTGTCAATTAAATCTTAGCACGTCTGTTTTCTGGTGAGATATTGTCTAGACTCCTTAATATTGTAATTTGCGGTAAAAGACTAGAATATAAAATTTGTCCAGCCTTAAAGTTTTCTCGCCTTAAAGTTTACCATTAACAATATAAGATTGAATATAGGCAAATTATGAGTATATTGAGTTTGTGGACGAAACAAGAAGAAAGGCCTGGTGTTGCCCTGGTGTGTCCGAAGCTTCACTACAAGACAGCTTAGATATCAATGTTTGTCTGTTTAAGCCACCCCATCATTACCCTTTCTTGTTTATTACCAAGGCAGCGTGTGAGGTGCCTTTGTTCACTCCTAGGGATCAAGTGGCGGTGTCAGTCAGAGGGTTGGATCTCTCCACACTTGCCACTTCTTCTCTATTTATTCAGGCCGGTCCTCGCCCATATTAACTGCAGGCCAGAGATAAGGAATAATTGGCCAAACACTCATGAACGAAGTGTGAACCAGATCCCGGCTACCCAGAAGAGAGAGAGAGAGAGAGAGACAACAACAAGGGAGAGGGGCAGCGCGGGGTGTGTTTGCTTTAGGGATCCAATGGCACTTCCAGGGGATCGACGCGTGTTACCGTGAACGCTTCTGACGTTTATGACTCCCTTGCTTTATGTCCGTCCCCGAAAGATGATCCTCTTCAGCACGTTTGTTCTAATGAAACGAATAGAACAAGGCCTTTATCAGCTGTCTGACTATATATTGCTAACTTTAAGCAGTGCTATATAAGTATAACTGTGGAATATGGATGAGCAGAATTACGACTACAAGCATCATCAATGTAAAGTCGAAGTCAGAATGTGCAGGATTCGAACGTGTGAAGGCCTCCTGCGGGACCCGGGGTAATCCCGGGGTGATTCTGGCTGACTTAGCGGCTTCAAAGGTGGCCGCCGAGGGGGAGCTGAGAGAAGGGGAACTGGGTGGGAAGAGGAGAGGAGGGGTGGACGACGGCTCGGAAGTATCAAAGTCCCGGAGTGTCATTATGCTCTCGTGAGGGACTCTAAATGAAAACACAGCTGATTCTGTTTGTACTGGAGATAAACTAAGATTTAACAGTGATCAGTCAAAAAGCTTGTATGATCTCTGCAGGCGGCTGGGCGTGGTGAAGGGTAGGAGGAAGGTGGGGCAGTGACGCACGATCGACTCTCTTTTTACCTTTATTTTGGACAATACCATAAATTCAAAGATTTTCTTAATAGAATATTCGGCTCGGCTGTTCAGGAAAATTAAGTAGCCTCCTTTGCTAATACTTACGAAGGGGACAAGCAAATTTGGGCACCTTTAACTAATTGCCAGCAAAAAATATTTATATAACAGAGTATATAATTTAGCTCCATATTTTGCTATACAGGCTATAAAGCGCATTATCGAGGAGCGGGTGTTATTACGTCATTGCGGGAAAATTACGCTTCGTTTGGAAGAGGGGAAAGCGTGAGAAAAAAGGGTGAGCCAAAGAGAAGGGGGCGTGGTGTTGGTGGGTGGGGGGAGAGGAGGCTAAAGAAAATGAATGAAAATGAAAATGGTCAATAGGGAAGGTCGGAAGAGGTGAAGGTGTGTACTATGCTTCAGTCTGATAAAAAGTTAGGAATACGAGAGAGAGAGAATATATATTTGATCAGAGTTACATACAGTAGATACCAGACTGCACAGATTTTGCGGTATCTAGTAGGCTGTCCGGACTTAATTCTAACAGAGAATTTGCTACTAAGTGGAAGATAATGACAACAAAGCAGAAGGCAAGAGAGAGAGAGAGAGATAGTGTGTGTGTGTGTGTGTGTTAGAGAGATAGACTACGTGAGTGCGAGATAGAGAGAGAGAGACAGACAGACAGACACAGGGAGAGAGAGAAGACAGTGACACGTAACCCAAAGCAAGTTATCTTAATCCTCCAAGGGTAAGATAGACCCCCGACTCTTGACAGGAGATTGAGTGAGAAGTGGATGAGGAGTGAGGTCAGACGGGAACAAGGAAGGCTTGAAGAAGAACCAGGGAAGGAACCAAACTTTTCTACATTATTTTGGTAACAATCAGTAAGACTATTTTTGGACAGATAGACATTCAGTATGATATGTGAGAAACGAGAGAGAGAGAGAGAGAAATGCACATTTTGCAGAAAGGAGATCAACAATATAGTTCAAGAACGGCATTGGAATATTTAAGAAAGTTAACATGCGTCATGAAATGAAGCCATCACATTGCATATTTCATCAATTTAGAATATGGTCAATACTATTTTAGTTAGTAAATTAATTTACAAACAGAAACAAAAAATGAATGCAAAACTCTAAATGTATGTTACCGTTATTTTTAATATGGAAATGGCTGAATCAAAGCAATTAATATAATTTAGAAGTCTTCGCAAACGTATGTCCATTCATATTGTTCTGGGTGGATTTCTAATCATTCAAATAAATGACCAACAGACATCAATAGATACAATAGTTCTGAAAAAAAAAAAAAAATACACGACCTCTATTTTCGTTCATTATTTGTCAATGAGCGAGTTTTGTTCTCATAATAGATTTTGGTATTTTCGCACTGGAATCGACCACTAGACTGAATGTATATGATCTTACGTTTGGCTCGCTCTGAACTGTATTAATGTCTGTCAGATGTTGAGTAGGGTGGATGTGTGTAGGAACATGTTTGTATATCTCATGCGAAATAAAAGATCATGCTTACATATTGCTGATACCAATTTATCAAAGTATACTATATAGGTGCTGATCAGACATGACTCATTTGGTCGACTGTACAGCAAGGTGTTTGGATAACTAGGAAACGGAAACATGAGAACAATACCTAAAATAGTTTATGGTCATGCTAAGGGGAGGTATGTGGGGTTTTTTTCTTGACCCCTTTCTGCCTCATGTTTAGCCCCATTAGTTTTGAGATTTGTAGACGTTCGCCCCATTAGTTTGTCGATTTTAAGACCTTTTGCCTCATTTATCTGTCAATATTAAGAACTTTCATGCCATTTACCTGTCGGTTTTGGAGGTACCGGCCTTTTTCTATCAAAAAATGTACACATTCTTCTTGAAAGGAGATCTTAGGGATGTTATTGTAAGCATAATGGAGGTCTAGGGAAGAAACTAGAAATAATAATAACAAGATTAGTAAATAAGTAAATAAATACCCACTTAACCCCTTCTGTACCGGCGACGTTCTTCTAACTTTATTTAGGCCACTATTAAACAATATCCTTCAGTTTAATATGAGTCTCCAGCAATTAATAGGCTTCGAAGTATCTCCTTTGACCCTTTTTACTATCACAGATCCTTCTTAAACTGCACAAAATAGTTTAAACATAGCAAGAATATAATAAAAAGGACGTCGCCGGTACTGAAGGGGTTAAAGAGTTAATTGAGGAGGTCCGAGAGAGTAGTACATAGTGTAATTTTCGTCTAATCAGTGTCATGTTTTGTTAATCTATTCTGTTCACTATTAATAGACAAATAAACTGGCGATGTCGATGATCAGAATATACAGTATAATATTTGTCAATTCCGGATGGTGGAGATAAAAATGACAGCCTCAACAGATCATTTATATATCACAATGTAACAGTGACGTTGACCGGAGAAGAAAAGTATTCAGTTTCGTAAAGGTGAAGACATTTTTGGAAACATGAAATTAAAAAAAAAAAAAAAAAAAAAAAATTGCACCCTAAAGAACTGTGAGAAAGATTAGGATAACGGATCCAAAATTACTAGCCAAAGAGATAGTTAAGTGTAGACAATTGTGTGTGAGATATATATATATATACTGTATATTTATATATAAAGAGAGAGTACAAAGGAGTACAAAGGAAATCAAGCAACAACAGATCTAGTGACCCTTCTAGGTTGCTTGTCCTCCAAAACACTGAGGATCAAGTGTCCAAACAGTGGTTTAGAGTGGGTAAGGGAACATTGGAAAGGGAACTACTGCCCTGCCACTAACGTGGCAGGACTAGGAAGTTAGTAGGGGACATATGGGTTAGTAACTGAGGGGAGGATAAAGTTATTCATTTACAAACGCAGTCAGTCGCGGGTTTGATGCGAGATATTTGTCTAGGCGGAATTTAAATGAATCAACGGTGCTGCAGTCTATAACGTCTCGGGGAAGCCCATTCCACAAGTTGACAACTCGATTGAAGAAGAAATTCTTAGATTCGTGCGAGTTAAAAGATTTACCAATAATTTTGCAACCGTTTCCCCGCGTGTAATTAGATTGGTCGATAGTGAAGTACTTACTACAGTTCATATTGTCGATGCCTTTGATGATTTTGAACACTTGAATTAAGTCGCCTCTTAATCTGCGCTGGGTTAAAGGAAATAGATTTAATTCTCTAAGACGCTCTTCGTATGGTTTGTTCTTTAGGCTAGGTATCATTTTGGTAACTCTACGTTGAACTCGTTCTAGCTTGTTTATATCTTTTTGGTAATAAGGGCACCAGGATTGAACGCAGTATTCCAGAAGAGGGCGGACTAAGGAATTGTAAAGGGTTAGGATAACTTCTTTGGATTTATGCTCAAATGACCTGCCTATAAAGCCAATTATTTTGTTTGCCTTCTTAACAACTTCTGAACATTGTTGACTCGGTTTTAGGTTACTCGATATTGTTACTCCCAGATCAGTTTCTCTGTTTACATTCTTAAGCTGAGTGCCATTCATCGAATAGTTTGCTTTCTCATTTAGGTATCCGACATGTAGTACTTTACATTTATCCGCATTGAAACTCATTTGCCAAATTTGGGCCCAACATGACAATTTATCTAGATTGTGTTGCATATCGTCAACTTGTTCTTTTGAGAGTACGCTATTTGCAATTTTTGTATCGTCAGCAAATTTTGAGAGTGTGCAGGTGAGACCCTCATCTATGTCGTTGATGTAAATTAGAAAGAGAATTGGTCCTAGTACCGATCCCTGGGGTACCCCGCTACTTACATTGGTCCATTTAGATGCCTTACCGTTTATGACTACCCTTTGCTTTCTGTTGCTGAGCCAATTTTCTATCCATTTCAACACACCGTCTTGTATTCCATGCGCTTTTAGTTTTAGCAGTAAACGTTTGTGGGGAACTTTGTCAAAGGCCTTTTGAAAATCAAGGTATATAATATCTACAGCTTTACTCTCATCGTAGAGGTTGAGGATATCGTGGAAGAAGTCTAAGAGGTTTGTTAAACAGGAACGTTTTTTACGAAAGCCGTGTTGAGTATCTTTAAGTATGTTATTTTCCTCCAAGTGATTTACGAGTCTGTCTCGTATGACCGTTTCTAGCATTTTACATACAACTGAGGTTAAGCTAATTGGACGATAGTTACTGGGTAGGGATTTGCTGCCTTTTTTGAATATCGGTGTTACGTTGGCTAGCTTCCACTGATCAGGCATAGTTCCAGACTGCAAGGATTTATTGAATAGTAATGTCAGTGGTTTGGAGAGCTCATTCTTAGCTTCCTTTAGAACTCTAGGCGAGATTGTATCAGGTCCTGGCGTTTTATTTACCTTGAGTTTATCTAAACAATTCAATACTTCTCTCTCTGTAACGGTGATATTGCTTAGAACATCTGAATTATCAATCTGAATCGGCGATGGTGTAGGGATATCACTGAGGTCTTCTGTTGTAAAAACTGATGCAAAGAAGGTATTGAGGGCATTACTCATTTGTACTTCGTCTTTGGTGTATTCTCCTTTTTCATCGACTAACGGTCCAACAGTTGAAGTAACTACTTTTTTCTTTCTGATATAACTATAGAATTCTTTCGGGTTTGTTTTACTTTGATTCGCAATATGTAACTCTAAGGTCTTTTTACTTTGCTTAATTAACTTTTTGGCTTTGCGTCGTAGCTCTACAAATTTCACCCGTTCTTCGTCATTTTGTGAGGATTTTAATCTATCATTAGCACACATTTTTTAGCAAGCAGGCAGTTTGAAATATCTTTATTCCACCATTTGGGCTTATTATTATGGCCTGGACGCCGTATTTTCGATGGTATGCAGTCTTGCACTGCTTTTAGGTAAGTGGTTTCGAATAACTTCCAAGATGTATTTATGTCGTTATTGTTAATTAAAAAGCTCCAGTCAGTTTCTTTAAACATAGCTCTAAGTTTATGGAAGTTTGCTTTCTTGAAATTAGGGACTTTTTCGATGCTACTATTTGGTTCGTTACTAGTAAACTTTAAAGTGAAAGTTATCGTACGATGGTCGCTGTTACTGAATTCATCACCAACATTCAAATTCTCTATCAATTCTTCTTTTGTTGCAAGTACAATGTCAAGAACGTTATTACCACGGGTCGGCATTCGAACAAATTGATAAAGTGAACTCTCTTGCAAGTTCGTATACAAGTCATGTCCGGAGTGTGAAGTAAGAGTATCGCCCCACTTGGTCACAGGTAAATTAAAGTCGCCAAAAATTACGGTATCTTGTGAGTTACTTACATCTGCAATTTGTTCGTAAATTTCTCGGTCAGTTTGCACTGATTGAGCTGGAGGTCTGTATATTAACGCAAGTATTATTTTTGTACCTTTATTATTCTTTATTAGCACAAAAGATGTGTCGACGTTCACAATTTGAGGTTTTGACACGAGGGTCGGGTTAAGACTTTCTTTGATATAAAATAAAACGCCACCTCCATTTTTATTTATTCGGCTGTTCTCAAACATTACATAACCGGGAAGTGAATACTCTGCTAAAAAGTCTCTATCTTGTGTATTGAGCCAAGATTCTGTTATGCCAATCACATCATAATTTTCTGTAAACACTAGTTCCTCTAAATCTGAAAATTTATTGCGTATGCTACGAGCGTTTGCATAGAAAACCTTTAAAGTTGCGGTTTTAGAACTCGCAGATCGTTCTTTCATCGAATTTTTGGTTCTGGTCGGATCTACATTTACATTCATGGCTGTCCTCGGTCCTCGGTCGTTATCCCTGACGGTTTTGAATTTGGGTCGTGTTGGTGGAGCTTTATCCAAATTCGCGGTTCTTGACGGATTAGTATTTAATTCCTTTGTAGATTGCCGTCCTCGCTGTCTTCGGTCCTCCTTCCTGGTTGTCCTGTGCTGAGTCGATTTCTTCTCCGAAAATCCTTCACCGCATCGTTGAGAAGACGCCCAAAACGCGCTGCTCCCACCTGGTTCAGATGAACTCCATCATCCGAAAACAAATAGTCATCGTAGTAGAAATTGTCCCAGGTGTCGACGAATCCCACGTTCTCCTTCCTGCAGAGGTTTGCTAGACAACGATTTGTGCTGGTGGCTATGTTGTAAAATCGGCTCTCTACACCGAGCCGGGGGACGATTCCTGAGACGATGATCCTTGATGACTTCTCCTTAAACGACTTGATCAGCTGCTGGTACTTTAAAAGCAAATCTTCCGACCGGGTTCGCTGTATATCGTTGGATCCAACGTGGATGACGTACATTGTATTTGCAGGGGCCAGCTTTGATACTTCGTCAACTGCTGCAACTACGTCATCCACACCACCACCAGGGATACAAAAACGCTTCCTGGTCTTAGGTGCCCTGGCGCAAAACTCTGTGAGCTGACCACGTATCATCGAGTCTCCCACGAGCCGGACTTCTTCTATTTCCTCTTCGTCATCTGAGTCTGCGAATATCTGGAAACGGTTTTGACACTCGGTAATCGGTATGTGTTTCCTGGTCTTGGGGCAAACGTTGTTCCTCACGACACGGAAGTTGTCTTGAGGGGGAAGAGAGTCGCTATTTGTATCTTGAGTATCGGAAACATCAGCTGAAATGGCTACTGTAGGCGTTGAATTGTTGGCAGTTGACGTTGGGGCGTTGGTGGCTGCTGGAGTTGCGGTGACAATTGAAGTTTGTGGCACTCCAACGTTGAGTGTTACAAACTCTTGGAGTGATTCCAGCTTCATGGTGAGGACGTTGATCTTGTTGTAGGCTTCATCTAATTTCACTGTAAAATTCTCTCGTTGCTGGCAGAGCCGGCAGACTTGAAGATCGATAGTAGCAAACATGGACTCACCAAACCTACCGGCGCAGTTCGCACAAGCGCGAGGCATGGTGACAGTCACTTTCTTCAGATCACTTCACTCACTTAAAAAACAATTCACTCACTTTACAACACTTCACTCACTTTAAAAACACTTCAATCACTTCAACCGAAAACAAATATGCTGAAATACGCAGAAATAGGATATCAGGGGTGATAGCCTAACCGAAAACAAAAATGTTGAGATACGCAGAATTAGGCTTCCAGGGGCGATAGCCTAACCAAAAGTTTTTTTTTTAAATTGAAATACGCAATAATAGGCTACCAGCGTTGAATAGCCTAACCGAATATAATAAAATTGAAATTCGCAGAAATAGGCTACCAGGTGTGATAACCTAACCTTAAACAAATATATGTATAACAAAATATGTAACTAAATATACAATTCACCAAATAGAGATTATATAAAAATAAAGTGTGACTGCACACAAGGGGTTAATATACTGTGTCAACAGATGACCCTGGTGTCACTGAAGCCTAGTGACAGAGAGAGAGAGAGAGAGAGAGAGAGAGAGAGAGAGAGAGAGAGGGGGGGGGGGGGGGGGGTTGGCAATTGTGAGTCGTTGAATGTGAAAGAGAGAAAGGAAACTGAGCCTGGAAGACTAAATAAAGTTAGTCATGGTCAGAGAGAGAAAACAGAACCAGAATGACCAAATATGGTTAGTCATGGAGGGCAGAGAAAGAAGCTATGCCTGGAAGACCAGATTAAGGGGGGCTGGTTGTTTTTTTTGGCGTCCATTCTCCCTCATGTTTAGCCCCATTAATTCTAAGATTATAAGATGTTTGACCTATTAGTTTGGTCATTTTAAGACTGTTCACCCGATTTCTTTGTCAATATTATAACCTTTCGTCCCATTTAGGTGTATATTTTTCCTGGCGAGCGACAGCCAGCCTATAAATTAGGAGATACCAGCCTTCAGCCGAGACATTTTTCTACCGAAAAATGTACTAATTTATCTAGAAAGGGGAGCTTTGAGATTTTTAAAAGATTGATGGAAGTCTAGGGAGGAAACTGAAAAAAAAAAAAATGTATTATATTAATCTATATACAGTATAAACTCAGGCACATTATTATTATTATTATTTTGTTACTATTTTTATTACTATTGTTTTTGCTGGGGGTGGCCGACTCGAGACAGAGCCAATATTAAATAAATAACCAAATCGACCCTCTCCTCTTAAGTGATGTGAGATGGCTTGAGTGGCCCAGATACGTGTTGACCAGCTTGACCTCATTCGAAAGCTTACATTTACTTCAAGACGTATTCCAAGATCGACAGGTAGAAATAATATGGATTTTGACCCTTTGACGATTTTGACGTATTGTGACAGTTATTCAGGCTATCATTGGAAGATTATATACAACTTAGGAAGGATCTGCGGGAATTATAAAGGTAAAGACTATCTCAACTAACCCTCTGCAGATTTATATGCACCCTTCTATATCTGAAGAAAATCGTTTAGTAACAGCCAGAACACAAACAATAAATGCGTATCGTTAACATTTGGCACAGATACGTATTGAACTCATTCCAAAGCTTAGCCTAGGCTATAATTTATTAACTCCAAAATAAAGCTAAAAGGACGGCATCGGTACTGAATGGGTTAACACTAAGATGATGTTGGCAAGGGTAGGACTGGACGTGAGAACAGGGCAACATATAAGATCAACTATAGTCTGTTCATTCTAGGTTGGACAGAAATCGTAACTTCTAACCTCTCATAACTCAAAAAAGGACTAGAGTAATCCAGCTAATATTTCTACCAAATAGGAAGACTTGGCCAGGGAATAGGTGTGGACATTGACAGCTCATTTGCTCTATCCCTTTTTCAGTTACAGAGGTTAGAAGTTACGATTTCTGCCCAACCTAGAATGAACGGAGTATAGCGTTTACCCAGAGCGGTGCTGACACAGGTGCTTCCGGCCCACACAGTCAATACCAAGGAGGCACTTACAGTAGTAGGGGTAACTCTTTTAGTAGTCGAGGGTGCCTTTTCATTAAATGCTGGCTATCATTAGACGATTATATTCAGGTTTGGAAGGCCCACTAGGGATCAGAGGCTTAAAATCTATATAGAGTAACCCTTTGACGCCCACAATTCCTTCCAAAACGGAATAAGATCGTTTACTAATAGTCAGAATAAAAGGTTGAAACTCGTCTTCGTATCTGAATAGGTCAATAAGAAAAGATCAGACTTTGCTTACGAAAGACCCCGTTGGGGAAACATCAGATAAACTTATGACAGTCATTGTACAGTTCCCTGCAAAAATTCCGGTCCTTTCTGAGATATTATTTGTCAAAATAATATTAGCATAATTGAATTTAGAACGTAGTATCATATTTAACAGTTGCATGAGAAGGGTAGTTAACTACTGTATAGGAAGGGACATCTCCTTTTTCAATAACACTGTCTACCTTCATAAAGCAAATCTCAGAGAGGACCGGGACTTATGCAGGGAACTGTACTTCTAAAGGGGAGGCAGACCGTTTGTTTGGTCTACTAATTCCTTTATTCCTTTATTCTTAGTTTCCTCGCTAGTCCTCCATCAAGCTTAGAAAACCACCCCTAGACCCTCCTTCAAGCTAGATTTGTACATTTTTCGGTAGAAAAATGTCCCGGCCGAAGGCCATTTCCTCTTAAAATTGCAGGCTCGCTATCGCTCGCCAGAGAATAATCGATACCTAAATGGCACGAAAGGTCTTAAAATTGACAACGAAATGGGAGGAAAGGAGTTAAAATCGCCAAACTAATGGGCCGAACGTCTTATAATTTCAAAACTAGTGGGGCTAAACATTAGGGAGAAGGGGGTCCAGAAAAACGGTCTGCCTCCCCTTAATAAGAAAACCAACGTTTGAAGGGATGTCTGTCATACTATGAAGAAACAGCTGAGAGGGTTAAGGCGGAATCACACGGACACTTAAGGGGAGGCAGACCGTTTTTCTGGACCCCTTCTCTCTAATGTTTAGCCCCACTAGTTATGAGATTATAAGACGTTCGGCCCATTAGTTTGGCGATTGTAACACTTTCGCCCCATTTCGTTGTCAATTTTAAGACCTTTCGTGCTATTTAGGTGGCGATTATTTCCTGGCGAGCAATAGCGAGCTTGAAATTTTAGAGGAACCGGCCTTTGGCCTGGACATTTTTCTACCGATAAATTTACTAATTTATCTTGAACGAGGGTCTAGGGGGTGTATTTTCTATGCTTGATGGAAGTCTAGGGAGGAAACTAAAACAATACTTTGTACTTTTGTAGATGTTTAGGTGACAATCACCACGGTCGATCTGGGGATCCGCCGCTATTGAGCTCGTCCTGGAATCTTTACGTCTGAATCTTACGATTCTATACAGGACTGTCCATGCCATTTGTATCGGCAATAGCTCAGAGAAGAGTGTTGAGAGGAGAGAAGTGGTGTTGGAGAGAGAGGAAGGTGTTGGAGTGGCTTTGTTATGTGTGTCTAGTCTGTATACGTCGTCAGGATGTCCCCTGACGGGGTCCTAGCATGTGAAACATGCTAGGACGTCCTACCAATGTCCTACTAAATGTCCGCCGTGGCAGGGATTCGATCCCGGGTCTTGCAGATTCACACGCGAGCGTGCTCACCACTCGACCACCACAGCTCCAATATATGAATAAATTAATTAATAGACCAAACAAACGGTCTGCCTTCCCTTAACCCTATATTTTGTTATGGGTTGTTTCTTTTGATAAACGTATTGCGGTTTTATTTCATCAGTATCTGCAGAAAGATTCAAGGAGGAGGATTATAGTTGACTAAAATATAATAAAGCTCCAGTTCAGAAGTTACTCAAGATAAATAGTTAGTGATCACACCGAAAATAAAGTATTTGCATTCAAGTCTCTATTTTACTGAAGGGTTATCTGCCTGCTGACTCTTCATTTTACTGAAGGGTTTATCTTGCCTGCTGACTCTTCATTTTACTGAAGGGTTTATCTGCCTGCTGACTCTTCATTTTACTGAAGGGTTTATCTGGCCTGCTGACTCTTCATTTTACTGAAGGGTTTATCTGCCTGCTGACTCTTCATTTTAATGAAGGGTTTATCTGCCTGCTGACTCTTCATTTTACTGAAGGGTTTATCTGCCTGCTGACTCTTCATTTTACTGAAGGGTTTATCTGCCTGCTGACTCTTCATTTTACTGAAGGGTTTATCTGCCTGTGACTCTTCATTTTACTGAAGGGTTTATCTGCCTGCTGACTCTTCATTTTACTGAAGGGTTTATCTGCCTGCTGACTCTTCATTTTACTGAAGGGTTTATCTGCCTGCTGACTCTTCATTTTATTTCACTAGCAAAATTATAGTTCAGGAAACTCCGAGGGTAAGAATTATTGACTAGATTTTAAATAAGCTGACAAAAGTAATCATACATAACCTATAAACAAAAATATACTGTTATATATAAGTAGCGCCAACAAACTTGACAATAATCTTGACCCCTTAACTTCTAATAACTCAAAAGGACTTAGAGCAAACTGGCTGTAAATTTCCAAACCTATTTCCTGGTAGACTCTTCCCAAATAATAGAAATACCAGCTTGATTGCTTTCTTTAATTTTTAATATAGTGTGTACATTTTGGGAACCACATGACAGAATTATGTCTCTACACAGTCTAGATGTTATTGAAATTACAACTCTATCATGGTTGCCATCTTATGTTAACATTCGACATCTTTGTGAAACAGATTAATTAGCTACGTCAAGTCAAATTTGAGACTCCATTATGCAAGTATGATTGAGAACGACCAAAAATATCTGTTACCGAAAAATGCATTAACAAGGCTATGGTCATATAATTGTTCATCAAATCAAATAATTATACAGTTTTTAGCACTTGTTTACACACTGTTATGTGAATGTTGATAGTTTTCAAATCTTCGAAACACAGATCACTGCTCGAAACATAGAGATAAAGTATACAATGAGTGTGATACTATAAAAGACAATGACTAAAAAACATTTCGAGAAAGTAAATTTATTTGCGTAAATATACATCATCCATACGGCGGTTAGGACAAAATGAAAGACAATAACCAAAACTCAATACCTTATCGTATATGAAAATCCTTAGTAAAGCACGAGCTGTCGAACAATTTGAAATTACAAAGCAATCCACGATTGGCATATACCATCAAATGCGTTAACCATAGTGATAGTAACAGAGAATAATTATAATAATAATACGAACTCTATTGTTTGAACACATATTTTTTGGTAAGGGGCTTGGACGGAAAATCTGTTGTCTCACCTTCCCTGTTGGCAAAGCTGCTTCTGTAGTATTAGAGCCTTATCAGCTAAATGCTTTACCTCTCGTAGCAGGGACATGCCTTCCAATGATTGTCGTATTTAGGCACATTTATTGCTACCTCTCCATTGGCAGAAGTTAACATTAATGCTCCATTTTAGCATCAGGATAATATTTGCTGGCATGTTGCATCTCTCTCGCTATTCTATCGCTACTATAATGATCAATGTTCCTCAGAGCTTTCCCAGTGTATACCACCTCCTATACGTAGGGCACGTGGTACCCGTCTTGCAACTAATCCCACCCCTACTCTGTGCAACTCTCCAACCCAAGAGTGAAACGTACTCTCAAACTTTCTTCTACTCAAACAGCTGAGCTCTGGAACCTCTTCAAGAATCAGTCTTTCCCTCTTCCTATGACTTAAATTGCTTCAAACTCCGTGTGTCCAGGCATTTTGGCTCGAACGTCCCTTGATTTGGCCCTGTCACTCTTTCAACTATGGGGGAGGCACTCGCTATAGGCAGTTCTGCCTTTTGCCTCCCTCAATAACATAGAAAAAACAAAAAAAACAAAATTGTTGATACAAATAATTTCAATTGGCATATGATAATGCTAAAATACTGAATTCCAACACTATTCATTACCATTTGTTGCTACCTCACCATTGGCAGAAAATGTTTGGGTCCTTGCAGTCCCTTAGAAATAATATGAATAACGAAATACTAAAGAATATAATGACTAAACGTTGATATTGGTATTTATCAACGGCTGAGGACTCGCTTAATTTTGTGTGAATGACTGTACATTTAGCGTAAGTGTGAGTAATGTATAAGATCATTATTGGGATTTAGAGTCTTGTCTGGTAGTCGGTCCCTCTTTAGAGTTGTGTGGGTTTTGGTGGCTGACTGTATGCTTTGAGGAAGGTCAGGAACGGATGATTGTGGTGGAAGTTTGCCTTGTTACTTCCTACACTTGAGAGATGGGGGAGTAAATTAGATAGGAAAGAAAGCAAGGAGGGTAGTAGAGGATGGGTAAAACAGTATATCCAATTAACAACAGATGAGCGAGATAGACGATTATGGCAATTATATAATATGAGAGAGTTTACAGAGCAAAATTATACACTAGCTTTCTCTAACAGAAGTCACTCAGAGGTTGAGCTGTAATTGCAATTATCAACCATATAAAAGCATACTTTTAGAGCACGCACCACCACACACACACACACACACACACACCACACACACACACACACACACACACACACACCACACACACACACACACACACACACACACACACGCACACTCAACACACACACACACACACACACACACACACACACCAACACACACACACACACACACACCACACACACACACACACACAGTATACCTCATCAATATCCCACAACCCAATGTGAGTGTCAGTTCAGATATCTGGCGTTGGTAACTTGGTACTGGACCCTCTGACTCGCCCGGTCATTACTGCTTATAAACGACCAGGTGTCCACGCCAGAGAAAAACGTATATTTATGAGCAGAACCGGAAGACAACATGAGAGACGATAAACGTATGTGTTTGGGTGAAGATTGCAACAATGACTGCTGAAATAATGGGACGGAAACGAAAGGCTGAATACACAGAAGTACATCGGCACATCAGATAATCGTAGACCTTCTGGCCTATAATGATTTTAAAATATGGTATCTAAGATATGCTAAGTGGGAGTAATATATGGATGTCATGAAGGGTTATCTCATCATATCTTTCAGATTTTATCCTGCTGACAATAGAATGAAGAAGCACAATATTTTGTTTTGTTTTGTTCTCATATAATGAACGTGAAAAATGTATTTAACAGACAGATGACTGGAGCTGACATGGTTTGTGTGTACAGAGGAAGAGTACATGGATGATAGTAACAAAAGGAAAGACAGTAATACAAGAGAAAGTGGTAAAATGTACTAATAAGTGGTGGTAATATGGGGAAATGTACTAATAAGTGGTGGTTATATGGGGAAATGTACTAATAAGTGGTGGTAATATGGGGAAATGTACTAATAAGTGGTGGTAATATGGGGAAATGTACTAATAAGTGGTTGGTAATATGGGGAAATGTACTAATAGTGGTGGTAATATGGGGAAATGTACTAATAAGTGGTGGTAATATGGGGAAATGTACTAAATAAGTGGTGGTAATATGGGGAAATGATTGTATAGGGTGATTATTAATTGTATGTCTGTATGGAATGAAAGCACCTAATGCATCAGAAGCACATGTGTGCATTATACTTCTTTATATGGAAAATGGAAGAATGGAGATTATACAAGCCGTATGTAATTAGTGTATTATATGCACGAAGATTGCGAGAATAATAACGGGGATATAATTTAAATATTGTAAGAAAAATGGAGACAAAACAATTTGCTTGAGAAAACAAAATGATGTGTGTAGATTATGATTTACAGCATGGAATTATTAACAAGCAACACTACAGAGAAGAGCAAACTTTGCACATTACATGTTCTGAAAGATAAAACATTTCTGGAAGCAAAATAGACAGAGTAAGTTTGGCAAGTACAACACAATGATTGCGGTGCTTAATAACTATTTGGGACGTGGAGAACGATTGGTAGGAGGTAAATGTAGGGTAGACGCGAGGGTTGTATGATGTCTCCGTGGTTATTTATATATTTTATGATCAGATGAGAGATGGATGATGGAGCAATGAAAAGGGCAACGATATTGGTAAGTTTGGAAATAAGGAAACAGAAGGATCAGGAGGAGAGAGAGATGTTAAGTTGGTATATCCATGGGAGTGAACGCGGGGTAGGGCCTTACGGTAGTTTCAAAGTAAGATCCTCAAAGATGGAGATCCCCTTACATGGAGATCCTAAATAACGAGGTCATTGTGGGTCCATTGTTTGCCAAAATGATCCAAGTGAGTGGTTCCTGGAGTGGCAGAATATCAAGGGGAGTGGTCCTCTTACGGAGTGTATGTACATAACACATTTCTTACCTTAATTAACGCTTTCTTGATAAAATTAGCCCTCTTAAAACAGGCCGCTAAAACTTTGAATCGAACCAAGGGTGTCTCTTGAGGTCGAGGAATTGATTGGGCCAAGTACTCGAATGGGGCCGCAGATCAAGTGATGAAATAGGGTCAAGTGCTTCAATCAAGCTGAGCTGTAAAGTCAAGTTGAGAGGGTCGAATCAGAGCAAGTGGCTGACATTACGTCAAGGAGACAAATCAGATCGGGCTTGGGTGGAAGGACAAGCTATAAGGTTGGAGTACGATATTGGTTAGGGTGAATTGTTTCGTTTGTAACACTCTACTTACTATCATATTAATGAGGAACTAGAAGATGAGTAAGAGTGAGCCGATCGACCATAAACCTTTAGTTGGTTTACACTACATAATTACATAATAACAACGAGAATGAGATTCGTAGCACAATAACGTCAGCTGCGATATAGGTAGCAATAATAGTAATCAATTATAGGTGTTTATGACTTATATGTAGCCTACTTGTATTGTGTATGCAAAAGTGTGTGTGATTGTATTTTTTACTTGTGGATATAAATATATATTCATGACTGTGTTTTAGCCAAATTGAAATTTTTTTGGACCACCGGTATATGATTACGTGTGTATCTCTGCTGCCTTTCTCTGCGATTGGAACAGTTTGTTTTTCCGTTCTCTGGCTGTATATGCATGTGGTTGTATTTGTGCATGGCTGATTATGTGTGTTTCTGTGTCAGCCTGCACAGATTATTAGGTTTACATCCGACTTATTTTATCTTTCTGCGTACGTACTCCTTAAGCCGGTATCACACG
>CM064510.1:46088907-46103907 GCA_032716605.1 Paralithodes platypus
TAGCACAAAAGATGTGTCGACGGTCACAATTTGAGGTTTTTGACACGAGGGTCGGGTTAAGACTTTCTTTGATATAAAATAAAACGCCACCTCCATTTTTATTTATTCGGCTGTTCTCACACATTACATAACCGGGAAGTGAATACTCTGCTAAAAAGTCTCTATCTTGTGTATTGAGCCAAGATTTCTGTTATGCCAATCACATCATAATTTTCTGTAAACACTAGTTCCTCTAAATCTGAAATTTATTGCGTATGCTACGAGCGTTTGCATAGAAAACCTTTAAAGTTGCGGTTTTAGAACTCGCAGATCGTTCTTTCATCGAATTTTTGGTTCTGGTCGGATCTACATTTACAGTCATGGCTGTCCTCGGTCCTCGGTCGTTATCCCTGACGGTTTTGAATTTGGGTCGTGTTGGTGGAGCTTTATCCAAATTCGCGGTTCTTGACGGATTGGTATTTAATTCCTTTGTAGATTGCCGTCCTCGCTGTCTTCGGTCCTCCTTCCTGGTTGTCCTGTGCTGAGTCGATTTCTTCTCCGAAAATCCTTCACCGCATCGTTGAGAAGACGCCCAAAACGCGCTGCTCCCACCTGGTTCAGATGAACTCCATCATCCGAAAACAAAT
Source organism: Paralithodes platypus (assembly GCA_032716605.1). Lineage (NCBI taxonomy): Eukaryota > Metazoa > Arthropoda > Malacostraca > Decapoda > Lithodidae > Paralithodes > Paralithodes platypus. The sequence continues at coordinate 46,089,534 of CM064510.1, forward strand.
AGTCATCGTAGTAGAAATTGTCCCAGGTGTCGACGAATCCCACGTTCTCCTTCCTGCAGAGGTTTGCTAGACAACGATTTGTGCTGGTGGCTATGTTGTAAAATCGGCTCTCTACACCGAGCCGGGGGACGATTCCTGAGACGATGATCCTTGATGACTTCTCCTTAAACGACTTGATCAGCTGCTGGTACTTTAAAAGCAAATCTTCCGACCGTGTTCGCTGTATATCGTTGGATCCAACGTGGATGACGTACATTGTATTTGCAGGGGCCAGCTTTGATACTTCGTCAACTGCTGCAACTACGTCATCCACACCACCACCAGGGATACAAAAACGCTTCCTGGTCTTAGGTGCCCTGGCGCAAAACTCTGTGAGCTGACCACGTATCATCGAGTCTCCCACGAGCCGGACTTCTTCTATTTCCTCTTCGTCATCTGAGTCTGCGAATATCTGGAAACGGTTTTTGACACTCGGTAATCGGTATGTGTTTCCTGGTCTTGGGGCAAACGTTGTTCCTCACGACACGGAAGTTGTCTTGAGGGGGAAGAGAGTCGCTATTTGTATCTTGAGTATCGGAAACATCAGCTGAAATGGCTACTGTAGGCGTTGAATTGTTGGCAGTTGACGTTGGGGCGTTGGTGGCTGCTGGAGTTGCGGTGACAATTGAAGTTTGTGGCACTCCAACGTTGAGTGTTACAAACTCTTGGAGTGATTCCAGCTTCATGGTGAGGACGTTGATCTTGTTGTAGGCTTCATCTAATTTCACTGTAAAATTCTCTCGTTGCTGGCAGAGCCGGCAGACTTGAAGATCGATAGTAGCAAAACATGGGACTCACCAAACCTACCGGCGCAGTTCGCACAAGCGCGAGGGCATGGTGACAGTCACTTTCTTCAGATCACTTCACTCACTTAAAAAACAATTCACTCACTTTACAACACTTTCACTCACTTTAAAAACACTTCAATCACTTCAACCGAAAACAAATATGCTGAATACGCAGAAATAGGATATCAGGGGTGATAGCCTAACCGAAAACAAAAATGTTGAGATACGCAGAATTAGGCTTCCAGGGGCGATAGCCTAACCAAAAGTTTTTTTTTTTAAATTGAAATACGCAATAATAGGCTACCAGCGTTGAAATAGCCTAACCGAATATAATAAAATTGAAATTCGCAGAAATAGGCTACCAGGTGTGATAACCTAACCTTAAACAAATATATGTATAACAAAATATGTAACTAAATATACAATTCACCAAATAGAGATTATATAAAAATAAAGTGTGACTGCACACAAGGGGTTAATATACTGTGTCAACAGATGACCCTGGTGTCACTGAAGGGTGACACCAGAGAGAGAGAGAGAGAGAGAGAGAGAGAGAGAGAGAGAGAGAGAGACGTGGGGGGGGGGGGGGGGGTGGCAATTGTGAGTCGTTGAATGTGAAAGAGAGAAAGGAAACTGAGCCTGGAAGACTAAATAAAGTTAGTCATGGTCAGAGAGAGAAAACAGAACCAGAATGACCAAATATGGTTAGTCATGGAGGGCAGAGAAAGAAGCTATGCCTGGAAGACCAGATTAAGGGGGGCTGGTTGTTTTTTTTGGCGTCCATTCTCCCTCATGTTTAGCCCCATTAATTCTAAGATTATAAGATGTTTGACCTATTAGTTTGGTCATTTTAAGACTGTTCACCCGATTTCTTTGTCAATATTATAACCTTTCGTCCCATTTAGGTGTATATTTTTCCTGGCGAGCGACAGCCAGCCTATAAATTAGGAGATACCAGCCTTCAGCCGAGACATTTTTCTACCGAAAAATGTACTAATTTATCTAGAAAGGGGAGCTTTGAGATTTTTAAAAGATTGATGGAAGTCTAGGGAGGAAACTGAAAAAAAAAAAAATGTATTATATTAATCTATATACAGTATAAACTCAGGCACATATTATTATTATTATTATTTTGTTACTATTTTTATTACTATTTGTTTTTGCTGGGGGTGGCCGACTCGAGACAGAGCCAATATTAAATAAATAACCAAATCGACCCTCTCCTCTTAAGTGATGTGAGATGGCTTGAGATGTGGCCCAGATACGTGTTGACCAGCTTGACCTCATTCGAAAGCTTACATTTACTTCAAGACGTATTCCAAGATCGACAGGTAGAAATAATATGGATTTTGACCCTTTGACGATTTTGACGTATTGTGACAGTTTATTCAGGCTATCATTGGAAGATTATATACAACTTAGGAAGGATCTGCGGGAATTATAAAGGTAAAGACTATCTCAACTAACCCTCTGCAGATTTATATGCACCCTTCTATATCTGAAGAAAATCGTTTAGTAACAGCCAGAACACAAACAATAAATGCGTATCGTTAACATTTGGCACAGATACGTATTGAACTCATTCCAAAGCTTAGCCTAGGCTATAATTTATTAACTCCAAAATAAAGCTAAAAGGACGGCATCGGTACTGAATGGGTTAACACTAAGATGATGTGTTGGCAAGGGTAGGACTGGACGTGAGAACAGGGCAACATATAAGATCAACTATAGTCTGTTCATTCAAGATTGGGCAGAAATCGTAACCTCTAACCTCTCATAACTCAAAAAGGACTAGAGTAATCCAGCTAATATTTCTACCAAATAGGAAGACTTGGCCAGGGAATAGGTGTGAACATTGACAGCTCATTTGCTCTAGCCCTTTTTGAGTTACAGAGGTTAGAAGTTACGATTTCTGCCCAACCTAGAATGAACGGAGTATAGCGTTTACCCAGAGCGGTGCTGACACAGGTGCTTCCGGCCCACACAGTCAATACCAAGGAGGCACTTACAGTAGTAGGGGTAACTCTTTTAGTAGTCGAGGGTGCCTTTTCATTAAATGCTGGCTATCATTAGACGATTATATTCAGGTTTGGAAGGCCCACTAGGGATCAGAGGCTTAAAATCTATATAGAGTAACCCTTTGACGCCCACAATTCCTTCCAAAACGGAATAAGATCGTTTACTAATAGTCAGAATAAAAGGTTGAAACTCGTCTTCGTATCTTGAATAGGTCAATAAGAAAAGATCAGACTTTGCTTACGAAAGACCCCGTTGGGGAAACATCAGATAAACTTATGACAGTCATTGTACAGTTCCCTGCAAAAATTCCGGTCCTTTCTGAGATATTATTTGTCAAAATAATATTAGCATAATTGAATTTAGAACGTAGTATCATATTTAACAGTTGCATGAGAAGGGTAGTTAACTACTGTATAGGAAGGACATCTCCTTTTTCAATAACACTGTCTACCTTCATAAAGCAAATCTCAGAGAGGACCGGGACTTATGCAGGGAACTGTACTTCTAAAGGGGAGGCAGACCGTTTGTTTGGTCTATTAATTCATTTATTCATATATATTTTTAATTTCCTCCCTAGACCTCCATCAAACTTAGAAAACCACCCCCTAGACCCTCCTTCAAGATAAATTTGTACATTTTTCGGTAGAAAAATGTGCCGGCCGAAGGCCATTTCCTCTTAAAATTGCAGGCTCGCTATCGCTCGCCAGAGAATAATCGATACCTAAATGGCACGAAAGGTCTTAAAATTGACAACGAAATGGGAGGAAAGGAGTTAAAATCGCCAAACTAATGGGCCGAACGTCTTATAATTTCAAAACTAGTGGGGCTAAACATTAGGGAGAAGGGGGTCCAGAAAAACGGTCTGCCTCCCCTTAATAAGAAAACCAACGTTTGAAGGGATGTCTGTCATACTATGAAGAAACAGCTGAGAGGGTTAAGGCGGAATCACACGGACACTTAAGGGGAGGCAGACCGTTTTTCTGGACCCCTTCTCTCTAATGTTTAGCCCCACTAGTTATGAGATTATAAGACGTTCGGCCCATTAGTTTGGCGATTGTAACACCTTTCGCCCCATTTCGTTGTCAATTTTAAGACCTTTCGTGCTATTTAGGTGGCGATTATTTCCTGGCGAGCAATAGCGAGCTTGAAATTTTAGAGGAACCGGCCTTTGGCCTGGACATTTTTCTACCGATAAATTTACAAATTTATCTTGAACGAGGGTCTAGGGGGTGTATTTTCTATGCTTGATGGAAGTCTAGGGAGGAAACTAAAACAATACTTTGTACTTTTGTAGATGTTTAGGTGACAATCACCACGGTCGATCTGGGGATCCGCCGCTATTGAGCTCGTCCTGGAATCTTTACGTCTGAATCTTACGATTCTATACAGGACTGTCCATGCCATTTGTATCGGCAATAGCTCAGAGAAGAGTGTTGAGAGGAGAGAAGTGGTGTTGGAGAGAGAGGAAGGTGTTGGAGTGGCTTTGTTATGCGTGTTTAGTCTGTATACGTCGTCAGGATGTCCCCTGACTGGGTGCAAGCATGTGAAACATGCTAGGACGTACTACCACACCCACTAAATGTCCGCCGTGGCAGGGATTCGATCCCGGGTCTTGCAGATTCACACGCGAGCGTGCTCACCACTCGACCACCACAGCTCCAATATATGAATAAATTAATTAATAGACCAAACAAACGGTCTGCCTTCCCTTAACCCTATATTTTGTTATGGGTTGTTTCTTTTGATAACGTATTGCGGTTTTATTTCATCAGTATCTGCAGAAAGATTCAAGGAGGAGGATTATAGTTGACTAAAATATAATAAAGCTCCAGTTCAGAAGTTACTCAAGTTAAATTGTTAGTGATAACACCGAAAATAAGTATTTGCATTCAAGTCTCTATTTTACTGAAGGGTTTATCTGCCTGCTGACTCTTCATTTTACTGAAGGGTTTATCTGCCTGCTGACTCTTCATTTTACTGAAGGGTTTATCTGCCTGCTGACTCTTCATTTTACTGAAGGGTTTATCTGCCTGCTGACTCTTCATTTTACTGAAGGGTTTATCTGCCTGCTGACTCTTCATTTTACTGAAGGGTTTATCTGCCTGCTGACTCTTCATTTTACTGAAGGGTTTATCTGCCTGCTGACTCTTCATTTTACTGAAGGGTTTATCTGCCTGCTGACTCTTCATTTTACTGAAGGGTTTATCTGCCTGCTGACTCTTCATTTTACTGAAGGGTTTATCTGCCTGCTGACTCTCATTTTACTGAAGGGTTTATCTGCCTGCTGACTCTTCATTTTACTGAAGGGTTTATCTGCCTGCTGACTCTTCATTTTACTGAAGGGTTTATCTGCCTGCTGACTCTTCATTTTATTTCACTAGCAAATTATAGTTCAGGAAACTCCGAGGGTAAGAATTATTGACTAGATTTTAAATAAGCTGACAAAAGTAATCATACATAACCTATAAACAAAATATATACTGTATATATATAAGTAGCGCCAACGAACTTGACAATTATCTTGACCCCTTAACTTCTAATAACTCAAAAGGGCTTAGAGCAAACTGGCTGTAAATATCCACACCTATTTCCTGGTGGGCTCTTCCCAAATGATATAAATACCAGCTTGATTGCTTTCTTTAATTTTTAATATAGTGTGTACATTTTGGGAACACATGACATAATTATGTCTCTACACAGTCTAGATGTTATTGAAATTACAACTCTATCATGGTTGCCATCTTATGTTAACATTCGACATCTTTGTGAAACAGATTAATTAGCTACGTCAAGTCAAATTTGAGACTCCATTATGCAAGTATGATTGAGAACGACCAAAAATATCTGTTACCGAAAATTCATTAACAAGGCATGGTCATATAATTGTTCATCAAATCAAATAATTATACAGTTTTTAGCACTTGTTACACACCTGTTATGTGAATGTTGATAGTTTTCAAATCTTCGAAACACAGATCACTGCTCGAAACATAGAGATAAAGTATACACTGAGTGTGATACTATAAAAGACAATGACTAAAAACATTTCGAGAAAGTAAATTTATTTGCGTAAATATAACATCATCCATACGGCGGTAGGACAAAATGAAAGACAATAACCAAAACTCAATACCTTATCGTATATGAAAATCCTTAGTAAAGCACGAGCTGTCGAACAATTTGAATTACAAAGCAATCCACGATTGGCATATACCATCAAATGCGTTAACCATAGTGATAGTAACAGAGAATAATTATAATAATAATAAGAACTCTATTGTTGAACACATATTTTTTGGTAAGGGGCTTGGACGGAAATCTGTTGTCTCACCTTCCCTGTTGGCAAAGCTGCTTCTGTAGTATTAGAGCCTTATCAGCTAAATGCTTTACCTCTCGTAGCAGGACATGCCTTCCAATGATGTCGTATTTAGGCACATTTATTGCTACCTCTCCATTGGCAGAAGTTAACATTAATGCTCCATTTTAGCATCAGGATAATATTTGCTGGCATGTTGCATCTCTCTCGCTATTCTATCGCTACTATAATGATCAATGTTCCTCAGAGCTTTCCCAGTGTATACCACCTCCTATACGTAGGGCACGTGGTACCCGTCTTGCAACTAAATCCCACCCCTACTCTGTGCAACTCTCCAACCCAAGAGTGAAACGTTACTCTCAAACTTTCTTCTACTCAACAGCTGAGCTCTGGAACTCTCTTCAAGAATCAGTCTTTCCCTCTTCCTATGACTTAAATTGCTTCAAACTCCGTGTGTCCAGGCATTTTGGCTCGAACGTCCCTTGATTTTGGCCCTGTCACTCTTTCAACTATGGGGGAGGCACTCGCTATAGGCAGTTCTGCCTTTTGCCTCCCTCAATCACATAGAAAAACAAAAAAACAAATTGTTGATACAAATAATTTCAATTGGCATATGAATAATGCTAAAATACTGAATTCCAACACTATTCATTACCATTTGTTGCTACCTCACCATTGGCAGAAATGTTTGGGTCCTTGCAGTCCCTTAGAAATAATATGAATAACGAATACTAAAGAATATATATGACTAACGTTGATATTGGTATTTATCAACGGCTGAGGACTCGCTAATTTTGTGTGAATGACTGTACATTTAGCGTAAGTGTGAGTAATGTATCAGATCATTATTGGGATTTAGAGTCTTGTCTGGTAGTCGGTCCCTCTTTAGAGTTGTGTGGGTTTTGGTGGCTGACTGTATGCTTTGAGGAAGGTCAGGAACGGATGATTGTGGTGGAAGTTTGCCTTGTTACTTCCTACACTTGAGAGATGGGGGAGTAAATTAGATAGGAAGAAAGCAAGGAGGGTAGTAGAGGATGGGTAAACAGTATATCCAATTAACAACAGATGAGCGAGATAGACGATTATGGCAATTATATAATATGAGAGAGTTTACAGAGCAAAATTATACACTAGCTTTCTCTAACAGAAGTCACTCAGAGGTTGAGCTGTAATTGCAATTATCAACCATATAAAAGCATACTTTTAGAGCACGCACACACACACACACACACACACACATACACACACACACACACACACACACACACACACACACACACACACACACACACACACACACACACGCACACACACACACACACACACACACACACACACACACACACACACACACACACACACACACACACACACACACACACAGTATACCTCATCAATATCCCACAACCCAATGTGAGTGTCAGTTCAGATATCTGGCGTTGGTAACTTGGTACTGGACCCTCTGACTCGCCCGGTCATTACTGCTTATAAACGACCAGGTGTCCACGCCAGAGAAAACGTATATTTATGAGCAGAACCGGAAGACAACATGAGAGACGATAAACGTATGTGTTTGGGTGAAGATTGCAACAATGACTGCTGAAATAATGGGACGGAAACGAAAGGCTGAATACACAGAAGTACATCGGCACATCAGATAATCGTAGACCTTCTGGCCTATAATGATTTTAAAATATGGTATCTAAGATATGCTAAGTGGGAGTAATATATGGATGTCATGAAGGGTTATCTCATCATATCTTTCAGATTTTATCCTGCTGACAATAGAATGAAGAAGCACAATATTTTGTTTTGTTTTGTTCTCATATAATGAACGTGAAAAATGTATTTAACAGACAGATGACTGGAGCTGACATGGTTTGTGTGTACAGAGGAAGAGTACATGGATGATAGTAACAAAAGGAAAGACAGTAATACAAGAGAAAGTGGTAAAATGTACTAATAAGTGGTGGTAATATGGGGAAATGTACTAATAAGTGGTGGTTATATGGGGAAATGTACTAATAAGTGGTGGTAATATGGGGAAATGTACTAATAAGTGGTGGTAATATGGGGAAATGTACTAATAAGTGGTGGTAATATGGGGAAATGTACTAATAAGTGGTGGTAATATGGGGAAATGTACTAATAAGTGGTGGTAATATGGGGAAATGTACTAATAAGTGGTGGTAATATGGGGAAATGATTGTATAGGGTGATTATTAATTGTATGTCTGTATGGAATGAAAGCACCTAATGCATCAGAAGCACATGTGTGCATTATACTTCTTTATATGGAAAATGGAAGAATGGAGATTATACAAGCCGTATGTAATTAGTGTATTATATGCACGAAGATTGCGAGAATAATAACGGGGATATAATTTAAATATTGTAAGAAAAATGGAGACAAAACAATTTGCTTGAGAAAACAAAATGATGTGTGTAGATTATGATTTACAGCATGGAATTATTAACAAGCAACACTACAGAGAAGAGCAACTTTGCACATTACATGTTCTGAAAGATAAAACATTTCTGGAAGCAAAATAGACAGAGTAAGTTTGGCAAGTACAACACAATGATTGCGGTGCTTAATAACTATTTGGGACGTGGAGAACGATTGGTAGGAGGTAAATGTAGGGTAGACGCGAGGGTTGTATGATGTCTCCGTGGTTATTTATATATTTTATGATCAGATGAGAGATGGATGATGGAGCAATGAAAAGGGCAACGATATTGGTAAGTTTGGAAATAAGGGAAACAGAAGGATCAGGAGGAGAGAGAGATGTTAAGTTGGTATATCCATGGGAGTGAACGCGGGGTAGGGCCTTACGGTAGTTTCAAAGTAAGATCCTCAAAGATGGAGATCCCCTTACATGGAGATCCTAAATAACGAGGTCATTGTGGGTCCATTGTTTGCCAAAATGATCCAAGTGAGTGGTTCCTGGAGTGGCAGAATATCAAGGGGAGTGGTCCTCTTACGGAGTGTATGTACATAACACATTTCTTACCTTAATTAACGCTTTCTTGATAAAATTATGCCCTCTTAAAACAGGCCGCTAAAACTTTGAATCGAACCAAGGGTGTCTCTTGAGGTCGAGGAATTGATTTGGGCCAAGTACTCGAATGGGGCCGCAGATCAAGTGATGAAATAGGGTCAAGTGCTTCAATCAAGCTGAGCTGTAAAGTCAAGTTGAGAGGGTCGAATCAGAGCAAGTGGCTTACATTACGTCAAGGAGACAAATCAGATCGGGCTTGGGTTGAAGGACAAGCTATAAGGTTGGAGTACGATATTGGTTAGGGTGAATTGTTTCGTTTGTAACACTCTACTTACTATCATATTAATGAGGAACTAGAAGATGAGTAAGAGTGAGCCGATCGACCATAAACCTTTAGTTGGTTTACACTACATAATTACATAATAACAACGAGAATGAGATTCGTAGCACAATAACGTCAGCTGCGATATAGGTAGCAATAATAGTAATCAATTATAGGTGTTTATGACTTATATGTAGCCTACTTGTATTGTGTATGCAAAAGTGTGTGTGATTGTATTTTTTACTTGTGGATATAAATATATATTCATGACTGTGTTTTAGCCAAATTGAAATTTTTTGGACCACCGGTATATGATTACGTGTGTATCTCTGCTGCCTTTCTCTGCGATTGGAACAGTTTGTTTTTCCGTTCTCTGGCTGTATATGCATGTGGTTGTATTTGTGCATGGCTGATTATGTGTGTTTCTGTGTCAGCCTGCACTGATTATTAGGTTTACATCCGACTTATTTTATCTTTCTGCGTACGTACTCCTTAAGCCGGTATCACACGAGAGCTTTTATAATCAACATTCGATGATCAACAATTTTCTGGCAACATTTCTGGAATATTTTGCACTGGTATCGGAAACTAGACTGTTGATAGATGAATTAAGGTAACCGAAATAGATTAAATATTGACCTCATAAACTGCCAGACCAGTGTTGAGGATAAATGTTGAGGGAAAAACGCTCGTGTGATGCCGGCGGCTTCTAAGATCCTATAGTAACAAATATCGCGCCCCCCCCCCCCCCCTTGGTGATCACATTTCTTCCTCTTTACACTCCAATATATCATCCATGCCCACATTAAGGGGAGAGGGGTCGTTATTCTGGTCCCCCTTCTTCCTCATGTTTAGCCCCATTAGTTGTCAGATTTTAGACGTTCGCCCCATTTATTTATTTTTATTTTTAAACCTTTCGTCCCATTTCTATATCAATATCAAGACCTTTCGTGCCATTTAGTTGTCGATTTTTTTCCTGGCGAGCGATAGCGAGCCTGTAATTTTCGGAGAAACCGGCCTTTGGCTGGGAAATTTTTCTATTGAAAAATGTACAAATTAATCTTGAAGAGGGCTCTAGGGAGTGTTTTTTAATCTTGATGAAGGTCTAGCGAGGAAACTAAACAATTAAATGAATATATAAATATATAGACCCTCCAAGAATAACCACTATCCCCCTTAAACATTTGGGAAAAAAAAGTTGGTACTACATGACATATAGTTGGTACTACATGACATATAGTTGGTACTACATGACATATAGTTGGTACTACATGACATATAGTTGGTACTACATGACATATAGTTGGTACTACATGACATATAGTTGGTACTACATGACATATAGTTGGTACTACATGACATATAGTTGGTACTACATGACATATAGTTGGTACTACATGACATATAGTTGGTACTACATGACATATAGTTGGTACTACATGACATATAGTTGGTACTACATGACATATAGTTGGTACTACATGACATATAGTTGGTACTACATGACATATAGTTGGTACTACATGACATATAGTTGGTACTACATGACATATAGTTGGTACTACATGACATATAGTTGGTACTACATGACATATAGTTGGTACTACATGACATATAGTTGGTACTACATGACATATAGTTGGTACTACATGACATATAGTTGGTACTACATGACATATAGTTGGTACTACATGACATATAGTTGGTACTACATGACATATAGTTGGTACTACATGACATATAGTTGGTACTACATGACATATAGTTGGTACTACATGACATATAGTTGGTACTACATGACATATAGTTGGTACTACATGACATATAGTTGGTACTACATGACATATAGTTGGTACTACATGACATATAGTTGGTACTACATGACATATAGTTGGTACTACATGACATATAGTTGGTACTACATGACATATAGTTGGTACTACATGACATATAGTTGGTACTACATGACATATAGTTGGTACTACATGACATATAGTTCGGTCTTTGGAAATACATTGTGCTGTACATAATACAAAGCAGAATATAAACCCTCTTTGTTTATAGTTGAGGCACACACATGGCCACTCCCTCTTACTACAGGGTATACTTGAGGCTCACACATGGCCACTCCCTCTTACTACAGGGTATCTTGTAAATGTCTAGGGCTGTGATTGTCTGCTGCACTATATACAGTAAATGTCTAGGGTTGTGATTGTCTGCTGCACTATATACAGTAAATGTCTAGGGTTGTGATTGTCTGCTGCACTATATACAGTAAATGTCTATGGTTGTGATTGTCTGCTGCACTATATACAGTAAATGTCTAGGGTTGTGATTGTCTGCTGCACTATATACAGTAAATGTCTAGGGTTGTGATTGTCTGCTGCACTATATACAGTAAATGTCTAGGGCTGTGATTGTCTGCTGCACTATATACAGTAAATGTCTAGGGTTGTGATTGTCTGCTGCACTATATACAGTAAATGACTAGGGTTGTGATTGTCTGCTGCACTATATACAGTAAATGTCTAGGGTTGTGATTGTCTGCTGCACTATATACAGTAAATGTCTAGGGTTGTGATTGTCTGCTGCACTATATACAGTAAATGTCTAGGGCTGTGATTGTCTGCTGCACTATATACAGTAAATGTCTAGGGCTGTGATTGTCTGCTGCACTATATACAGTAAATGACTAGGGTTGTGATTGTCTGCTGCACTATATACAGTAAATGTCTAGGGTTGTGATTGTCTGCTGCACTATATACAGTAAATGTCTAGGGTTGTGATTGTCTGCTGCACTATATACAGTAAATGTCTAGGGTTGTGATTGTCTGCTGCACTATATACAGTAAATGACTAGGGTTGTGATTGTCTGCTGCACTATATACAGTAAATGTCTAGGGCTGTGATTGTCTGCTGCACTATATACAGTAAATGTCTAGGGTTATGATTGTCTGCTGCACTATATACAGTAAATGTCTAGGGTTATGATTGTCTGCTGCACTATATACAGTAAATGTCTAGGGTTATGATTGTCTGCTGCACTATATACAGTAAATGTCTAGGGTTGTGATTGTCTGCTGCACTATATACAGTAAATGTCTAGGGTTGTGATTGTCTGCTGCACTATATACAGTAAATGTCTAGGGTTGTGATTGTCTGCTGCACTATATACAGTAAATGACTAGGGTTGTGATTGTCTGCTGCACTATATACAGTAAATGTCTAGGGCTGTGATTGTCTGCTGCACTATATACAGTAAATGTCTAGGGTTGTGATTGTCTGCTGCACTATATACAGTAAATGACTAGGGTTGTGATTGTCTGCTGCACTATATACAGTAAATGTCTATGGTTGTGATTGTCTGCTGCACTATATACAGTAAATGTCTAGGGTTGTGATTGTCTGCTGCACTATATACAGTAAATGTCTAGGGTTGTGATTGTCTGCTGCACTATATACAGTAAATGACTAGGGTTGTGATTGTCTGCTGCACTATATACAGTAAATGTCTATGGTTGTGATTGTCTGATGCACTATATACAGTAAATGTCTATGGTTGTGATTGTCTGCTGCAGTATATACAGTATATGGTTGTTGAGGGGGATTCCTATTTGTTTTCTTATATTTTTTTTTTCTCTCTCGACACTTCCATCCGGGTTTAAAAAATACCCCCATGAACCCCCTTCAAGGTAAATTTGTGCATTATCCGGTAAAGATATGTCCCGGCCAAATTGTAAATTGCAGGTTCGCTATCGTTCACTAGGAAACAAATTACACCTAGATAGCACGTAAGGTTTTAAATCGCCAAAATGATGAGGCGAATGTCTCGAAATCTCAAAACTAATGGGTCTAAGCATGAGAGTGAAGATAGTCCAGAAATCCCCCACCCCCTCAAAGCTGCGTTTGTTAGTGTGCATGCTGCTGTGTGTGTTCCTTTGTTTGTTTTTTGCCTGTGTAGATGCCCTTTTGTTTGTGTCTGTGTATTTGTGATAGGTGGGGGTGTATGGCGGTACTTATATACACCGGTGTATTCTATTTGTGAGTCTTCCTTATGTGTGTATTTTGTGTGTTAGTTATGTGTGTATTGTGTGTATCTTGATTATGTGTGTATTTTGTGTGTTAGTTATGTGTGTATTGTGTGTATCTTCCTTATGTGTGTATTTTGTGTATTAGTTATGTGTGTATTGTGTGTATCTTGATTATGTGTGTATTTTGTGTGTTAGTTATGTGTGTATTGTGTGTATCTTGATTATGTGTGTATTTTGTGTATTAGGGATGTGTGTATTGTGTGTATCTTGATTATGTGTGTATTTTGTGTGTTAGTTATGTGTGTATTGTGTGTATCTTGATTATGAGTGTATTTTGTGTGTTAGTTATGTGTGTATTGTGTGTATCTTGATTATGTGTGTATTTTGTGTATTAGGGATGTGTGTATTGTGTGTATCTTGATTATGTGTGTATTTTGTGTGTTAGTTATGTGTGTATTGTGTGTATCTTGATTATGTGTGTATTTTGTGTGTTAGTTATGTGTGTATTGTGTGTATCTTGATTATGAGTGTATTTTGTGTATTAGTAATGTGTATTTTGTGTGTTAGTTATGTGTGTATTGTGTGTATCTTGATTATGAGTGTATTTTGTGTATTAGTAATGTGTGTATTGTGTGTATCTTGATTATGTGTGTATTTTGTGTGTTAGTTATGTGTGTATTGTGTGTGTCTTGATTATGAGTGTATTTTGTGTGTCTTAACTATGCATATATTTGTGAGCCTTTAGTATGTGTGTATTTTGTGTCTTAGTTATATGTGTTATGTGTGTTATGTGTGTTATTGTGTGTATCTTGATTATAAGTGTATTAGTTATGTGTGTTATTGTGTGTATCTTGATT
>CM064510.1:46108907-46161407 GCA_032716605.1 Paralithodes platypus
CTACCACAGGTCACTGGAGATGGTGCCCACAAAGCTCCATAGTCTCCTAGGCGGGGAAGACAAAGGGTTCAAAATGACGGTGGTGTAGTGAACTCGTTAATCAAGGTTGTGGATATGGCCTTGGGCTCAAAGTCATGTCCAATAGTCCCTTGGTGTCATAATCAACTTCACTATCTCACAATAGGTTATTCACTCACATGACAGCAAACAATATTCCAATGGTGTTATAAATATAATTCTATAACCACATTATTCACTTTCAACATGTTCAATATTAAACTCATTGTCCACAAAACCAGAATACCGCAGTATCATTTATCACTATATATCTTGATGAGTATATTAGTTCGTTTCCCCGTTATCTATACTAACATTTCTGTGGACTATATCAATGCACATGTAGTATCCTGACGATTATATATTTAACCTTAGCATCTCCAATTAATTTTATTCCGTTGAATTATATGTCTCACTTAACCAAACAGTTACCAAACAGGATCTAACTACTTTTTTACATCCTTACTCTGCTTCCTGTATTGTAATCAAGTGGTTTTAATACTTTCTATTTGCCCTCTCTGTCTTATTATTTCTTTCTATTTGCCCTCTCTGTCTTATTATTTCTTTCTATTTGCCCTCTCTATCTTATTATTTCTTTCTATTTGCCCTCTCTGTCTTATTATTTCTTTCTATTTGCCCTGTCTTATTATTTCTTTCTATTGCCCTCTCTGTCTTATTATTTCTTTCTATTTGCCCTCTCTGTCTTATTATTTCTTTCTATTTGCCCTCTCTGTCTTATTATTTCTTTCTATTTGCCCTCTCTGTCTTATTATTTCTTTCTATTTGCCCTCTCTGTCTTATTATTTCTTTCTTTGTCTTAAAAGAACGAAGACAATTTGATTCAGATTAGGAATGGTATATGGATGTCAGATTGTTAATTGAGATAGTCTTCACCCTATCAATTCCCACAGATCCTTCCTAAGCTGTATATATATTTTTTTTTTTTTTTTTTTAAGAGACAATGAACGGAGGAAGGAAAAACACAGATAAAACAAAAAGGTCCATGTGCCTAAAGGCATCCTCCATTCATAAAATGTTTGTAACAACTGGATTTAAACATTTGTAGATTGTAAGTTTGTGGAAAGCAATTCGAGGGAAGTGAATTCCAAAGAGTAGTAGCTCTGGGGATAAATGAATTCTGATAAGCAGAAGTTCTGCATTGTGGAGGAGAAAGTGTAAATTCATGGGCGCTCTCAGCTGCCCTAGTTCTACGGGGAAAGATGTGGAGAGGCGGCACAATTGAAGCAAGTTCCTCGGAACAATTGCTGTGAAAATATCTGTAGAATAATGCAAGGGATGCAACGTTTCTTCGTATGGATAATGTAGGAAGGTCCTGTGTGATTGCAGGGTTATTGATTAATCTAATAGCTTTATTTTGAATTTTGTCCAACTGCCTCAATGCAACCAATCCACTTCCACCCCACAGAGGTGAACAGTAATCCATCTGAGAACGCACATGACTTTTTTATATCACGGCCAACTGCTCGTCAGTGAAGAATTCTCGAACTCTGTACAGGAGTTCTTAGCAATGCTTCTAACATAATGTGTCCAGCTCAAGTTAGTAGTTAATGTTACACCGAGAATGTCAATACTAGGGGAAGTGGGAATATTTACATCATTAAAAAATATATGGGAGTCAGTGAGATTCTGTCGGTTAGAAAATTGAATGTACTTGGTTTTCTGTGCATTAAAGGAAACTAGATTCTTTTGTCCCCATCCATTAATTCTAGAAAGGTCCTGGTTCAGAGAAATTGCAGTGTTTATTTTTGAATTTATAAGATCGGGTTGGGTGAAAGAATTGGTAAATGTAAAGGAACTGTGGAGTGTTGAGTCATCTGCGTAGGAATGTATTGGATTATGAGTGGTAGATATGAGATCATTGATATGAATGAGGAACAGAATTGGGGCCAAAACTGATCCCTGGGGAACACCAGCATTTATTGAGTGAAATTGAGAATAAAGGCCATCTACCATTACACGTATTTTTCTGTTACGAAGATAAGAAGAAATTAGTGGAACTAATGATGCAAGGCCGTAGTGTGACATCTTCGACAATAAGGATTGATGCCAGACTCTATCAAATGCCTTTGATATATCCAGTGCTATTGTATGTGTTTCACCATGTTGGTCTGTAGCTTGGTTGATTTGATGCGTAAGAAGGCAAAGCATGTCTGCAGTTGATCGACATCGTCTAAAACCATATTGCCTATCACTGATTAATTTATTATTCTCAAGATGCTTAATTATGTGATTATTTAATATAATTTCAAAGACTTTACCAAGAGTGGAAGTTATAGCTATTGGTCTGTAGTTTGATGGATCTGAAGAGGCACCTTTTTTAGGAACTGGATGGATGTTTGCTTCCTTCAAGGGTACTGGGAAGCATGAGGTATGAGTACACAGACGGAAATTTTTTGCCAATACAGGAGCGAGCACCAAGGAGCAATTCTTAAGTACTATTGGAGGAATTTCATCTGGACCAGGAGCCTTATCTACCGAGAGATTCTGCAAAATAGTTTTGACATGTCTGGTGTGGATCTTAAGTGAGGGAATTTCAGGCGAATTAAAATTAAGTACAGGGACATCTTGATTTATTTCATCTAAGGCTGAGTTGGTGGAGAAAATATCCGCAAGAAGGTTAGCTTTACCTCGTGGGTCACTTACAAGATTGCCAGTCGGAGATTTTAATGGTGGAATGGATGAAGC
Organism: Paralithodes platypus; assembly: GCA_032716605.1. Lineage (NCBI taxonomy): Eukaryota > Metazoa > Arthropoda > Malacostraca > Decapoda > Lithodidae > Paralithodes > Paralithodes platypus. Next base: position 46,111,671 of record CM064510.1, read on the forward strand.
AGTAGTGAAGTTGGATTTAAATGAGTTAAGAGTAGACGATTCCGGATAGACGATTAGACGATTAGACGATAATCGTCTAATGGCAGCCAGAATAAACTATTAACCCCTTCAGCACCATGGCGTAATTTTCCCCATATGCTGGATACCATTGGACGACTTTCTTTAATATATGATCTTCCTCCAGGACTCAAAGGGGCAAATACATGCTTAATAGACCCTCTTAGTAAAATAGATCCTTCTTAAACTGCATAAAATAATTTAATTTTAGCCAGAATCAAAGGTATAAAGGCGTCATGGTGCTGAAACGGGTTAAAACGCATCATGATCCCCCAGGGGTTAAACACACACAAATACCACCCACATACTGTGCACCACCGTCATCCGGAATCGTACATCTGGTGCCTAACTGTCCGGTAACTCCTCCACTACACCACGCCGTGGTGTAGTGGATTAAAGCTTGGGCACCCGTCCTGAATGTTGGAGGTTCGGGTCCGGCTAGGAGTTTATAGACATATAATAGCTCGTGTATATGTGAGATATACTTGATATATATATATATATATATATATATATATATATATATATATATATATATATAACGTGTGAAGGAAGAGAGCATTTACACGGCATAATCCAAGAAAGGTGGAAACTAGTGGGAAGCGGAGAAAGCTCCGAAAATGAGAGACAGCCGCACTTACGTTATAATGACGCCTTTTTGGATGTCTTTGCTCCTCAACATAAAACCAAGCAAGCAAATCGCTGTACTTCACCTGCTTTTTGTATGCTCCCAAACGCAAATTCAGATTTCAGGTTCAAGTAAAACTGCTATTTGCTCTCTTAATATGAAGGTTATTATTGTTATTATTATTATTATTATTATTATTGTTACGGTATGTTTGTTAATTTGAGAGCTCCTTATCACCTCGTGTCGATGCTAGGGATGTGATGTCAGTAGAGTTGTATTATCTCTCTTTATTTTCATAACTAGGGACACTTTTTTTAATCGTTATCAATTACATTACATTAGAGGGATAATGTTTCACTATGTACTATTTAAAGGGTGTAAGCAGAACAAATATGCAAACACAACTATTACAGGCGATTAATTATATTGACAAAATTGCTTGTAGGTGGTGAGTCTTCAGAAATTGTCTTGGCGTGTTAGCATGAATGAGGATGTTTATGAAATGGAGTCTGTAGAACATTATAGCCAACATCTATGAATTTGGACAAACAAATCTTGTGAGCATAGTTGATTGGGAGGTTATGTGCGGCGTGGTGCTTTTATATGATATAGGAAGAAATCGATTTTAGCATTATAATTATTCAATGAGACTACTTCAGCAAAGATGAAGGTGGCGTTAAGTAATATATTTGTGGTAAATGTGGGAGAGAAGCAAGGATGTGTCATTCCATCATGGATGCTTAGCTCATTGCACCACAACATTATTTATTTAATTTATTACTGCTATTCCAAGTTTATATGACTGCTTTGGGAGGCCCTTTAGGATTCAAAGGGATAAATACAATCTCAATTGGCTATCTAACTCTGACAGGCTCTTCCTAAATTGAATGTACAGTATTTGAAATGAGATAAGAAAATACCTCTAGGCAAAAAAGACAACATAGGGACAGTTTGGAAGAGTCACCCCATCCAGAATATATTTCCAGTTATCAAGGGCAAAATGAGAGAAATACACAATGTAATCCCACCTTTTCAAAGAAAACTTCAAATACTCGACAACCATAGAAAATTGCCAAAACTGTGCCACCCTCTCCTCCCCTTCCAGCATTCAATACTTCTATAGAAATCTTGAACTGAAAGTTAAGACTACTGCATGAACTACAGACCTTGGTAGGTCATTATCACCCACTGCCATAGGTGCTCACATTAAATAGAACCTTGATAACCAACAGCAGGCAAGTAGGGCCCCTACCAATGACACAGAGCACTACATCGTTAACTCCGGCAGTTTCAGAGCAACACACAAAGTGCGCAACTGTAGCCGAGTGACACAAAAAGTGCACAATTGTAAAACAACACTTCATGCATTGTTCTACAATTGTGCGCAATAGTTCCAGAGTGGCATACAAACTATACAAAAGCCAAGCGACATACTAAGAGAAAAACTGCTCCAGAGTGACACATAAAATGCACAATGTTCCAGAGTGACACATGAAGTACACACATTCATCATCCTGGACAACATCACCTGCCACCCCATTTGTGGACAACATATCTACTACAACACAGAAGGTCTACTGGACGAAACCGTAGCCCCTATAGGCCATCAATACCATCTGACATAGATCCTGCCTGGTCAAAGTTTACCCCACCCCCCACCACCATCACGAGAGATACAAGTGTCCCACATCCCTCCCTCTCCGTCAGAAGAGACTACAGAGTGATGTGGTAGCCATACTAAAGGACCTGTGGTGGGATTGCTAATCAAATATATGTCCAGGTCTATGCTGTCCTGATTTACAATAAACCCATCGACCTAACCAGTATATTGTTTGAACCAGTGAATGAGACTTATTTCAGTATCTTATGGAGGTAGCATTAATAATACAAAAATATTGGAGTTATCTGACTGAAATTGGTATATGGTAATGGTAGACACAGAGTGAAGGCCACGAACAAATACACAGAGAAGCTACATTTGGATGAAATGGAAAAGACAGGACGAGTTGACAAATTCAAATGTGGTTCATATCTTCCGACTGAAATAAAGTGGTGAACTTCAGAGAGAATTATGGGATAGAGAGAATTTCAAGGTGAGTGACGTGACACGTGAGGTGATTCTGTCTGTGAAGAAAAAACATAAAATCTTAGACTTCTTGAAAAGAAAGTATGAACTAGAGAAAATTAATTATAAAAAAGGAAATAATACATTAGAATTGCGGAACTGAAGAAAGTTTTATAAACATAATAATTATATGCATTACGTTTGACGGAGGAAGCATATTTTTCGTACACGCATTATTCTATTCTGACTCTCTCCTTCCCTCATGCAATCTCTTAAAATGTAATAATTGCCGAGCAAACAATAGAATTTCTGAATAATTCAAATGACAAATTGTGTAGTGAGTCAATTGATTGAACAAATGAAAGCAACCGGCCCAAAAATGTAAGCGACCAGTCAAGAAAAAAGGTTGACTATCCAAATTATTTGAGCCCAACAAATTAGGATAAACATGTGAAAATTGGAGCGAGTGCCGAAAACGTTAGGGATGAAAGTTAAAAACAAGTTGGTGTGAGCAATCTAAAGGTCAGGGTAGGTTGTCAATAAGGACAGGAGAGGTGTCAAAAGGGTAAAGTTGAGAGATCAAAAGGGTTATGGTGAATGAAATACAGGGTTACGGCTAGCAGTTAGTTAAAAAGGTCTGGGCAAGTGGTTGACAAGAACGGGGCAAGCGACCAAAATAGTTGTGGCATGTCATCGAATATATTGGGATGAGTGGTCAAAATAATTAAGGAGAGAAGTCTAGAAGTTGGTAGAGCGCTGACCGATCGTAAATGTCCTTTTCACACTTTCCAGCACATCTACCTCCACACCACACCTCCTTCTTACTTCCTCATTAGTCTGTCTATCCCTCCATGTAACTCCGCACGCACTTTTTAAGTAATTCATTTCCACTGCTCTCACTCTTGGTCTGAGTCTCTCAACCAATGTCCATGCTTCGGTGTAGAGAACCGATTTTACAACATAGCCACCAGCACAAATCGTTGTCTAGCTAACCTCTGCAGGAAGGAGAACGTGGGATTCGTCGACACCTGGGACAATTTTGACCATGATGACTATTTGTTTTCGGACGATAGGGTTCATATGAACCAGGTGGGAGCAGCACATTTTGGATGTCTTCTCAACTATGTGGTGAAGGATTTCCGGAGAAGAAATCGACTTAACACAGGACAACCAGGAAGGAGGACTGAAGACAGCGAGGACGGTGATCTGCAAAGGACTTAAATGCTCATCCGTCAAGACCCACAAGAAGAACTTGTTTTCACAGACAAATATGAATAATCGGTATAACAGAATCCTGGCTAAATACAGTAGACAGAGACTTTTTTGCAGAATATACACTTCCCGGATATGTGATGTTCGAGAAAAGTCGCATCAGCAAAAATAGAGGAGGCGTTTTGTATTTCATCAAAGAAAGTCTTGACCGCATCTTGATGTCAAAACCACAAAAAGAGAATGTCGACATATCCTATGTATTATCAAAATATAATCACCCAACAAAAATAATACTAGCTCTAATATACAGATGCCCAGCCCAATCAGTGCAAACTAATCGAGAAATTATTGAGCAAATTACTGAAGTAATTAATGCATACGATACCATAATTTTTGGCGACCTTAATTTACCTGTGACCAAGTGGGGCGATATTCTCTTTTCACACTCCTGACATGACCTGTATGCAAACCTAGCTATAAGAAAGTTCACTTCATCAATTTGTTCAGTCTCCGACCCGTGAGAATTTTTTTTTTTGACATTGTACTAGCAATAAATTAAGACTTAGTAGAAAATTTGAGTGTTGGTGATGAACTCAGTACTAGTGACCATCGTACGATCACTTTCACTTTAAAGTTTAATAGCAATGAACACAATACTAGCAATGAGAAACTCCTAAATTTCAATGCTTGATAAAACTAATTGGAGCTGTTTGATAAATAACGACGACATGAACAAACAGTGGGAGTTTTTCACCACCAATTCCCTGAAAGCGGTGCAAGAGTGCATACCAAGAATGAAGTAAAATAATATTCGTAAAAACTTAATATAAGCCAAGACACAATGTTAAAATGTATAATGTATTTGTGGTTATATCTCTCTCTCTCTTTTTTCTCTCTCTCTCTCTCTCTCTCTCTCTCTCTCTCTCTTTATATATATATAATATCATAAGCTAAGTAGTAAGTTACTCCTTGCTTGTACAATCTTGTTAATATAATTGCTAGTATATACATTTTAGACACAGCTTAGCTTCTCGACTAGCACATATTCAGGGAAACTTTAGGGATATGTTTGTTATTCTAAAACAAAACCTGTTGTGAGAAGGCAGTGTACCTGTTGTGAGAAGGCAGTGTACCTGTTGTGAGAAGGCAGTGTACCTGTTGTGAGAAGGCAGTGTACCTGTTGTGAGAAGGCAGTGTACCTGTTGTGAGAAGGCATTGTACCTGTTGTGAGAAGGCAGTGTACCTGTTGTGAGAAGGCAGTGTACCTGTTGTGAGAAGGCAGTGTACCTGTTGTGAGAAGGCAGTGTACCTGTTGCCGTGAAGAGTGACCAGGTGTTCCACGTTGGATTTGACAACTATACGACCAGGTGTGTACCTTACCGCTCTACACCCACACACAATAACTTCCACATATCACCTGTTGGCCTATAGTCTTAACACAATGTAACTACCTTTATACTGCCTGCCCACACCATAAATGACAATAACTGTTATTATACTGTATATATTATGTGTGTGTGTGTGTGTGTGTGTGTATATATATATATATATATAATTATATATACAGTATATATGTGTGTGTGTGTGTGTGTAATTTTTTTGTGTGATTGAAGGAGACACAAAGTATAACCGCCTGTAGCAAGTATCTCCCCCAAAGTTAAAAAGCGTGACAGAGAGCTAAATTCAATATAATTTAGAGTCAACATGTCTGAACATACGGAGCTTGAAGCCATTTAAGCTCTCCTTTTTCTTCAGGTATCAGTCTTAAGTCCAGTATAGGTTACAGGCTATACTAACAGCCTGTCCTATAGGTTACAGGCTATAGGTTACAGGCTATACTAACAGCCTGTCCTATATGTTACAGGCTATAGGTTACAGGCTATACTAACAGCCTGTCCTATATGTTTGATGTGATGACGTTGTGCATCACTATTATGTTGATACACAAGTGTATGTGAAGAAGACCAATACTAATGAGACTAAGCCAACAAATACAATCCCTATAATGTCTTATATTAAGATCTGGATGGAAAGGAGAAGACTTAAACTGAATGATAGTAGGACCGAGATCATTATCAGACAAGGATATCGAAGATGTGGCGACACTGAAAATGCCCCTGACTGTCAATATTGGTGGGTCACAACTCCATCCAGAGAGTTCCGTCCCGAACTTTAGGGTGTGCTTCGACTCAAAGTTAAACTATGGGGAACACATTAACCAGGTTGTTAGAAGCTGTAATTTGCACACGAGAAACTTGTACTTAGTAAGGTAGTTTTCTAATCAGCGTTACCTCCTGACGTTGGGTCACACGATGGTCTTTTCTTGATTTGACTACCGTAATGGTTTATTGATTGGTCTTCCAATTTATCAGTTGAGAAAGGTGCAGTAGGCTTATGTGTTAAACAGGGCGGCAAGGTTTGTTTTCATCTTTCCCCAAGACCTTCTACTCCCCTAACCTAAATAAAGTTACACTGCTTGCCAGCGAAAGTTACACTGCTTGCCAGCGAAAGCTAGAATAGAATTTTCAGCTTTGTCTCATGACCTTCAAAGTTCTAAAGTGCGGTGAGCTTGGGTATCTTACCAGTTTGCTAAAACATCCATCGGCACAACCAGACATGATTTTGCAAAGCGAAGATGATGAAGAACCTTCGGCCGCGCACCAGTCATCTCTCTCTGATCGTCAGTTTTCACGTGACCCCTTGGTGTTGGGGCCACGTTGTCCATGAGGCAGTTGGCTGCTGTTGAGTCCTTGAAAAGGGAGGTAAAGAATCTCCTTTTTGCAAGAAGCTTTGACTTTCACAGGGGTATTATGACTGACACCTATAGAGTATATTAATTGTGGAAGGTTCTTTTAACTTTAGTATGTCGAGTGCTGGTGAATTCTTGTATTTGAAGAACCGGTGCTTTTGGTAAACAGAGAGCCACATTATTATTATAACCTGTAGATGTATTTGCTAAAGAGAATGAAAGTCAGGAGGACTTACTTCAAATGGGATTGAGACAACTATGCAGACTTGTGTTGCAACTGACTCGTAGTCTAATCTTCACAGACTTACAATGCCCAGTTGTCTCCTCCTGGCCTGTTGCTGTTTCAGCGTCCCAAAGCTGCATTACCCATCTCATCTCACAATCTCAGACAACTCTATCTCACGTCACCTACAGTATTGCGCTTGACACTCAATATGAACACAACCCCCCCCCCCCCTCCCTTCCCTCCCTATTCCATATTTTGATTATGAGATTATTCATAAAACGCTAATGTTTTGGAACCATCACGGCTATCTTGTTTGTGGTATGGCAGTGGAGTTTTGTTGTTGTGCTGAAATTTATCATGGCATAAAATCCATCCCAATAACATCTTCCCATTGTCACATCAAGATTTGGATCCAAGACTTCCAGTAACAAAACCACATCACCACACCTACCCATATATAAGTAAATGTATATTAACTATTCAGCTATCTCTCTCTCTCTCTCTCTCTCTCTCTCTCTCTCTCTCTCTCTATATATATATATATATATATATATATATATACCGGTACTGTATATACAGTATATTTATGATGAAACGAAGATCATCCTAGATACTACAGTACAGTACATATTGACATAAACATTCTATGTATCACTATTCAGTATATCATACTGAAATACTTCTCGCCTCACTCCCATTTACCAGTCACGCGTTCACCTGTTTGGTAATAACGTATGGGATAGTATAGTTTCACAGCCACCATCACCCATCAGGTCATACTCCCTGCTGCCTTACACACCCTGCCATACCTCTACGTTAGTCTCACATCTCTCTCTGGCCCTCCTTACCCTGTCGCACCCATCAGGTCATACTCCCTGTTACCTTCCACACCCTGCCACACCTCTACGTTAGTCTCACATCTCTCTCCAGCCCCCCCTTAACATGTCACACCCATCAGGTCATACTCCCTGCTGCCTCCCACACCCTGCCACACCTCTACGTTAGTCTCACATCTCTCTCTGGCCCTCCTTACCCTGTCGCACCCATCAGGTCATACTCCCTGTTACCTTCCACACCCTGCCATACCTCTACGTTAGTCTCACATCTCTCTCCAGCCCCCCCTTAACATGTCACACCCATCAGGTCATACTCCCTGCTGCCTTACACACCCTGACATACCTCTACGTTAGTCTCACATCTCTCTCTGGCCCTCCTTACCCTGTCGCACCCATCAGGTCATACTCCCTGTTACCTTCCACACCCTGCCACACCTCTACGTTAGTCTCACATCTCTCTCCAGCCCCCCCTTAACATGTCACACCCATCAGGTCATACTCCCTGCTGCCTCCCACACCCTGCCACACCTCTACGTTAGTCTCACATCTCTCTCCAGCCCCCCCTTAACATGTCACACCCATCAGGTCATACTCCCTGCTGCCTCCCACGCCCTGCCACACCTCTACGTTAGTCTCACATCTCTCTCCAGCACCCCTTACCCTGTCACACCCATCAGGTCATACTCCCTACTGCCTCCCACACCCTGCCACACCTCTACGTTAGTCTCACATCTCTCTCCAGCACCCCTTACCCTGTCACACCCATCAGGTTATACTCCCTACTGCCTCCCACACCCTGCCACACCTCTACGTTAGTCTCACATCTCTCTCCAGCACCCCTTACCCTGTCACACCCATCAGGTTATACTCCCTACTGCCTCCCACACCCTGCCACACCTCTACGTTAGTCTCACATCTCTCTCCAGCACCCCTTACCCTGTCACACCCATCAGGTCATACTCCCTACTGCCTCCCACACCCTGCCACACCTCTACGTTAGTCTCACATCTCTCTCCAGCACCGCTTAAGGGAGCCCACCTCGCTTTGTTTATCTTTTTCTCCCTCTCTCTTTGGCTTGTATCCATTCGGCCCCATTCAGCCAACTGTTTTAAGACGTTTATTCCCATCAAGGTGTCGATTTCTTCCTGGCGAGCGATAGTGAACCAGCATTGTATGGAGAAATCCGGCTTCGTCGGAGAAAATTTTCTATGGAAAAATTTACAAAATTAGCTTGCTCTCAAAACAAAAATATATATATGCTGGCTCGCTACCGCTCGCCAGGAAAATATTGACACCTGGATGGGGGTAAACGTCTTAAAACAGTAGGCTGAATGGGGCCGAATGTATACAAGCCAAAGACAGAGGGAGAAAAAGATAAAACAAGTGAGGTGGGTTCCCTTAAGCATATACTTATTACGACGCAGCCCTCTAAATATGCTCCCTAAATCTCGAAACAGAAAGAACGGAAAGCGAAGAATACGAAACTAGAATAAGAAAAAGAAAAACGAAAATTAGAAAGAAAGAAAGAAGAAGACAAAGAAGAAAAAGAAGTAGAAGAAGAAGGAAAAGAAAAAGGAGAAGAAGAAGAAGAAAAAATGAAAAAGAAAAAGAAGAATTAGAAGAAGAAGGATAAGAAAAAGAAGGAGAGAAGAAGAAGAAGAAGAACAACAACAACAACAACAACAACAACAAAAGGGGAAGAGGAGGAGTAAGCGAAGGGGAACAAGAAGAAACAAATACAAAATAAGGCAGAGAAGGATGAGGAAGAGAGGGTTGGGGGTGATAAAGTGGAGTTAGTGTGAGTGTGGGCGTGAGTATGGGATGATTTACCGCCTCTGCCCGCCCATCCCTCAGTAGTGGTGGTGGCTCCCTCCCTCCCTCCCTCCCCCCGGATGTACAACCTGACACGGGGGGCTCTTCCTCCTTCGCTAGGGCTCGGATTCGTAGGCAAGGCGTTTTTGTACTTTTGGGCGTGTGCTCTCTTTTTTTTTTTTTTTTTTTTTTTTTTTGCGTCTACGTATTATGAAAAAAAACTGTTATCCTCCGATAAATTGTGTGGGTGAGCGAGTGAAGTGAGAGAAAGCCTTTTACCAACAAGCTGTTAAATTCATGCTCGGAGATCTAATACTAAAGTCTATTGTTTTCCATCTGGTGAACTGATGTTAAATTGATTTCCTTAGTAGCTGATGTCTCGATATTAATGAATAACAATGAAACTACTATATGTCTGCGTCAAATAAATGCCAAGTTTTTTATAGTAACAGCACAGTTCGGTAAAAAAATCTTCGTAATAGCTCAACAATCAAGATGAGGATATGGTATGGTATGGCCAGGGTATTGTGTCATATGGTGGTACCCTACAGTGCCAGGGTATAGTGTCATATGGTGGTACCCTACATTGTTAAAGTATAATGTCATATGGTGTGACCTTACGGTGTCAGGGTGAAGTGTCAAATGGTGCGCGGCGGTTCGTGTGACTGGTGACGGTGATGAGGTCCCTGTCACCACCACAACACCATTTCCGCACCACCACCACCATCAGCACTACCACCACCACAACACCATTTCCGGCACCACCACCACCACCATCTTTATTACCACCACCACCACCACCATCACCATCACCACCATCTTCATTACCACCATCACCACCACCACCATCACCATCACCATCACCACCACCACCACCACCATCATTACTACCATCACCACCACCACCACCACCATCATTACTACCATCACCACCACCACCACCACCATCACCACCATCTTCATTACCACCATCACCATCACCACCACCACCATCACCACCATCTTCACCACCATCTTCACCACCACCACCACCATCACCATCACCATCACCACCATCTTCATTACCACCACCAACATCTTCACCACCATCTTCATTACCTCTCACCTTTACGCAGCATCCTCACTTTTCATCTGTGTCACTCCAGGCGTGTCCTATTTCCACCGCAGGTCTGGTGTTAGAAGTGGTTAGTCTTATTACTACCTACTATAATGTATACAAAATGCTGTACATGTTTTATGATGGTATTATAATTATATCATACTGTATATTGATATAATTATAGCATACTGTATATTGATATAATAATTGTGCAGTTGTTGCCTTGCGATTGTCCCAAAGTATTAATACGTAATCGGATCTTATGATTAATTAAAACACTCTACCAGCTATCACCCCACTCACATATTACACATCTGAGCCCTCCACCCCTTCCTCTCCTCTCCCCCCTTATCTATAGAAACCAGCACAGCACCCAACCCACCCACCCACATACCCCCCTCCCCCTCTCTTACCTATAGATACCAGCACAGCACCCCCCCCTCCTCACCCCCAACCACTCACATACCAGCCCCCCTCCCAACACCTCCCTTACCTATACAAACCAGCACCCCACGCCCCTCACCCCCACCCATCCACATATCAGCACCCCCTCGCCCTCTCTTACCTATAGATTCCAGCACAACCCCACCCCCCCCCCACCCACATACCCGACCCTCCCTTACCTAAAGATACCAGCACCCCCCCACCCACATACCAGCCCCCCTCTCCCTCATTTATCTATAGATACCAGCACAGCATCCCCCCTCACCCCCACCACCCACATACCAGCCCCCCCCCCCCCCCCCTCCGCCTCTCTTACCTATAGATACCAGCACAGCACCCCCCCTCACCCACATACCAGCCCCCCCCCCCCCCTCCGCCTCTCTTACCTATAGATACCAGCACAGCACCCCCCCCCCTCACCCACATACCAGCCCCCCCCCTCTCTTACCTATAGAAACCAGTACCCCACTCCAACCCCCCCCCCCCCCCCCCGCCGCGACACCTCATAAAGCACCCTCATTATCTCCCCCGTGGCCGCCACCCCATCCCTCACCCCCCCCCCCCCCCCCCCCCCTCTCGTCACCAGACTCCGCGCTCGACAAATTCCCCTCCTTCCTCTCTTCCTACTGATAAATTATGTAAATGCCGAGCTGAAGTAAAAAGGCGATACGGCGAGAAAGGAAGAGGGAGAATGCGTTCGTGTCCACCTGTCATTGTCGCACTTACCACGTTCTAAAGGGGGAAAGTATATTAATTTTGTGGTCGATTAATTATTTCATATATTTATTCTCTTTTTAGTTTCCTCCGTAGACATCCATCAAACTTTAAACAAACATCCATTAGATCCCCATACTTGATTAATTTGTACATTTTTCGGTAGAAAAATGTCTCGGCCGAAGGCCGGTTCTTCCAAAATTAAAGACTCACTATCGTTCGCCAGGAAAAAAACGACGCCTAAATAGTACGAAAGGTCTTAGTAATGACAAATAATGGGGTGAAAGGTCTTAAAATCGACAAACTAATGGGGCAGCCATCTTAAAATCTGAAAACTGATGTGGCTAAACATGAGGGAGAAGGGGGTCTAGAAAAACAACCCCTCTCCCCTTGAGGATCTGAGACGCATTTGTTCATTATAATATGGTTATCAGTAGACGATTTTATGCATTTTCGGAAGGATGTCTAGGAATTAAAGAGAAAAATACTATCTTACTTAACTCTTAAGCTCCCACAAGTGCACCCTAAGCTGCATAAAATACTATCTTCCTTAACTCTTAAGCTCCCACAAGTGCACCCTAAGCTGCATAAAATACTATCTTACTTAACTCTTAAGCTCCCACAAGTGCACCCTAAGCTGCATAAAATACTATCTTACTTAACTCTTAAGCTCCCACAAGTGCACCCTAAGCTGCATAAAATACTATCTTACTTAACTCTTAAGCTCCCACAAGTGCACCCTAAGCTGCATAAAATACTATCTTACTTAACTCTTAAGCTCCCACAAGTGCACCCTAAGCTGCATAAAATACTATCTTACTTAACTCTTAAGCTCCCACAAGTGCACCCTAAGCTGCATAAAATACTATCTTACTTAACTCTTAAGCTCCCACAAGTGCACCCTAAGCTGCATAAAATACTATCTTACTTAACTCTTAAGCTCCCACAAGTGCACCCTAAGCTGCATAAAATACTATCTTACTTAACTCTTAAGCTCCCACAAGTGCACCCTAAGCTGCATAAAATACTATCTTACTTAACTCTTAAGCTCCCACAAGTGCACCCTAAGCTGCATAAAATACTATCTTACTTAACTCTTAAGCTCCCACAAGTGCACCCTAAGCTGCATAAAATCGTCTAATGATAGCCAGAATAAACTGTCAAAATGCGTCATGATCCTTAACTCCTTCACCACCATGACATAATTTTCCTCATATTCTGGTTACCTTTAGACGACTTTCTTTAGTTTGTAATCTACCTCTACGACTCAAAAGGGTAAACACGATCTCAATAAACCCTCTCACTGACATAGATCCTGTTTAAACTGCAAAAAAGCATCTAATATCAACCAGAATCAAAGGTTACGAGGCGTCATGGTGCTGAAGGGCTTAAACTTAAAGGGTTGAATCCAGTTGTTGCGCACCGTCAGATGATACATATAATTTCAGTCAAAAAGATATAGTAATAAATGGAGACGAACATAACTTTAAGAGGAGATGGGTTATTTCTCTGGACACCTTTCTCCCTCATGCTTAGCCCCATTAGTTTTCAGATTGTAAGACGTGCGAAACGCCCATTAGTGTGGCGATTTTAAGACCTTTCGGTCCTTTTTTTTTGTCATTCGTGTCATTTAGGTTTCGATTTTTTCCTGGCGAGCGATAGCAAGCCTGTAATTTAGGAGAAACCGGAAAATTTTCTACCGAAAAACGTACAAATATATCTTGAAGGAGGATCCTGTTTTTTGTTTTGTTTTTTAAGTTTGATGGAGGTCTCGAGAAGAAACTAGAAAAATAATGATAAAATTTAAAAATCGACCAAAAGGTGAAGCTCTCCCCTTAACGCCCAACAGTCATACGAGCATAATAACCCGTGTTTACAACTCGCGGCAATATATCATACAGCTAAGCACTCCCAGATACTAAACACTTCCTTGGCTGCGCGTTAAGGGGAGGCAGACCGTGTTTCTGGACCCCCTTCTCCCTAATGTTTAGCCCCACTAGTTTTGAGATTATAAGACGTTGGTTCCATTAGTTTGGCGATTTTAACACCTTTCGCCCCATTGCGTTGTCAATTTCAAGACATTTCAAGCCATTTAGGTGTCGATTTTTTCCTGGCGAGCGATAGCGAACTTGCAATTTTAAGAGGAATCGGCCTTCGGCCGGGACATTTTTCTACCGAAAAATGTACAAATTCCTCTTGAAGGGGGGTTTAGTTTTTTTTTTCTTCTAAGCTTGATGGAGGTTTAGGGAGGAAACTAAAAAAAATATATGAATAAATGAATTAATAGACCAAACAAACGGTCAGTCTCCCCTTAACTCCGTGATACTATACATTTATCTCTTGTACAGTCGGCCAAATCAGTGATGTCGCGGCACCAAGTATATTTGTATTCATAATTGGTATCAGCGGTATCTAACATTGTTTCGAGTGAGATATACAAACATGTTCCTATCTTTACACACCCTATTCAACATCTGACAGACATTAATACAGCACACGGAACGACAGCAACGACACGACATATTCAGCCACCTGTACCGTCGACTTTTACGTTGATATTAGTTTAAAGGGCCGTGAAAAGTGAATGTTTAGGGGGTAGTGCTCGTTTTTTCTGGACCCTCATGTTTAGCATAATAGTTTTAGGATTTTAAGACGTTCGTTCCGTTATTTTGGCGATTTTGAAACCTTTTGCCTAATTTCTTTGTCAATATTTAGACGTTTCGTGCCATTTAGGTGTCGATTTTTTCCTGGCGAGCAATACCGAGACTGTAATTTCAGAAGGAACCGGCCTTCGCCCTGGACATTTTTCTACTGAAAAATGTACAAATTTATCTTGAAAGGGGGTCTAGGGGGTGTCATTTTAAGATTGATGGAATTCTAGGGAACGAACTAAAAACCTCCCCTTAATAAATAATTAAATAAATATATTCAGTAGGCCAAAAACCAAGCACTACCCCCATAAGCCCACTTGATTCCCCTTATATGAGCCCCACAACCAGACACCCACTTGGCTCCCCTTACACTGCCACTTATTGTCCCTTGCCACTTGTTAACCTTTAAGGGGGGAGGGCTCACTTTTTGGCAGATTTTTTCATATATTTTTTATGTTTCTAGAGTTTCGTCCCTAGACCTCCATCAAACTTAAAAATACAATACCAGGATCCCCTTGAAGATATATTTGTAAATTTTTCGTTAGGCCGGTTCCTCCAAAATTACAGGCTTGCTATCGCTCGCCAGGAATTTGTTAACGCCTAAACGACACTAAAAGTCTTAATATTGACAACGGAAAAGGTTGAAATGTTTTAAAATCGCCAAAATAACGGGTAAACGTCGTAAAATCTGAAAAGTAATGGGGGAGAAGAGTATCCAGAAGAACGACCCATCTCCCCTTATAAGCATGGCCCTCCGTAAGACCATCACATGTATTATCGTCAACAACACTTGATGGAATACTGTCATTATCACCGGAAACACCCCAATACTGTCATTATCACCGGAAACACCCCAATATCACCGGAATAGCACAAAAACAAAAAGTACAAAAATAATAATAATAATAATAAAAAATAAACACAGCCAGAATTGACCACTCACCACCAATGATATATTTGGACCATATGACTGTAATCTCAACCCCTCTCCTGCTTGCGAGATATTACACCAAGAATTACAGGTTCGCTATCGCTCGCCAGAAAAGAATTGACACCTAAATTGCACGAAAGGTTTTAACATTGACAACGAAATGGGGCGAAAGTCGTTAACAAAGCGCCAAAATAATGGGTCGTCCGTCTAATGGGGCTAAACACGAGGGAGAAAGGGGTCCAGAAAATCAAGCACAGGCGCAATAACCCCCATTAACTCTGAGTTCAAGTGGAGAAACGAAACTTTAGCATGATCATCATGTTACGTCTATCCCTTCACCCGCGGCGGTAAATCCTAGGTTAGTCGTATTACCAAGGGGAACATCACTATCATCACTAAGGGATGATCCCCAGGGATCGGTACTAGGACCAATTCTCTTTCTAATTTACATCAACGACATAGATGAGGGTCTCACCTGCACAATCTCAAAATTTGCTGACGATACAAAAATTGCAAATAGCGTACTCTCAAAAGAACAAGTTGACGATATGCAACACAATCTAGATAAATTGTCATGTTGGGCCCAAATTTGGCAAATGAGTTTCAATGCGGATAAATGTAAAGTACTACATGTCGGATACCTAAATGAGAAAGCAAACTATTCGATGAATGGCACTCGGCTTAAGAATGTAAACAGAGAAACTGATCTGGGAGTAACAATATCGAGTAACCTAAAACCGAGTCAACAATGTTCAGAAGTTGTTAAGAAGGCAAACAAAATAATTGGCTTTATAGGCAGGTCATTTGAGCATAAATCCAAAGAAGTTATCCTAACCCTTTACAATTCCTTAGTCCGCCCTCTTCTGGAATACTGCGTTCAATCCTGGTGCCCTTATTACCAAAAAGATATAAACAAGCTAGAACGAGTTCAACGTAGAGTTACCAAAATGATACCTAGCCTAAAGAACAAACCATACGAAGAGCGTCTTAGAGAATTAAATCTATTTCCTTTAACCCAGCGCAGATTAAGAGGCGACTTAATTCAAGTGTTCAAAATCATCAAAGGCATCGACAATATGAACTGTAGTAAGTACTTCACTATCGACCAATCTAATTACACGCGGGGAAACGGTTGCAAAATTATTGGTAAATCTTTTAACTCGCACGAATCTAAGAATTTCTTCTTCAATCGAGTTGTCAACTTGTGGAATGGGCTTCCCCGAGACGTTATAGACTGCAGCACCGTTGATTCATTTAAATTCCGCCTAGACAAATATCTCGCATCAAACCCGCGACTGACTGCGTTTGTAAATGAATAACTTTATCCTCCCCTCAGTTACTAACCCATATGTCCCCTACTAACTTCCTAGTCCTGCCACGTTAGTGGCAGGGCAGTAGTTCCCTTTCCAATGTTCCCTTACCCACTCTAAACCACTGTTTGGACACTTGATCCTCAGTGTTTTGGAGGACAAGCAACCTAGAAGGGTCACTAGACCTGTTGTTGCTTGATTTCCTTTGTACTCCTTTGTACTAACATCACTATCATCAACCGGGCCGCATCCTTACCATCACTATCATCACCCGGGCCGCATCATCACCATTACTATAGTCTATTCGCTGTAAGTAGGCGAGAAATCATGCCCTCTAACCTCTGTAACTCGAAAACTACTAGAGTAATCGAGCTAATATTTCTACCATTTGGGAAGAGTCAGTCAAGGAATAGATGTGGAAATTTACAGCCAATTTGCTTTAGCCTTTTTAGAGTTACGGAAGATAGAGGTCATGATTTCTCGCATACTTACAGCGAATAGGCTATAGCATCACTATCATCACCATCACCACCATCATCACTAGCATCACTATCATCACCCGGGCCGCACCACCATCACTATTATCACCCGGCCCGCACCGTCATCACTATCTACACCGCTATCACCAGCCACTCGACCCTTCACCACTCCGATCGACCATAACCCCTGAATTGTAGCCATCAGGACCACCAATAAAGCCCTGAGTGGGGCGGGGGGGGGGGGGGGGGGGCTGATGATGAGGCTACAGGGGGAGGTGTGTTGGCCCTTACACCACTACTTACACATACAGTACGCTCACACACACCCACACCCACACACACAAACCCACCCCCCCACACACACACCCACCCACACATGCACACACCCACACCCACCCACACACACCCATCCACCCATACAGTATACACACACTCCACTACTTTCGTACCCTCATTAGCTTCTTCTGCACCGGTGACATCTTTTCAACTATATTCTGGCTACTATTAGACGATTTTATTCAGTTTCTTAAGGGCCTCCAGCAATTAACAGGCTTGGAACTATCTCACTTAACCCTTTCTACTACTGCTACAGATCCTCCTCAAACTGCACACAAAAGAAGGGGTAAACTGACTTGTTGTTTGCTACATGCCATCGTTTTCTTAGTAAGGCTCATATCTCTCTCTCTCTCTCTCTCTCTCTCTCTCTCTCTCTCTCTCTCTCTCTCTCTCTCTCTCTCATATTAAGATATTCCGTCATCTTGCGTGTCTTCTCTCACCTTTCCGCTCTCTCTCTCTCATATTAAGATATTCCGTCATCTTGCGTGTCTTCTCTCACCTTTCCGTTGTTCTAGTTGCCTCAATCTTCTCGTATATTGTCAACTACGTACTATTAACAGATTCTAGCAGCATAAACCACACCATAGGAGGTTCACGAATGTTTATGAGTGGGCTAGAGACTATGGCATCCGAGTGTATCGGCCCACTTTATCTACGTAGGGTACGTAACACCCGTCTTGCAACACAATCCCACCCCTACTCTGGGCAATTCTCCAACTCACGAGTGAAACTATACTCCCAATCTTTCTTCTATTCAACAGCTGAGCTCTGGAACTTTCTCCCTGAATCCATCTTTCCCTCATCCTATGACTTGAATTGCTTCAAACTCTGTATGTCCAGACATTCTGGCTTGAACATTCGTTGATGTTGGCCCTGTCACTCTTTCAACTCTGGGGAAGGCACTCGTCACAGGCAGTTTTGCCTTTTGTCTCCCTCATCCACATACAAAAATGCTAACCTGGCAGAAATTGGTAAAGCCGGTATCACACGAGCGCTTTTTCCCTCAACATTTAACCTCAACACTGGTCTGGCAGCTTATGAGGTCAACATTTAAAATATTTCATGTCAACTAAATTCATCCATCATCAATCTAGTTTCCGATGCCAATGACAAATATTCCAGAAATGTTGTCAGAAAAATGTTGATCATCGAATCTTGTCTATAAAAGCTCTCGTGTGATACCGTCTTAACGCTGCCTTTTCATACATCCTATATATACTGCATTTATAAACTGTTTGCGTGACGCCGCCTTTCTATAATATTGGCTATACAAAAGCAGCGTTAAGGGGAGGTATTTAGTTTGTTCCCTACTTTTTCATCAAGCTTAAGATTACACCCCCTAAACCCCCTTTCAAGATAAATTTGTACATTTTTCGGTAGAAAAATGTCCCGGCCAAAGGCCGGTTCCTCTTAAATTACAGGCTCGCTATCGCTCGCCAGGAAAAAATCGACACCTAAATGGGACGAAAGGTCTTAAAAGTGACATAAATGGGGTGAATGTTCTTAAAATCGCCAAACTAATGGGGCGAACGTCTTAAAATCTCAAAAGCAATGGGGCTAAACATGAGGGAGAAAGGGGTAAAGACAAAAATCCCTCAAGTGGAAATCTCCCCTTAAGCCGGTATCACACGAGAGCATTTCTAGTAAACATTTGATGATCAACATTTTCTGGAAACATTTCTGGACTCTTTTGCACTGGTATCGGAAACTAGACTGTTGCTAGATGAATTTAGGTAACCCAAATATTGTAAATGTTGACCTCATAAGCTGCCAGACCAGTGTTGAGGATAAATGTGGAGTGAAAATGCGCTCGTGTGATACCGCCTTTACCAATATGTGCCAGGTTAGCTTGAATAGACTTTAGTATTGTCGTGGTTGGCCTATTACTCACATCTGGTCCTCCACTACTCTCCTCCGGTCATTCCTACTTCACCAGCGTGCTTCTTTAATGTCAGGTTTGCATACAATTTGATATATATATATATATATATAGAGAGAGAGAGAGAGAGATTGAAAGAGAGAGAGAGAGATTTATTTACTCTTTACACCTCCATCTATCTTAAAAAGCACCCTCAAAACTCCCCTTCAAGAAAAGCACCCTCAAAACTCCCCTTCAAGAAAAGCACCCTCAAAACTCCCCTTCAAGAAAAATTCGTACTTTTGACGGTAGCAAAATGTCATAACAAATATAAGAAAATGGGAGTCTGCAGAAAGACGATTGGCCCACACAAGGCAGATCCCTGTCACACCCAACCCCAATTACAAGGCCTAATTATATACCCAACTCACTAATACCTTGAGGATTTACCTCACCAAAACGGTCAGAGATCAACACAAGATTACAGGGGTCTGCAGAGCGCCGATTGGCCTACACCTGGCAGATCCCCCCTGCCGAAGGCCGGATCCTCTTAAAGTACAGTCTCGCTATCGCTCGCCAAGAGAAAATCGACACCTAAATGGCCCGAAAGGTCTAAATATTTAAAATAATGGGGCAAAAGGTCTAGAAATCGCCAAAATAATGAGGCGAACGTCTTCAAATCTCAAAATGGGGCGAAGAATGAGGGAGAAGGGGCTCCATAAAAACAACAACCTCCCTTAAATCCTTCTATATATGTTTTTGTCTTGTAAATATTATTATCATCATCATCACCAGTTTGATTGTGCCACAACAGAAATGGCCTACCATTAAGGGCAGGTGTTTAGTTTCCTCCCTAAACTTCCATCAAGCTTAAAATTACACTCCCTAGACCCCCTTTCAAGATAAATTTGTACATTTTTCGGTAGAAAAATGTCCCGGCTGAAAGCCGGTTCCTCTTAAATCTGATCATAATTAACTGTCTTCGTGGTGCGATGTATAAGGTGTTGATTTTCGGTGTGAGCATCCTGGGTTCGAGTCCACGGACTGCCACATGTGTTTGTAAGTTTCATTAATCGATTTTAGGAGTATTGTTGATTGTTGGAAGGAACATAATAATTACAGGCTCGCTATCGCTCGCCAGGATAAAATCGACACCTAAATGGCACGAAAGGTCTAAAAATTGACAGAAATGGGTCGAAGGTTCTTAAAATCGTCAAAATAATGGGGCGAAAATCTTAAAATTAGAAAAGCAATGGGGCTAAACATGAGGGAGAAAGGAGTCAAGAAAAAAATCCCTCAAGTGGAGACTTCCCCTTAAGGCGACCATGATTATCTATGTACAGTTGCCCTCATAAATTCTGTTCCTCGTCGGGATGTTATATATACAGTGTATGTAAAATTAGAATGAATGAATTGCAAATGTGATTTCATTGTACGATCCGTTGACTAATCGGATTAGTTAACCAGAGTATATGAAATTACATACTTTATTCAGTCATGCGCACTATGTTTCCATGTATACGATCACGGAGAGGTACAGAACATACGTGGGTTACTGTACATTTTAACCAGGAATTATTTTGGTCTGGTGAGGCTGTGTAAATGATGGGGTGGTGGATTGTGGAATGTTTTTCTTCTGGAATTATTGGTTTTATATATACAATGTAATACACAGCATATATATATATATATATATATATATATATATATATATATATATATATGCTGTAACTAGTGAGCAGAATAATCATCAAGCATACGGAGAATGCTGCTCCGGGTCCAGTTTTAATGAGAGTATAACCACGGGCATCAACGTTCTTTGTACGTCTGGTGACAACGCATAACCCTTCACACGAGTATTATAGTCGCTCTGTTTATACGTTAATATTATCATCAACCCACCATTTAATTTACAAATAAACCTACATTATGTAATTAATGAAACTAGTGAATACATGTGGTACTCCAAGGATTCGAACCTAGGATACTCACACCGAAATTCAGAGCACTAACCATTACGCTCTTTATCTCACTATCCATAGCACAATTAACACATTCATAGGCAGAAGCTTCCGTTTCACTAGATAATGAAACAATTACCAAAGACAATGCATTTCATACAAATAATTTGAGAAATTATGTTTGCATAAAATAAAATGTAATTCAATATTCAGTATGCATTGTCAATAACACAAACTTACTTTAGATTACTCTAGTTACAATAACAGCTAAATAACATAAGCATTTTGAAAATAATAAGTTTTAGACGGACAGTGCACCTTAAATTATAGCTCAAGATGATTAATCAAATTATAGTTGTTGACACGTTGTATTTTAATCACAGTCAAACGAATGGAAAGTTGTTAATTTATATTGCAATCATGGCGTAGCTTGATGCGTATTTTTGTAACATAAACTACTGAAATTATGGAGGTTATTAATCGTCCGCTTTACTAGGTCTCAATTTAGCATATAGACCAAGTATTTTCAGAGGGTGGATTGTGTGTGTGTGTGCGTGTGTATGGATGGGTGTGTGTGTGTGTGTGTGTGTGTGTGGTGGATGTGTGAGTGTGTGTGAATATGTGTGTGTGGTGTATGTGTGTGTGTGTGTGTGTGTGGATATATATGTGTGTGTGTGTGTGTGTGTGTGTGTGTGTAAATGTAAGAACTGTCAGCCATGTAAAAACTCGTGTAACATTTTGAAATTGCCGTTTTCAACCCTCATTAGGTACAATTTTCGCCTTTCTTTTACAAGCACCGTTACGCACACACACACACACACACACACACACACACACACACACACACACACACACTCACACGCAATTGCACGTACACCCATCATACACACTTATCTACGCAAAAACACTCCTGCACAGGCACCCCCACACGCAAACACACAAGCACCCTCTGACACACCATCACAGTGAGAGAGAGAGAGAGAGAGAGGACAACAAACCAAATGCCAAACCAAATATACGAAGCGTCGGCAAGGGGGACCAATATTAGCAATAATCAAGCCCTCTCGATCGTCTCCAGCTTTCGTCTTTTTCCGTCGCTCCCGGCAATTACGTGACGACCGGTTCTAATTGTGCAGCAGACGACACGCAGGAAGGCCCCCCCCCGCCCCCCGGCCGCCGCACAGACCCCGCGCCGGAAAAGAGGTGAAGGAACGCCGGCACACGAGCCCTGATTACGCTAAGATAATGGGGGGGGGGGGACAAGAAACGCGCACCGTTTTAACAAGAAGAAGAAGAAGAAGAAGAAGAATGAAAAGACAAATATTAAGAAGACGACAAAGAGAGTAGAACAATATGAAGAAGAAAACAAGAAGAAGAAGAAAGAAAAGAACAATACGAAGAAGACAAAAAGGAGTAGAACAATATGAAGAAGAAAAAGGAGAAGAAGAAGAAGAAAGAAAGAAATTAAGAAGAAGAAGAAGAAGAAGCGGAGGCGGCGGAGGAGGCAGAGGACAGGGGTTAATAACATAATCAGGGCCAATGTCTGCTAACAGTATTCTAGCCACGTATATTCCTCTTCCTGCTCAAGCGACATATATTATCCTCCGCTAGTCATCCGTAACCGAATAGTTAATATATAATCATTAAGGAAGCCCACCTCGCATTTTTTTTTCTCTTTTTCTCCCTCTCTCTCTTTGGCTTTTATCCATTCGGCCCCATTCAGCCTACTGTTTTAAGACGTTTACCCCCATCCAGGTGTCAATACTTTCCTGGTGAGCGGTAGCGAGCCAGCATATATATATTTTTGTTTTGACAGCAAGCTAAATTTATAAATTTTTCGATAGAATTTTTTTTCCGGCGAAGCCAGATTTCTCCATATAATGCTGGCTCGCTATCGCTCGCCAGGAAGAAATAGACACCTGGATGGGGATAAACGTCTTAAAACAGTTGGCTGAATGGGGCCGAATGGATACAAACCAGAGAAAGAGAGAAAAGGAGAGAAAGATAAAACAAAGCCGGTGACCCCCCCTTAAATCGGGTTTGGTGGATTACATTAGCCTTCTATTGTGACCTGGTTCCTGCCCAAGCAATGTATATAATCCTGTGCGAGTCATCAGCCACCGAATATATAATATTTAAGTCGGGTTTGTTGGACTATACCAGCCTTATATTGTGATGTGGCTCCTGCGCCCCCTTCCCCCCCCCCATTCCCCCCCCCCCCCCCCCCCCCCCCACACACAGTGTCATGGCAACATAACCGCCGTCCACGACCGGCCATAATCATCAGCCCCGTCGTAAGTATTATCGTAAGCGGGCAAGTACGTCGTAACAACGGTCGCGGCCACTTAACTCCGTCGTGAACGCCGCTCTCAGCCCGTAACTGCGTCATATTCATTCCCATCATCGCCTCAATTCCACTACCGCCAATATTTTAGACGTATTTTACCTGTGGTGAGTTTGCTTTAAGGGGGAGGTAGTCGCTTTAAGGGGGAGGTAGTTTGCTTTAAGGGGGAGGTAGTCGCTTTAAGGGGGAGGTAGTTTGCTTTAAGGGGGAGGTAGTCGCTTTTTGGTTTTGGCCTCCCTTATCCTTCATGTTTTGCATATTAGTTTTTGAGATTTTAAGACGTTCGTTCCATTAGTTTGGCGATTTTGAGACCTTTCACCCCATTTATGTGTCAATATTACGAACTTTCGTGCCATTTAGTTGTAGATTTTTTTCCTGGCGAGCGATAGCGAGCCTGTAATTTTAAGAGGAATCGGCCTTTGGCCTGGCAATTTTTCAAACGAAAAAATTTACAGATTTATATTGAAGGGGGGTCTAGGGGGTGTTTTTTGTTTAAAGTTTGATGGAGGTCTAACGAGGGAAGTAAAAGATATGAATATCTAACTAAATATATGAATATCTAACTAAATATATGAATATCTAACTAAATATATGAATATCTAACTAAATAAACCCAAATACAAACTGCCACTACCCCCTAGAGCTGTGAGAATATATATGTTACATAACCATATCAGGTTTATATGTACTACATTGATTATTTGCCTCCTGCGTTATAACATATATACATAATTACTATGATACCTCGTTTTGTTGGCATCGAACCCCATTCACTTGGTTCTTAGTATAATATCAAATTGTTATTATGCTATCCTTCATATTATATTCTGACATAATTATGGAGTGCATGATATTATGATGGATATATATTAGCACTACAAATACAAGTTGAAGTTGCAACATATTTTACAGGCAGGTAGTCGTTCTCCATGACCGTGATCACTATTACGGGAGCCCACCTCGCTTTTTTTTTTTATCTTTCTCTCCCTCTCTCTTTGGCTTGTATCCATTCGACTCCATTCAGCCTACTGTTTTAAGACGTTTACCCCCATCCAGATGTCAATATTTTCCTGGCGAGCGGTAGCGAGCCAGCATATATATATGTATATTTTTGTTTTTACAGCAAGCTAAATTTGTAAATGTTTCGATAGAAAGATGTCTCCGGGGTAACAAGATTTTACCATACAATGCTGGCTTGCTATCGCTCGCCAGGAAGGTATCGACACCTGGATGGGGATAAACGTCTTAAACCAGTTGGCTGAATGGGGCCGAATGGATACAAGCCAGGGAAATAGAGAAAAGGAGAGAAAGATAAAAACAAACGATGAGTCCCCTTAAGACCCATAGTGGTGGTGTGCAACTTCCGTGTCATGCTAAATTAGGCAGAATTACCTCAAATTGCTCTTCAAAAATCGTGGAAGCTATTTTAAAATAGTTATAACACGACTTCCCGTGTATGAATGCGGAAGTACAGAGTTATCATGTATTTATATGGGAAACTGTCTTCAAAGCGCAGAGCTGTTACTTAATAATTCTTACAACCTTCATGAACGACACCAACTATTACAAAACTGGGCGGCGAAATTCAATTACATTTTAATAATTTTACGGATGGTTGAATTCCCCTTTCTTTATATATATATATATATATATATATATATATATATATATATATATATATATATATATATATATAAGTAATGCACGGTAATGTTTAAACGACAACACTACTCCTGGTAAGTGAAACAAGCAACTTTGGCATCTCCTATAGAGCACTCAACTCTCTCTCCCCCCCCCCCCCACCCCCACCACCACCACCACCACCACCACCACCACTTCCCCTTCTCCCTCCCATGCCTCAGAAAATGGCCATACGATACCTGGGACAGCTTCAGTTAACCAGAGTTATGCTAAAAAGCTTCTGTGAGATTTATCAACGCCTATTTTTTCAGAAGAGCAGGGAAGAGTAAAAGTTTTATTTCCGGAATTGGGTTTGTCGACTGGATTAGTAAATCAGGCTTAAATAATAATGATAGATTTCGCCTTGCTGGTTGTTAATAAGTGTAAACATACAGGGGAAGAGGGTTGTAGGAACGCTGAAAGCAGTAACAAGAAATAGGGTGGTCAGTATGGAAGTGAAGAAGTCCTTGCATGACAGTGTGGTAATCCCGACACTGACTTGGAAGCGAAACATGGACGTTGGTGGAGAGACTCTGACTTAAGAGTAAGTGGGGTGGAAATGAGTTACTTGGGAAGTGCGTGCGGAATTACATGGAGGGATAGACATACGAATGAGGAAGTAAGAAGGAGGTATGGTGTGGAGGTGGAGGTGCTGGAGAGTGTGAAAAGGAATAACTTGAGATGGTTCGGCCATATGGAACGTATGGGAAGCGAGAGAATGACTAAGAAGGTGTACGAGAGCGAGGTGGAAGGACATAGAGGGAGAGGTAGACCGAAAGAGAGGTGGAGGGATGGAGTGAGGAAGTATATACTGTTGTTGTTGTTGTTGTTGTTCCCTAAGCTGCCTGGCCGAACAGCCCCGAGTCCCTGAGAAAGGCCATGGCCGCGATCGGGCTTTCCCACAGAGCTCTCATTGAGTGTAGATTGTGTTGTTGGCGTAAGTGGTTGTGTGAAATGCAGTCTTCTATGATGTGTTTAATGGTATGGGGTGCTGTGTTACATCCCGGGCAGGTGTCGACAACGGAGTCATCCAGTCTCTTCTGATAGCTCAGGAGAGCTGGATGGTGTCCGAATCTCAGCCTGGCCAGGTGGACTCTGTCCTCGCGAGGAAGGGAGGATTCGGAAGGATGGATTTCGGGAGGTCGTGCATGCAGCTGCGTGTTGTCTGTGAGTGAGTGGATGGATCGGTGAGAGATATGAGTATGGATGTGCTTCTGGAAGTTGGTTCGGGGTGGGCAGGGAGGGAGAGAGGACAATAATTGTGTGTGATACCGTGTGCTGGGTGTTGTTTTGATATTTCTTGGTGTCTGTGGGTGTGTTGCCATGTAGTTTAGTGGGTGGTCTTGGTTCGTGGAGGCTGCTGCCAGGAATTGAGTGCCTCTCATGTCCAGATGGTCTTTGACTTTGAGGATTTTGGTTTCTTGATGTAGGTGATCTGTGGGTGCAGTAGCTGTGCAGCCTGTAATGATCTTCAGGGCTTTGTTTTGAATAGTCTGTAAGGTCTTATGATGTGTTTCAGCTAGGTTAGAAGCCCAGGCTGGGCTTGCATATTCCATCACTGATCTTATGTATTGTTTATATACTGTGGTGGTAGTTTCTTTTTTGTGTCCAAATTTTGTGTGAGCAAGTGACCTGAGGGCGTTAAGTCTGGGTGTCAGTTTCTTTTTAATGTTTGTGGTGTGCTGTTTGAATGTCATATGAGTATCATATGTTACTCCTAGGATTTTGGGTGTGTGTGTATGTGTTAGGGTGTGTTGTTTATGGTGAGTTGAGGGATGTATTCGTGTTCTCCTGTCCAACTTGTGAGCAGGGTTGCGGTGGATTTGGCTGGGGCTAGATTAAGTCTGTTTGTAGTGCACCAGCCATGTAGTGTGTTGAGATAGGGTTGAAGGAGATCTGTTGCTCTTTTTGGGTCATGGTGTGTGCATGTGAGTGTTATGTCATCTGCATAGGAGGCTAAGTTTATTTGGGGCGTATTGGGTGTAGTATATCGTGCATGTACAGATTGAAGAGTGCGGGCGATAGGACGGATCCTTGTGGGACTCCGTTTGGAAAGTTTCTGATTTTAGATGACTGACCGGCAAAAGATACGTGTGCACATCTGCCTGCTAGGAAGTTGGCCAGCCACCGTTTTGTGTTGTTGTGCATGTTTGTGTTGTAGATTTTGTTTGTTAGGTTGTGGCGGGGGATGGCATCGAAGGCTTTACTAATGTCGAGTGTGGCTAATAGTGATCTGTGTGGTGGTCTAGCTGAATTGATGCCGTCGAAAGCTCTTTGTGTAAGGTCTGTGAGAAGAGTGTTTGTGGAGTGCAGTGGCCTAAAGCCATGTTGTGTTGGAGCTAGGGGTAGGTCAGGTGTAATTAGTTGTAATACTAGGCGTTCCATGACTTTGGAGGGGGAGCAAAGGAGTGTGATGGGGCGGTGCGAGGAGGGTAGCGTGGGGTCTTTGTTGGGTTTGGGGAAAGTGATGATGATACCATGCTTCCAAATGTCTGGTATTGTGTTGTGTGAATAGCTGTAGTTTGATATGTTAGTGAGTGCTTGTATGCCTTGTGGTCCCAGGTGTCTGAGGTGTATGTTGCTTATGTTGTCTAGGCCACAGGCGGGTGAGTGCTTGAGATTGTTGATGATATGCTTTGTCTGGTGATTGGTGAAGGGTGTATAGTCAGGGTCTGTGGGGAATTGTCTCTTACGTCGGATGACACGTCGGTCGTCTTTGTGAGGTTTTAGGTGGCTGACATGTGAAAAGTGATTGATGAGAGTGTTTGCTTGTTGTTTACATGAAGGAGTAGAGTCTGTTGTTGTGATTGCAGCATGTGATTGTGTTGTGTTGCTGTTGGAAAGTGTGATGCTGTTTAGTGTTTTGTAGAGTTTTTTGGGGTTTGTTTTGTGATCAAGTGTTTGTAGGAAGTTTTTCCAATTTAGTTTTTGTTGTTCTTGTATTTTGTTGCTAGTTTGGGTGTTGAGTGCTTGAATTTGTTGTGTGATGTCTTGTGTGTGGGGTGCTGGGGAGTGTTTCAGTATGTCGCGTTGTCTGATGAGGTTTTGAATGTCTGGTGTGAAGTTGGGGTTGTGTCTTTTCCTGTTACCTCTTGGAATGTGTTTCTTGTCAGCGTACTGTAGATGAAGATGGTGCTGGTTGGGAGGAGGGGCGTCGACTGACTGGGGACAGAGGTGCATGGGGGCAGTTATAGATAGATAGATAGATAGATACTGTAGATATAGAACAAATATTGATAAAGTAATGAGAATGTAGTGTTTGAAACCTTAACCAATTGAACTAAGTTTAATTCTTGATGAAGGGTGAAAGTGTTAGTCAAGTTCGCACACTGATTGCCAATACCAGTAAAGTTACATCATCATAGTTAAGGTAATGTTTCATATATAACATTTTGTGCTAAGTTAAATATTCTTATTATACTAACAGAAGAATATATTTGTATATGCCTTATGCTGAAATAATATATATATATATATATATATATATATATATATATATATATATATATATATATATATATATATATAAAGTGTTTGTGTGGGTAGGAAAGGATAATATACACTATATAGCTTCTCTTCTAATATCATATTTTATTGGCATTGATGATTGATTGACTTCCGTTTGATGGGCTGGTTTTTATGGCCCCCTTCTCCCTCGTGTTTAGCCCCATTGGTTTTTAGATTTGAATACGTTCGGTCAATTAGTTTGTCGATTTTAAAAAATTTCGTCCCATTTCTTCGTCAATATCAAAAAATTTCGTCCCATTTAGGTGTCGATTTTTTCCTGGCGAGCGATAGCGAGCATGTAATATGGGAGGAATCAGGCCGAGAAAATTTTCTACCGAAAAGTGTACAAATATATCTTGAAGGGGGATCCTAGGGTTGTTTTTATTAAGTTTGATGGATGTCTAGGGAGGAAACTATAATAATAATAAATAAATTAAATACAAATCGACCCCCCCAAAATGAACCCTCCCCCTTAACTCGATAAGATGGCAGGCGATTATGAAGGACGTGTCATTGACCATAAAGTAGTAATTATTGTTGTGTGTTGAGGGGGTGCCGAACGTCTGAAGGTTAAGGGGGGAGGAGCTGTTTGTTTGGTCTATTAATTAATTTATTCATTTATTTTTTAGTTTCCACGCTAGACCTTCATCAAGCTTAGAAAAACACCTCCTTGACCCCCCTTCAAGATAAATGTGTTCCCGGCCGATGGCCGGTTACTCTTAAAACTACAGGCTCACTATCGCTCGCCAGTAAAAATCGACACCTAAATGGGACGAAAGATCTGAATCTTGACAAACGAAATGGGACGAAAGGAGTTAAAATCACCATACTAATGGGCCAAGCGTCTTAAGATCTCAAAACTAATGGGGCTAATCACGCGGGATAAGGGGGGGGGGGGCCAGAAAAACCGGCCCATCCCCCCTTAACTAGTGGTGAAGTCAGTTCCCGGGGTACACGGTCATTTTGTCTCCGTGGATGCTTCTCCTCCCATGACGCCGCTAATGACTCCTTACAGCCTCATGAATAGGCTTAAGTGTGAATAGATTTCGTCGGGTGATGATCTTGGCGCAGAGTACGAACCTATTTAGTCTCGCTCAAAGGTATAGTCTATTCGCTGTAAGTAGGCGAGAAATCATGACCTCTAACCTCTGTAACTTAAAAAGGGCTAGAGCAAATTGACTGTAATTTTCCACATCTATTCCTTGACTGACTCTTCCCAAATGGTAGAAATATTAGCTTTATTACGTGAGCCCTTTTGGAGTTACAGGGGTTATAATTCATGAGTTCTCGCCTACTTACAGCGAATAAACTATAGTATGATGCACGGTACGCTGGTTCGCGACAATATAGCAGCATTTGAGAGAGTCTTGACACCTATATTTTATACTTTTAAACGGCTCGACCTTTTTCCCTGGCTCTTTGTTACGCTGTTGCATAATTCAAGGCTGAGACTCGGGCCTCAGACGGTTAAGGGGGTAGTACTCGCTTTTTCTGAACCCCCTTCTCCCTTATGTTTAGCATATTAGTTTTTTAGGTTTTAAGACGTTCGTTCCATTAGTTTGATGATTTTCAGACCTTTCGCCTCATTTTTGTTGTCAATATTATAATTTCTTGTGCCCTTTAGGCGTCGATTTTTTCCTGGCTCTAATTTTAGAGGGAACCGGCCTTTGGCCGGGAAATTTTTCTACCGAAAAATGTTCAAATTTTTCTTGAAAGGGGGTCTAGGGGGTGTTTTTTTTCTAAGCTTGATGTAGGTATAGCGAGGAAACTCAAACATAAATATATAAATATATATATAGACCAAAAACCAAGCACTACCCCCTTAATGTCTGGTCTCCGGCGAGGAGGTCATGACATCAAGGATCTAATTTTTTTTTTTTTTTTTATATTCCAACTTACTTCCTCTCGGGCATAGGCTGAGAGCCTTAACATTCACTGCTTTACAATGAAGCCCGTGAGGTCTTGTTCCAGTCTAGGGAGTGAGTCTATATCTGATGATTTCCTGTTGGTAACAAAACTTTTTCAAAATGTGTAGAGGTTAGATTATATGACTTTTAAGCGTTTTTGCAGCTTCTTTAAAAAATAAACATTATCACTTCTTATGACATATTCCAATGAGTTAATGATATTGTCGATAATGTAGATCATTATGATGCATAGCTGCTTAATCTATAGTGACAATCAGTACTCTTTACTCGTTTCAGCCTAGTGTAAGTTTAACATTTACCTTAACCCTTTCACGCACAAAACGCCATTTGAGCCTATTCTGGGATACTTCAAAGCCTTTGTGATCATCAAGAGTGTTTAGAAAGGTTTAGTTTATCTACTTCAACCTCTGCAGTTGTTTTTAAGCTATCTTTGGGCAGAAAACTAATTTTGGAGAGGTAATTATAATATTGAGAAAACTCTATTTCTGATTGCTAATCGGCAACTCTGACGTCCATACGTACGTGGAAGGGCGGACATTTACTTATAGGTCCTTCCTTCTACAGCTCGTCTTTGGTGTCTTCTAAATTTAGAAAAATTTGGTTCTATAGTCCGTTCCTTCTAGGTTGGGCAGAAATCGTAACTTTTTAACCTCTGTAACTCAAAAGGGGCTAAAGCAAATGAGCTATCAATGTATACACATATTCCCTAGAACCCTAGCCAAGTCTTCCTATTTGTTAGAAATATTAGCTCGAGTTATGAGAGGTTATGGGTTACGATTTCTGCCCTACCTAGAATGAACAGACCATAGTTATGGAGGAAAATCAATGAGCATATACACCGCCTCTCAGTCGATTATGGGGCTGTATTCTGAACCAGCGGACGGGGGCGAAGACGAGGACGGAGAAGCGGTAGGAATTTGAAGGTTGATGCGCAGGGGTGGCTAGCTTGACAGAAAATTATGGAAAATCATCATTGAGGCGGTGTTCCCTTCTAGGATGTGGGTGTGGGTGTGGGTGTATGTGGGTGTGTATGTGGGTGTGGGTGGGAAGGAAATTAGAGACAAAGGCACAGATTGAGGGATAGAAACCGAAGGAGGGTAGTTAAGAAATTAAAGATTTGTGCCAGACTCTATCGAAGGCCTTCGATATGTCTAGTGCAATAGAAAAGGTCTCACCGAAGTCCCGAAAGTTGGATGACCAAGAGTTAGTAAGATATGAAAGAAGATCACCAGTAGAGCGACCCTTAAGGAAGCCATGCTGGCGAGCTGAGAGCAGATTATGAGAAGAGAAATGCTTAAGAAATTTGGAAGCAAGAGTAGTTTCAAAAACTTTAGAGATACAAGAGATGAGAGCAATTGGCCGATAGTTGGAGGGTTGAGAGCGGTCACCCTTCTTTGGGACAGGTTGAATGAGAGCAAACTTCCAGCAAGAAGGAAAGACGTTAGAGGAGAGACAGAGACGAAAGAGTTTGGGTAGGCAGGGGGTCAGCATGGAAGCACAGTTTTTAAGTACAATAGGAGGAACACCGTCCGGACCATACGCCGTCTTAGTATTAAGCCCAGAGAGGGTAGAAAGTACATCTTTAGAAGAGATTCGGATATTAGGCATAAGTAGGAGAGAGGGGGGTGGAGAGGGAGGAATAGCACCAGAATCATCTAAGGTAGAGTTTCTGGCAACAGTTTGAGCAAAGAGTTCAGCTTTGTCAGAGGAAGAAGTGATGGTTGTGCCATCAGAGTGGAAAAGGGGAAGGAGAGACGAGGAAGAAAATTTGTTGGAGAGGTTTTTGGCTAGATGCCAGAAAGCTTGGGAAGAGCTAGAGTTGGATAGTTCAGTGCATTTATTATTGATGAAAGAGTGCTTGGCAAGTCGAAGAACAGATTTTGCTTCATTCCGGGCAGAAGCATAAGAAGAATGAGATTCTTGTGTTTTAAGGCATCAGTACCGTTTGAATGCTTCCTCCTTGTTGCAGACAGCAGTAGAACAAGCGTGAGTAAACCAAGATTTTCTTGCATTAGACTGAGAGAAAGAAAATGGAATGTACGCTTCCATGCCCGAGAGGATTACCTCGGTAATGTGTTCAAAACTCTCCGAGGGTCATCGGCCACGGAAGCAGAAGTAATTCCATGGGAAATCAAAGAAGTACTGCCGGAGAGCCTCCCAGTCGGCAGCGCTAAAGTGCCACAAGCGCCGCCGGCTGGGAGGATCAGATGGCCGTACTGAAGAGATAGGACAGGTGACGGAGATAAGTTTATGGTCGGAGGAGCCCAAAGGAGAGAAAAGATTGACTGTATAAGAAGAAGGGTTTGAAGTCAGAAATAAGTCAAGAATGTTGGGCCGATCTCCGAAGCAATCCGGGATACGGGTGGGTTGCTGGACCAGCTGCTCTAGGTCATTTATGTTAGAAAAGACGTAGGCTTGTTCACCAGGTGGGTCAGTAGAGTGAGAGGAGAGCCATTGGCGGTGGTGAACGTTGAAATCTCCTAAGATGGAGATTTGAGAGAAGGGAGAGATAGATGAATATATATATTAATATACAGTATATAGGTATATACTGTATATATATATATATATATATATATATATATATATATATATATATATATATATATAACATGATGCATTATATTTACACGTGTCCTTCGTGTTTCTACTGATTAAATTGTGAGTATCAATTGACATATTATACTCAGCTTGGTGTCCTGTCGCTCACATGACAAAAAAACAAAAAAACAAAAAAACAAAACTGAGGGAGAAGGAAACTGAGCCTAGATCTGAAGAACACCGAGCCACAGGTGGCATGTTGGTGATGTCGGGAGGGAGGAAGTGTGGGGGCTGGACGGGGAGGAAGGGGTGGAGTACAGGGACTAGTGTTACGAAGTTGTCACCAAGAGGGGCAGTGTCACAAGGCTTCCTGGTGATGGTATATATACACAGACACACACACACACACACACATACACACACACATACACACACACACACACACACACACACACATTGTGTATTTTCAGCTCATGAGGCTGCCATTCTTTAATAAACCGTTTATTATTATTATTATTATTATTATACACTGACACACACACACACCTAAACATGCACGCACACACACCCACCCCATTTGTAACTGACAGAGTGAAACATGACATAACATTATATTTGATGAACAGGGTGATTATCGATACTGTAAGGGATGTGTGGTTCAGATGTTTGCTGCAACATACCCGACAAATATCGTATGAGAGGTATATCAAATTATAAACATTAAGTTTGGTATGAAAGTAACCTTCCCCAAGTAGGATTTCCCTTATACTATATACTGTATATATGGCAAAAGCTTGGTAAGATTTTATCACGTCGTGGCCGAGTGGGGCAAAGCGTGGAATGCCATTCTGATTGACTGCGATTCGAATCCTGACTGAGGCTTAAACAATTGTTCATGTAGCTTACACATATATATATGTATATATATATATATATATATATATACAATACATATACTATCTATTTCCTCTTTCGTTTTTTACTAATTCTACTTGTTTCTAAATACCTCTTAATTACTGCGTATAGACTATATATACCATCAGCCTAGGCAGGTATATTGATGATGTATCTGGTGAGTTTTGAGGGATACCGGTAACCAAGAGTTTTTTTATGGCATATCGATGGGATTATGGTGAATTTAATATATTAACTGTATCACAATTGACTCATAATTCTGTAATATATTTCCTAGATAAACCAAAAAGCGAGCTCAGGTTTAGATGCTTATGTTCTGGGTGTGGTGTCCCGAGTTCAAATCCCGGGAGGACCATATGCTTTTATTAGTTTATTCAAGTGCATTGGGGTTTGTAATTGATGGTTAATGTTATGAACGGGGTGTTACTTAATACATAGGAGTTACAAGACATCCAACGATATGACCAAATATTTAAGAAAGGGAGACAAAAGCAAAGATAAATAATAGGAATTAAAAAGCATGAGGAGATAAAGGGAGGTTGTCCGATCTCTGTTATTGTAGGGTCTCTGGTCCCCACTATGTACCTAGACCTACCTACCCACCTACCCACCTACCTACCTACCTACCCACCTACCCACCTACCTATACCTTCCTACCTACCTACCTACCTATACCTTCCTACCTACCTACCTACCTACCTACCTACCTACCTATCCACCTACCTATCCACCTACCTACCTACCTACCTACCTATCCACCTACCTACCTACCTACCTACCCACCTACCTACCTACCCACCTACCTATCCACATACCTACCTACCTACCTACCTACCTACCTACCTACCTACCTACCTACCTACCTACCTACCTACCTATCTATCTATCCACCTACCTACCTACTGTTACTACCTACCTACTGTTACTACCTACCTACCTACATACTGTTACTACCTACCTACCCTCCTACCCACCCATCTACCTACCTACCTACCTACCTACCTACCTACCTACCTACCCATCCACCTACCTACCTACCTTCCTACCTACCTAGACCTACCTTTATCAGCGACATCCTGCAACCTGAGCCTTAGTCGGTCCCCTTACGTGTCTTTACTCCGGACTGACTATAATATACACACAGTAACACGCTCACATAACTACACACATACACACACACAGTAACACACACACACACACACAGTAACACGCTCACATAACCACACACACATACACACATCCACAAACAAACATATATACAGTAAATCACACACACATATACAGTAATATACATATATACACAGTAACACACACACACACACACAACCATATATACAGTACAGTAACTCACACAAACATATACAGTAATACACACACACACACACACACACACAAACACAGTAACACGCCCACATTCACACTCACACACACACACACACACACACAAACACAGTAACACGCCCACACACATACACACACACAAACATTTAGTAATAAACACACACACACACAGTAACACGCTCACACATACACACACACACACACAACCATATAATTATACAGTAACTCACACACACATATACAGTAATACACACACACACACAGTAGCACGCGCACACACACACACACACACACACACATATATGCAGTAACTCACAGAAACATATACAATAATATACACACATAAACACAGTAACACACTCACACACACACCTGGTCCTGGTCCTGGTGATCCTGGTGATAAGTTGAGGACGTCTAGTCGTCCTTCGGTCATGCTGATGCACCACCGCCAGTAGTAGTCATCCACCGCTCGTCCCCGTCCCCAGTGGAAGACACGGGGGCAAGGGGACCAGTAGATGGACTGTCCATGGTAGACAGATCGGTAATAAAATTACCGTCTGCCCTCATCAGGGCAAGCTGATCAGGAATGCTGTTACTCCGTGCCCTGATGTCGTAGTGGGGCATTTTTGGCTGGTCAGGGACACTTTTGAGGAACCTGTCCAGCACCCTCTTGAACTGGTCAGCCGAGGAGCACTCTGCATCACGCACATATCTTGGCAGCGCGTTAAAGAGTGTTGGGCCCCGGTATGATATTGAGGTCATTCTCTGAGTCACCACTCTGGCCAAGGCTCTATTATTGATGTTTCCCAATTCACAGAGCTTGGCTCGCCTCTTGCTGATTTTCTCACTTATTTTCGACTCATTGTTTAAGTTTGGGACATGGCCATTTAGCATTTTCCAAACGTAGATTATGATGTACCGCTCACGCCGTCGTTCTAACAAGTACAATTCAAGTGCTTTAAGTCTTCCCCAGTAGTCGAGATGTTGCACGGAGGAGATCTTGTTTGTAAATGTACGTTAGACACCTTCAAGTGATTGTCATTCTCCAATCCTCCACGGGTCCCAGAGTTGGCAGCAGTACTCGAGGATTGGCATTATTAGAGATTTGAATAATATTATTATTGATTTTTCTTCCCTTGTGGCAAACGTCCGTAGAATCCAACCCATTTGATTGCGAGCAGAATGGACTATGTCTTGGATGTGTTTGGTAAATGTTGCATCACTGCTTATTGTTACCCCTAGATCTTTAATATTGGCCACTGAATTGATACTGTTTCCATCATAGGTTGAGTACACAGTATTTTCTTTTAGTTTGATATCAGGTCCATATCTAATGAGGTCAAATTTGCAGCTATTAAAAGACATGTTATTATTTTCCACCCAGTGGTACAGCACATTCAGATCCTGCTGGAGTGATGCTGCATCGTTCTCATTCTTCACTCTTCCAGACACCCGTGTATCGTCGGCAAAAGATGAAACTCGAGCCATCTGAACCTCAGCATCTATGTCTGACAAGAGTATTAGGAACAATATTGGTCCAAGAACAGAACCTTGGGGAACTACACTGGTCACGTTTGAATCTGTAGACACACATCCACCAACTGCTACAGACTGGACTCTATCTCTGAGGAAGGCACTTATCCAACGTCCTACGCGTCCACTGATCCCAAGTTTCCGAATCTTATGGAGGAGGACGTCATGGTCGACTTTATCAAAGGCCTTCTCGAAGTCAAGGTACACCACATCCAGGTTGGCTCCATCCTCCAGTGTTTGCAGAATATAGTCATGGTGCTCCAGTAATTGAGACAAACAGGACCTCCCCCCTCTGAAGCCATGTTGTCCATTGTTCATCTTATTGTTGTTTTCTAAGAAAAACACTATTTGCTTACTGATAACTTTCTCAAATAGCTTAATAATGTGAGAAGTCAGTGCAATCGGTCGGTAGTTCTTGGGTAGGGATCTTGGTCCTCCTTTGTAGATTGGGGTAATCTTTGCAGTCCTCAATAACATTGGTATAGTTCCCTCTCTCATAGATGCCTTCCACAGCATGTATAGTGGGACTGAAATCTCTGAAGCGCACTCTTTCAGGAGGATTGCTGGAAATTGATCGGGTCCAGCCGCAGAGTTTGCTTTAAGCTCACCTATTGCTTCAGCAATATCACTTGGTTGGAAGTAGATGTCCTCCAGTTGAGGTGGCTGCCCAATAGAATTGAAGAAAATATCTGGGTCATTGATTCTGTGCATCTCTTTTGGCTGACTAAATACTTTTTCGTATTGACCTCTCAGTGTCTCGCAGATCTGTTGTGGATTGCTGATGACTTCTCCATCTGTGGCGACGAGAGGACCAATACTTGCTTTCACTGTGGCTCGTTTCTTAACATACTTGAAGAAATACTTATAGTTTGTCCGAATGGCTTCAACCGCAGATTTCTCATCTTTGGCTCTTTCGTTCCTGTGGGACTCCCTCAGCTGTTCCTCCAGTTGTTTCACCTTGTCAAGCATGCTTCTTCTGTCATGGTCATTGTTACAAGTTTTTATTCTGGAGTTTAGTTTGCTCCTTTTCCTCATGATTGTTTTCCTCTCACGTGGGATGGTTGCTTTGTAGAAGGCCTTCCGGAGAGGAGTATACGTTTTTACAATCTTGAGGGTAGTTGAGAAGATTGTGTTGTACTTTTCATCAACTGAAGCACTTTCAATTTCAGTCTGCCAATCAACTCCACCCAGCTCACATTTAATACTGGACCAGTCAACTTTGTTGTTGAAGAAATTCAGGTCTCCAAAATTTATTTCTGGCTTTGCAGTTGGTTCCATGACTTGAGAGGACTTAATTCTTCTAATGTTGGAGGTAATCTTAATCAGGTTGTGGTCAGAAAGGATTGTCTGCTCTACTACCGCCTCGTGGACAAGTTCATCATTGTTTGTAAATACGAGGTCTAAAACATTTTCACCTCTTGTTGGTGAATCAATGACCTGGTTAAGGCACCACTGCTCAGAAAAGTTAAAAAGCAGATCTGTCTGGACCCTGTCTTGTACAGTCCCACCGTGCATTATTCTCATTTCTGGCCAGAACACATGTGGTAAATTAAAATCTCCAACCACAACTACTTCTGGCATTGGGTTTTGGAGGTTTTCAAGTATATCATTTAATTTTGTTATGATGGGCCTGAAGTGTTGTGTCTCGCAAGCAGGTGGCCGGTAGAGGTTTACAAGGACCAGGTTTAAAGATGTAATGTGAAGTGCTAGTACCTCCACAAAGGAGTTTGACTCTCCCAGGAGCACTTTAGTAAGGGAGGCAAACTCCTCCAACACATAAGTTATGACACCTCCTTTTTTTCTATTTAGGCGGTCAACTCTGAATGGTATAAGCTTTTCCATTTGGACTTCTGAGTCTCTAATTGTGTCGTTTAGGTGAGACTCAGTGAGACAAACTGCTAGTGCAATTTATTTAGTCGCAAGTTCAGACAGCATCTGCACTTTCTGGCTGAACTTTCTTGGGAGCAATCCCTCTATGTTTCCCACAATGAGGGTTAATTGCTCCCCAAGTGACCCTACTTCATCATGCAAGGCTGGGCTTGATGTGCCATGTTGTGGTAAGGTACTGTCGGTGACCCTTGCAGTGGTGACCAAGCCATGTGTATTTGTGTGTTGTGGTAAGGCACTGTCGGTGACCCTTGCAGTGGTGACCAAGCCATGTGTATTTGTGTGTTGTGGTAAGGCACTGTCGGTGACCCTTGCAGTGGTGACCAAGCCATGTGTATTTGTGTGTTGTGGTAAGGCACTGTCGGTGACCCTTGCAGTGGTGACCAAGCCATGTGTATTTGTGTGTTGTGGTAAGGCACTGTCGGTGACCCTTGCAGTGGTGACCAAGCCATGTGTATTTGTGTGTTGTGGTAAGGCACTGTCGGTGACCCTTGCAGTGGTGACCAAGCCATGTGTATTTGTGTGTTGTGGTAAGGCACTGTCGGTGACCCTTGCAGTGGTGACCAAGCCATGTGTATTTGTGTGTTGTGGTAAGGCACTGTCGGTGACCCTTGCAGTGGTGACCAAGCCATGTGTATTTGTGTGTTGTGGTAAGGCACTGTCGGTGACCCTTGCAGTGGTGACCAAGCATGTGTATTTGTGTGTTGTGGTAAGGCACTGTCGGTGACCCTTGCAGTGGTGACCAAGCCATGTGTATTTGTGTGTTGTGGTAAGGCACTGTCGGTGACCCTTGCAGTGGTGACCAAGCCATGTGTATTTGTGTGTTGTGGTAAGGCACTGTCGGTGACCCTTGCAGTGGTGACCAAGCCATGTGTATTTGTGTGTTGTGGTAAGGCACTGTCGGTGACCCTTGCAGTGGTGACCAAGCCATGTGTATTTGTGTGTTGTGGTAAGGCACTGTCGGTGACCCTTGCAGTGGTGACCAAGCCATGTGTATTTGTGTGTTGTGGTAAGGCACTGTCGGTGACCCTTGCAGTGGTGACCAAGCCATGTGTATTGTGTGTTGTGGTAAGGCACTGTCGGTGACCTTGCAGTGGTGACCAAGCCATGTGTATTTGTGTGTTGTGGTAAGGCACTGTCGGTGACCCTTGCAGTGGTGACCAAGCCATGTGTATTTGTGTGTTGTGGTAAGGCACTGTCGGTTGCAGTGGTGACCAAGCCAGTGTATTTGTGTGTTGTGGTAAGGCACTGTCGGTGACCCTTGCAGTGGTGACCAAGCCATGTGTATTTGCATCATTTTGGCAAATTGGAGCATCTGAGTTTGTAGTTGCTGGATATCTTTCTATATGCCTAAAAAAGACATATTGTTATTGTTGTTGTTATTGTTGTTGTTATAGTGGTGGCCTTCATTGCGCCCCTGGGAGAGTGGGCTACCATTAGTGTGGCCAGTAGTAGGTTGGGTCCTCCAGAATGAGGTGTCTGGAGGCTGAGGTGGAACAATGGCTTCTGTACCATTTATTTCACTGTTTGCACGATAAGTGTCCTTACTAGTACCAGTATTATTCTTTGGAGTAAGAGTTTGTGAAAGATTGGTACCTTTTACGTGGTTGAATTTACAATCATTATTATGACACTCACCAGTAGAGACAGCCACACACACACACACACACACACACACACACACACACATATATGCAGTAACTCACAGAAACATATACAATAATATACACACATAAACACAGTAACACGCTCACACACATACGGTCACGGTGGCCGAGCGCGCTTAGTACTCTGTTTTGGGAGCGCTAGCTCTGGTGTCAGGGGTTCGATCCCACGCGCCGGCAGGGGAAGTTCTCTCAAAAACTTTCTCTGGCCGTGAAGGCAAGATCTTGGCGGATCGTCTCGGGGGACCCACAGAGTCTCCTGCCCACGTCCTACTCCCTTGGGAGTATGTAGGCGCACTCGTTAGCTGCCAGGATCAGTCTGTTGATCCATTAGGATAAGATCTAGGTTAAGTCTGTGTATTTTCAGCCCCATTGGCTGCCGGCTTGAAATAAACCGATTATTATTATTACATACACACATACACACAACCACGCACAACCATATATACAGTTACTCGCACACACATATACAGTAATACACACACACACACACACATACATATATACAGTAACACGCTCACACACACACATACACACACACACACACACATACACAACCACGCACAACCATATATACAGTAACTCACACACACACATATACAGTAATACACAAACACACACACACACACACACATATATACTGTACAGTTACACACACACACACACACACACACACACACACACACACAACCACGCACAACCATATATACTGTACAGTTACACACACACACACATATACAGTAATACACACACACACACACACACTGGTATATTTTGATTAATATTGAGAGTTGTGATAAGCACTAAGGCACCCGGTCTTCTTTATTATTCATCACTTAATGAATTTCACAGGAAACTGGTAACAATCTCAGAAAAGATTGAACACTGTTTTGGTTCAGTTTACCCTTTAAAAAAAAATCCACGCTCTCTGCAGAAATGATTGCAGTGAACGATATCGTGTGTATACGTTAAATGTAAAGTTTTATGAGCATTCTTATCATCCATAGTTCACTTATTTTTGTTTTCTTTTTACATGGTTTATTGAATTGATTATGGTATTTGGAATCGAGTTATCTGCATTCCTACATACTCTGAGTTGCTTAACCAACTAAATATATTTTTTAAACATCAATTTTGAAACCTGTTTTTGTGTGTATAGATACTTACACTTACTGTAGTGGTATTCTTGATTTATTGTTGTTTGTTTTCGTCCTCATTATAATATTTCTTGTGTCGGCTCAGCAGACTAGGCCAGACTAATAACATTTGTAACCGCTTTATATGTAATTACTATTATGGCAATACATCTACTTTACTTTACGCTCAGACAGACAATAACACACTAGACTCACACACAGACATAATATATATATATATACACAAAATAACACTCAGACACACACACTAGCACACACACACACACAGTGTATTTTCAGCTCATGAGGCTGCCATTCTTTAATAAACCGTTTATTATTATTATTATTATTAGTAACACAAACACACACATTCACTGCTTCTAAAAAACACACACACACACACAGTAAAACACTCAGACACATACACGGTATCACACACACACACACAGTCACACACTCAGACATACACACAGTCATACACTCAGGCATAAACGTAGTCACAATCACACAGTCGCACAGCAGATACTCACACACACGCAATCATAAACTCATACACACACACAGACGCAATGTATACTGTATATATATATATATATACTGTATATATAAGAACATAAGAAAATAAGAAAAATGGAAATCTGCAGAAGGCCTATTGGCTCATACGACTTCGCATAATATATATATATATATATATATATATATATATATATATATATATATATACTGTATATATATATATATATATATCTTTTATATATATATGTATATATATATGTATATATATATATATATATATATATATATATAATATAAATTTATACAGAGAGAGAGAGAGAGAGAGAGAGAGAGAGCAAGAGCGAGTTGTTGTTGTTCCCCAAGCTGCCTGGCCGAACAGCCCCAAGGCCCCAAGCAAGGCCAAGGCCATAACCGAGCGCCCCCACAGTACCCTCCCTGCCGACCACAATAAAGCCTGGGTGACCGAAGCCACTCCATGGCGGGGAGCTGAGGAGGGTGCGGAAACGCCCGGGAAACCAAAGCCCCACCCAGGGCCTTGTGCCCCTCAGCAATTATGAAGAGAAAGTTGAGGGGCAAAGGAAAAATGTGACGCTTTGGCTTCCAATCTTGGTAGATTGGGAGGTCAATCCTCGGAAGAGACGCCGTCACTTGAGATCTAGAAAATATATAAGTAAAAGGAACAGTCAGGGTAACCTATGGGTATGGCAGAGATCGCTAATTAGTTCTCACTCTGATAGACCAGCCCATCAGGAGCGAGTAATAGACATTGACTCATTACAGTAGGAACTGGCGTGAGGGTGTCATTGAGCGAGGAAGGAAGGAAGGAAGGAAGGAAGGAAGGAAGGAAGGGTGGTCTGGGAGGGAGTCTAGGATCTGTGTGGAGAAAGGCACTCAAGCATGCTCCACAATTTTACACTCACAAGCAGCCAGTTGTAGCGGGGTGGCACGAACTATCACGATATTTGTACGAATGGCCGTCTGTGTGTATGTGTCACTAACTTTTTTTTTTTTTTTTTTTTTTTTTCTATGTGATTGAGGGAGGCAAAAGGCATAACTGCCTATAGCGAGTGCCTCCCCCATAGTTGAAAGAGTGACAGGGACAAAATCAAGGGACGTTCGAGCCGTATCAATGTGTGTGTGTGTATCAGTAAGGGAATGTATGTGTATGAATATGTGTGCCTGTGAGTATCAGTAAGTGTATGACTGTGTGTGTGTGTGTGTGTGTGTGTGTGTATCAGTAAGGGAATGTATGTGTATGAATATGTGTGCCTGTGAGTATCAGTAAGTGTATGAATGTGTGTGTGTGTGTGTATCAGTAAGGGAATGTATGTGTATGAATATGTGTGCCTGTGAGTATCAGTAACTGCATGAATGTGTGTGTGTGTGTATCAGTAAGTGTATGTA
Organism: Paralithodes platypus; assembly: GCA_032716605.1. Classification (NCBI taxonomy): domain Eukaryota; kingdom Metazoa; phylum Arthropoda; class Malacostraca; order Decapoda; family Lithodidae; genus Paralithodes; species Paralithodes platypus. The sequence continues at coordinate 46,155,435 of CM064510.1, forward strand.
TGTATATGAATATGTGTGCCTGTGAGTATCATTAAGAGTTTGACATTGTATGTGTATGACTGTGTGTGTGTGTGTGTATCATTATGTTTTTTTCTATGTGAGTAAAGAAGACAACATGCAGAACTGCCTGTAGCTGGTGCCTTCCCCAGAGTTGAAAGAGTGACAGGGCCAAAATCAAGGGACGTTCGAGGCAAAATGCCTGGACACACAGAGTTTGAAGCAATCTAAGTCATAGGAGACGAGAGTTTTGTAGTTTCTGCTGTGAATGCTGTTGTGGAAGGACAGTTGAATAGTGTAATGAAGAGTCATCCGCATATGAGTGGATTGGGCTGGAGGTGCAGTTGAAAAGGTCATTAATGAATAAAGGAAGAGAATTAGAGATATGACAGAACCCTGAGGAACAACAGAGTTGATAGGTTGAAGAAGTGAACAGTGGCCGTCCGCAATCGCAGCTATGGAACGGCCGGAAAGGAAATTAGAGACAAAGGAACAGATGGAGGGATAGAAACCGAAGGAGGGTAGTTTGGAAATGAGGGATTTGTGCCAGACTCTATCGAAGGCCTTCGATATCTCTAGCGCGACGCAAAAAGTCTCACCGAAGTCCCAAATGGAGGATGACCAAGACATACATACATACTGTACATACATAAAATGTTAAGGCTGAGTGCTCCACACATACGTGCAGTTTCAGTCTCTTGTCCTAATGGCAGCGTTCCTGCAACCCTGTTAATTTAAGGGCTGCTTCACTTGTCAAATTTTGGGATTCGAGATCGGTACGAATAGTCCGATCCCAGGTCTTCCTCGGTCCACCCCTTGGTGCAGCTCCCTCCGCAATCACAGACCCGCATCTTTTCACCAAATTTTGTTCATCTATTCTCTCCATATGCCCATACAATCCCAGTCTACTTGTATGCATCTCCTCGCTAATACTCTTTATAGTTAGTAAGATAAGAAAGATGATCACCAGTAGAGAGGCCTTTAAGGAAGCCAAATTAAATGAGAGCAATTGGACGATAGTTGGAGTATTGAGAGCGGTCACCCTTCTTTGGGACAGGTTGAATGAGAGCGAACTTCCAGCAAGAAGGGAAGACGTTAGAGGATAGACAGAGGCGGAAGAGTTTGCCTAGGCAGAGAGTCAGCACGGAAGAGTTTGCCTAGGCAGAGAGTCAGCACGGAAGAGTTTGCCTAGGCAGAGAGTCAGCACGGAAGCACAGTATTTTATTACAACAGGAGGAACACCGTCCGGTCCGTACGCCTTCTTAGTATTAAGCCCAGAGAGCGTGGAAAGAACATCCACGGAAGAGATTATGATGTTAGGCATAAGTAGGAGAGAGAGGGGATGAGAGGGAGGAATATCACCGGAATCATCCAAAGTGGAGTTTATAGCGAAAGTGTTAGCAAAGAGTTCAGCTTTGTCAGAGGAAGAAGTGACGGGGTGGGGCCGCCAGAGTGGAAAAGAGGAGGGAAAGACGAAGAACGAAAGTTGTTGGAGAGGTTTTTAGCTAGGCGCCAGAAAGCTTGGGAAGAGCTAGAGTTGGATAGCTCAGTGTGTTTAATATTGATGAAAGAATGTTTGGCGAGTCGAAGAACAGATTTTGCTTGATTCCAGGCAGAAACATAGGAAGCATGAGATTCTTGAGTTTGAAGGCAACGGTACTGTTTGAATGCTCCATCCTTATTGCGGACAGCAGTAGAACAAGCGTGAGTAACCCAAGATTTGTTTGCATTAGTCTGAGAGAAAGAAAATAGAATGTATGCTTCCATACCTGACGAGATTACCTCGGTAATGTGTTCAGGACCCTCCGAGGGATCCCGGCCACGGAAGCAAAAGTTATTCCATGGGAAATCAAAGAAGTACTGCCGAAGAGCCTCCCAGTCGGCAGCGCCAAAGTGCCACAAACGCCGCCGGCTGTGAGGATCGGGTGGCCGTACCGGAGAGATAGTACAGGTGACAGATGTATGTATATGTATGAATATGTGTGCGTGAGAGTATAAATAAGTGTATGTATGTTTATGAATGTGTGTGTGTATTATTAAGTGTATGTAAGTGTATGAATGTGTGTGCGTGATGAATATGTGTGTATATCATTAAGTGTATGTGTGTGTGTGTGTGGGAGCATCAGTATGTATATATATGTCTATGACTATGTGTATGTGTATATCATTATAAGTGTATATATGTGTATGAATGTATGTGTATATCATTAAGTGTATGTATGTGTGTTTGTGTGTGTATCAGTAAGTGTGTGTATGTATATGAATGTGTGTGCCTGTGAGCATCAATAAGTGTGTGTATGTGTATGAGTGTGTGTACGTCCGAGCGTGGGAGTATCAGTAAGTGTATGTATGTGTATGAATGCATGTGTGTGTGAGGGGGGGGGGGGGGGGAGGGTGTATCAATAAGAGTATACATGTGTTTGAATGTATGTGCATGATTGTATAAGTTAGTGTATGTATGTGTATGCATGTGTGTGTGCGCGTGTGTGTGTGTGTGCAAGAGAATATCAATAAATGTGTGTATGTGTATGAATATATGTGCATGATTGTATCAGTAAGTGTATGTATGTATATGAATGTGTTTGTGTGTGTGTGTGTGTGTGTTTCAGTAAGTATAAGTGGCAAAAAATAAATCGATGTTAATTTACCTTTATCCCAAAATTGTGTATATATATATATATATATACCGGTATATATATATGCTAATTATCCGTATGCTTGCTACAGGAAGTTAAGCAAGTCAACAACGATTTTAACAGTAACAAAAGCTAGTACTCAGATGGTTGATAGTTTATTTAGTTTTATGACCGTCCTTTGTAGATGGTCCTTCAGATTCACGCCAATTTCCGCGGTAATATCCAACTTACGTGCGTCACTTTCCCACTTTTATAGGATTCTTATCTCGACTGTATGTCTCCAACTTCCTTGATGTTCCAACTCTCCCTCTTGTCTGCTATAGCCTGTAGATGCCATCGCTCAACGGGATGAAGTCTGGAGGTTTTATTCCAGATGATAAGTGAGATAACGAAGTCTGGAGGTTTTATTCCAGATGATAAGTGAGATAACGAAGTCTGGAGGTTTTATTCCAGATGATAAGTGAGATAACGAAGTCTGGAGGTCTTATTCCAGATGATAAGTGAGATAACGAAGTCTGGAGGTCTTATTCCAGATGATAAGTGAGATAACGAAGTCTGGAGGTTTTATTCCAGATGATAAGTGAGATAACGAAGTCTGGAGGTTTTATTCCAGATGATAAGTGAGATAACGAAGTCTGGAGGTCTTATTCCAGATGATAAGTGAGATAACGAAGTCTGGAGGTTTTATTCCAGATGACAAGTGAGATAACGAAGTCTGGAGGTCTTATTCCAGATGATAAGTGAGATAACGAAGTCTGGAGGTTTTATTCCAGATGATAAGTGAGATAACGAAGTCTGGAGGTTTTATTCCAGATGATAAGTGAGATAACGAAGTCTGGAGGTTTTATTCCAGATGATAAGTGAGATAACGAAGTCTGGAGGTTTTATTCCAGATGATAAGTGAGATAACGAAGTCTGGAGGTCTTATTCCAGATGATAAGTGAGATAACGAAGTCTGAAGGTCATATTCCAGATGATAAGTGAGATAACGAATCAGACAAGCTTCTGCAATCCAGTTGACAGAGCCATCCAATACAAGGGACTGGAGTTCTCGAAGAGGGGCTACCTATACCGGTACTCTGTTTCTTTTCAGCTGACGGTAAATTGAACCCCGTAGCAGCTAATCTATCGATAATTAAAGGAAAATGTGAAACCACTATGCCTTCGCACCATAGCAAGTCCAAGTTTATATAATTACCACCATATTTCAAAACAAATTTTTCAAAATAACTGAGAAACTTTGATGGGAACTTTGCATTTTACCGTCAGTTGAAAAATAACCGACTATAGTTGTCTGGCTTCCCTCGTTGAGCCGGACGGTCGGACTAACAACGTCATTTACACCTTTCTAAAGACCCCCACTTTACCGTGCTAACCCAGGCCCTGCGCCCCCCCCCTCCCCCCCCCCTCCCCCGCCCCCCGGCCACGCCCCGGGTCCATCATCACGCCCCCTGCACCCTTCAATCAGGTAATCTCCTCGGATGCCGATACAGCGATTTAAATTAACAAAGGTGCGGGTGTCAGTATCAGACGATGAGGCGGAATGAAAGGTTTGGAGGCAGAGATTGGCTGGAAAAAGCTAGTTCTGTGCGTGAATGATGGGAGCATCCATCTTCACTGAGTACCTCATTAGACCATCAGTGTCGTATTATCGCAGTGGAGGGTGGGGTCCTAGGTGGTCTGGGCCCCGCATGTCTGCCTCCCTGCCTCACCGATCACCATCCAGGCCCAGGTACAGTCGGCCTAATAAGTCATGTCCTGGCACCAATAATGTTTTGATTAATAATTGGTATCAGCAATATTTACACATGATTTATTCTTTTGATTGAGATATACCAACACGTTCCTATACTTACCCACCCTGTGCAACATCTGACAGACATTAATACAGCACAGAGCCAGCCAAACGTAATGCCAGCTGGAACATGACTTATTAGCGCGACCGTACACCGCCACAATCAACCGTACCATAGATACATTCATCAACAACAACTCAACAATGCATTTGTTAACAATAGTATTCAATTGTTACCAATCTATTATGAATGGTGGATGTCATTAAGTTCATTATTATTTATTGCAATTTCTCTGTTTTATAGAATATATAGCACACAATAACGATTGCATTTCGATAGATTTATGCATTTAAAACATGTGGAGGATCAACTATCCTATTTAAATGCAGCTTGCTTTTAATACTATGAGGTATGACTTCAAGTTGCAGTAGCAGTAAGTACACTCTCAAAACAACACTAATGTCGACTTGTCATAATTTCTTGCTTACTCAGGAATATCAGAATATTCACTGTGGAATATCTGGACACGTGGTAGGACGGAGTTAGCCAGGAATGCATTGACTAGCTGGTCTAAAAACATCGATGTACATATGTAACTCGAGAATTTCAAGTATCAACATCCACTACTTTCTGTACCAAATCCTCCACCACACCTCTTATTTTGGCAGCCTGTAAATGTACTATCTGGTGCAACGTCTTTGGTGTTGTAAATGTACTATCTGGTGCAACGTCTTTGGTGTTGTAAATGTACTATCTGGTGCAACGTCTTTGGTGTTGTAAATGTACTATCTGGTGCAAACGTCTTTGGTGTTGTAAATGTACTATCTGGTGCAACGTCTTTGGTGTTGTAAATGTACTATCTGGTGCAACGTCTTTGGTGTTGTTAGGCAAGTTTGTTTAATTAGTATGGAGGATCTTGATTGATCAAGTCAATTTCTAATCATTCATTTGTAGTTCATCTTCCCCCAACCCCCTCCCCCCACCCCATTATCCCCCAATGTACTAAAAAACAACAACACTCAGACACACACACACACACACACGCTTCCTTTGACGCCCTTCACTAAAGGATCCCCTTCCCCCACCCCTTCCGTAATCCACGATCTCTTTCAAGCTAAATATGTACACTTTTCGTTAGTAAATGTCCTGGGCTAGGGCTGGTTTTAACCTAAATTGCAGGCTCGCTATCGCTAGCGCAGACAAAATCAACACCTGAATGGGGTGAAGTATCTTATAATCACCAACTATTGAGCTGAAACGTCTTACATTCTCCAAACAAATGAAGTGCAGCAATGCTGGTCAACATAGGTCCCCGTTGCACCAGATTAGGGTTATAATAACATGACAGATTTTGTGGAATCAGAGAAAAGGTTACCGTGGTAAATGTTAGTGGTAGTTTATAGTAAAATGGGTACATTATTTAACGTTCGGTAGAATTACATAATTTATTATGTTTGGAGCATAGCCATCTTGTCAACTAACATTCGTGGACTTTGCTTGTAATATACAGGTATATATATATATATATATATATATGTGAGTGA
>CM064510.1:46166407-46176407 GCA_032716605.1 Paralithodes platypus
CGGTGCTGTACCTTTAAATGTATTACCGTGCTGTACCTTTAAATGTATTACCGGTGCTGTATCTTTAAATGTATTACCGGTGCTGTACCTTTAAATGTATTACCGGTGCTGTACCTTTAAATGTATTACCGGTGCTGTACCTTTAAATGTATTACCGGTGCTGTACCTTTAAATGTATTACCGGTGCTGTACCTTTAAATGTATTACCGGTGCTGTACCTTTAAATATATTACCGGTGCTGTACCTTTAAATGTATTACCGGTGCTGTACCTTTAAATGTATTACCGGTGCTGTACCTTTAAATGTATTACCGGTGCTGTACCTTTAAATGTATTCTAGATACAGTTATTCGATTTGATTCAGTTTAAAAAAGGGCCTCCAGTATCTAAGAGGCATCCAACTTTCTCACTTAACCGATCTTGATCTTAATACCACATACACTGCTTAACCCCTTCACCACCATGACGTAGTTTTCCTCATATTCAAGATACCATTAGACGATTTTTCTTGAGTTTAAAATCTACCTCTACGACTGAAATGGGTAAATACAATTTCAATAAACCCTCTTAGTAACAGTCTGGAACTGCATTCAAACGTCTAATTGTAGCCAGAATAAAAGGTAAAAAGGCGTCATGGAGCTGAAGGGGTTAAGCTGCACAAAAACGTCTGAATTTAGCTCAAATATTATAAAGAAATGTCGCCGGTACAGGACTGGTTAAGGGGAGGTATTTAGTTTGTTCCCTACTTTTTCATCAAGCTTAAAATTACATCCCCTAGACCCCCTTTCAAGATAAATTTGTACATTTTTCGGTAGAAAAATGTCCAGGCCGGAGGCCGGTTGCTCTTAAATGACAGGCTCGCTATCGCTCGCCAGGAAAAAATCGACACCTTAACGGTACGAAAGGTCTTAAAATTGACAGAAATGGGCCAAAATGTCTTAAAATATCCAAACTACTAGGGCGAAGGTCTTAAAATCTCAAAAGCAATGGGGCTAAATATGAGGGAGAAAGGAGTCCAGAAAAAAAATCCCTCAAGTGGATATCTCCCCTTAAGTGAACGAGGATTTGTATCTTCATTATATTCTGGCTATCATTATATTCTGGCTATCATTAGAAGAGTTTATATGCAGTTGATGAAGGGTCTTTATGAATCAGAGGGGTTTAAACTATATCAGTCAGGCCTCTAACTTCCACAATCTCTTTCTGGACTTAAGGGGAGACATGGCCGTTTGTTTGGTCTATTAATTCATTTATTCATATATTTTCTTAGTTTCCTCCCTAGACCTCCATCAAGCTTAGAAAACACCAACTAGACCCCCCTTCAAGATAAATGTAAAAAGTTCCCGGCCGAAGGCCGGTTCCTATTAAAATTGCAGGCTCGCTATCGCTCGCCAGGAAATAATCGACACCTAAATGGCACGAATGGTCTTAAAATTGACAACGAAATGGGGCAAAAGGTGTTACAATCGCCAAACTAATGGGCCGAACGTCTTATAATCTCAAAACTAGTGGGGCTACACATTAGGGAGAAGGGGGTCCATAAAAACGGTCTGCCTCCCCTTAATACAATAATCTGATAATAGCCAGAATACAAAGACCAACGCGTCCTTTAAAACATCTGAAGGGGGCCAGCAAAATACAACCGTCCTCCCTGAAATGATACTGACAGCTAGATCTCCCTGTACTACTTTTACAACTACTCTTTGCTCCCCAGTTACTCTCTCCCCCTCCTCCTCCTCTTTTCTTTTCTCCCTCTCCCTCGCAACACTGAGGAGTTCGGGGCAAGTTGTTGTAAATTCAATATGCAAATGAATCCCAAAGTTTCGCTGGAGTGAAAAGTGCCGGGCGGGAATGGTGCGCGCGAGACGGGAATGGTAATGCAATCAGCTGACCATTAGCTTCACATTGTCGCCTCACTCGCTCACACCCCGAGGCTCCTCCACGTTTTACTTCCTTCAATCACCCCTTTCGTTTTCTTTTATCCCAGTCGATTATTATATTATATATTTTCTTCAGTTTTACCTATAGTCCGTGACTCTGTTTCTTTTCAACTGGCGGTAAATTGCAAAGTTCCCATCAAGATTTCTCAGTTATTTTGAAGATTTTGTAGTGAAATATGGTTCTAATTACTGTATATAAACTTGGTCTTAAAATGATGCTGAGACATAGGCCTAGTAGTTTCTTATTTTTCCGTTAGGTATGGATAAATCAATTGTTAAGGGGAGATCTCCACTTGAGGGATTTTTTTCTTGACCCCCTTCTCCCTCATGTTTAGCCCCATTGCTTTTGATATTATAAAACGTTCGCCCCGTTAGTTTGGCGATTTTAAGAACTTTCACCCCATTTAAGACCTTTCGTGCCATTCAGGTGTCGATTTTATCCTGGCGAGCGATAGCGAGCCTGTAATTTAAGAAGAACCGGGACATTTTTCTACCGAAAAATGTACAAATTTATCTTGAAAGGGGGTCAAGGGGGTGACATTTTTAGATTGCTGGAGGAGTAGGAAACAAACTAAAAACCTCCCCTTAAGGGTTTCAATTTACCGACAGCTGAGAGGAAACCTAGTATAGTTACCTGTAGTTCTTACTTTCCAACCACACCTCCTCTTTCTTCTTTTATCTCAGTCGATTATTTTCTTTTCTTTTCTTCAGTTTTACCCCAGCTCTCTTTGTGTCTTTTTTTCCAATCCCTATTCGGTTGCTTCTACATTCTCAACCGATCTATTTACTTCATGTTCATTTCAATACACAGCTTCTTGATTTGTGTTTGACCTCTATATTTCTCATTTGCAATCACTCTCTCACACTCAGGCCCCTCCACTTTTTCTTCTTCCTATCAACCTTTCGTTTCGTTTTTCGTTTTTCTTAGTTGATTAATTTTCTTCCTTCCTTCACTTCCCTTTACTTCCCTTCACTTCCCTTTACTTCCCTTTACTTCTTCCTTCCAATCATCCTTTCTCTGTCTTCCTATTTTCTCAGTCGATCGATGTTTTTCCTTTCTCCAGCTTCCCTTCTCATTTTCTTCCTTCTTATCAACCCTTCTATTTTGTTCCTCAGCTTCATTCCTTTTCTTGATCTCAATAATCCCCTGCTTTCTTTGTGTTTGCTCAGTCGATCGATTGCTTTCAGCCGTATCACACAAGAGCTTTTATAGTCAATATTCGATGATCAACAATTTGCTGGCAACATTTCTGGAATATTTTGCTCTGGTATCGGAAACCAGACTGATGGGAGATGCATTTAGGTGACACAAATAGTATACATGTATACCTCTTAAGCTGCCAGACCAGTGTTGAGGATAAATGTTGAGGGAAAAAGGGCTCGTGTGATACCGGCTTTACCTTACGCAGCTCCAATCCCAGTTCCCTTTCCTATTTCCTTCTAACCACCCTTTTGTTTTCTAACCACCCTTTTGTTTTGTTTTTGTTTTCAGACGATCGATTTGTTTGTCTTCTCCTGTTATAGCTTTTCGACATATGGTTTCCCCCTTCCGTTATCCCTTAAGCTTAGTTTTTCTTCTTCTAAGCCACCTTTTGTTCTTACTTTCTCTCTACTATCTTTCCTCGCCTTCTAACCTACCTTCCACTGTCTTCTTGCATTATCTGTAACTTTATTTTTGCTCTCACCCTATAGACTTTATTTCTTACATAACCCCTAATTCAGTTCCCATTATCTGCTTTCAATAGCTTTATAATTTCTTAACTTCTCTCATTCTATAGATTTTCTTCCTTCCATTACTCCCCCCTCCAGCCCCCCCCCCCCCCCAGTTACAGCTTCCTTCTATCCATCCTTCATCTTCTTGTTCTCGATTGATTTCCTTTCTCTCTTCCTCCCCTAACCCAGCTCCCTTTTTGCTTCCTCCAAATCACCCCTTCTTTCTTTCTCCTTCTGTCAGTCGATCGACATTCTTCCCTGTACCACGAATAATTTTGCCTCATATATTTCTTGATTAAAACATTCTGCTCATCTGAAAATTCTCTCTCCCAGTTGGTCATCTTATTGAACGGTCACTAAAAGGACGTGACCGGTACTGAGAGGGTTAACTAAATGTTCGTCAGCTTCACTTCCAATTTCAATACCAATGAAAATACCAACATTCCAGTGTGTGTCCACCTACAGGAGTGTGTATGTGTGTGTGTGTGTGTGTGTACGTGTGTGTGTGTGTGTGTGTGTGTGTGTGTGTGTGTGTGTGTGTGTGTGTGTGTGTGTGTGTGTGTGTGTGTGTGTGCAAGAAGTATAAGACAACAGGAGCAGAATAATATTAGCTTGCTTATTTGGATTATTTATACCATCTTCTCCACTATACTTATGCTCTCTTTCTTTTCAACTGACAGTAAATTGCAAACTTCTCATCAAGATTTCTCAGTTATTTTGTAGATTTTGTAATGAAATATGGTGTTAATTTTCTATAATTGGTCATAATATGACGCAGACACATAGTGGTTTCATATTTGTCCATTAAATATCGATAAATTAGCTGCTAAGGGATTCAATTTGCGGTCAGATGAAATGAAACCGAGTATATTGATCATTGCATTACTTGAATTATGCACTACGGTGATGCATTGTCTATTTCAAAATATTGTTGATTTGCTTAGGTTGCTTGGAATATTGACTATATCTTTGAATTAACACATTTTGGTCGTCCATCTCTACATTATGTATGCACTGTTAGCGTTTTCTCTCGTAGGATTAAGGGGGTAGTACTCGTTTTTTCTGGCCCCCTCTTTTCTCATGTTTAGCATATTAGTTTTGAGATTTTAAGACGTCATTTCCGTTAGTTTGGCAATTGTAACACCTTTCGCCCCATTTCTTTGTCAATATTAAGACCTTTTGCGCCATTTAGGTGTTGATTCTTTTCCTGGCGAGCGATAAGGAGCCTTTAATTTTAGAAGGAATCAGCCTTCGGCCGGGACATTTGTCTACCGAAAAATGTACAAATTTATTTTGAAAGGGGGTCTAGGGGGTGTGTTTTTTTTAAAGTTTGATTAAGGTCTAGCGAGGAAATTCAAAAATATATAAGTAGGTGAATATAAAGGCCAAAAAACCAAGTAGTACCCCCTGAAGCATAGTTTGACATTCTACTATCTGTTATATATAACCAATTATAATGATAACCCGTATCATAAACATAGTCAATCTATCATGATCAGTTTATATTACCAGACCATTCATTTTACATATGTACCGTACTATTGCTGATTACAAGCATTCAATAATGTATGCATGTTCAGGGGAGGCAGACCGTTTTTTCTGGACCCCCTTCTCCCTAATATTTAGCCCCACTGGTTTTGAGATTATAAGACGTTCGGCCCATTAGTTTGGCGATTTTAACACCTTTCGCCCCATTTCGTTGTCAATTTTAAGACCTTTCGTGCCACTTAGGTGTCGATTATTTCCTGGCGAGCGCTAGCAAGCCTGCAATTTTAAGAGGACCCGTCTACAGAAAAATGTACAAATGTATCTTGAAGCGGGGTCTAGGGGGTGTTTTTCTAAGCTTGATGGAGGTCTAGGGAGGAAACTAAAAAAAATATATATGAATAAATGAATTAATAGACCAAACAAACGGTCTGCCTCCCCTTAAGTTGCAAATATCACAAAGCTGGTATCATTTATACTATTTTAGCTATATATTTATTTTAAATGATATGCACCAAACAGGTTTAACATCTCATTAGATAGACCAAGTATGTATTTTGCCTTCATTAGAGTGAAAATAATAGGATAATAATCATAGCGTAAATAAAAGATATCTCCGTACCAGTGGCATATTTTAGAGATGAATTGCATATATTGCAAGAATTACGTACTTAATAGTCAATCATTTGCCCATAATAAAGATTATGAAGAATATTTTTTACGAGGATGTAGCAATATAGCAAAGCGTTGACAGTAGCTCTAATAAGTCATGTCTCATCTGTCTTTACGTTTGGTTCGCTCTGTTCTGTATTAATGTCTATCAGATGTTGAATAGGGTAGGTAAGTGTAGGAATATGTTTGTATATCTCACTCGATTTATGCTTAGATATTGCTAATACCAATTATTTGGTGCCGAGGCATCACTTATTTGGCTCCATTTTAGGATCATCCTGTTTCACTCCATTAGTTTGGAGATTGCAAAACGTTTCGCCTCAAAAGTTTTACGATTGTAAGACGCTTCACTCCGTTCAGGTGTCGACATTTTCTAGGCGAGCCATAGAGAGCCTGCATTTTAGCAGAAATCCAAACCCAGGATGTCTAAGATTTGGATTCTGTACAATAATTCACCCTTACACCATCCCTTTTGCGGTCCCTCCTTCACTACCGGCCCCCAGACTTCCCCTATCCCTCTCTTACCCCTCCATCTCCTTCACTACCGGCCCCCAGACTTCCCCTATCCCACTCTTACCCCTCCATCTCCATCACTACCGGCCCCCAGACTTCCCCTATCCCTCTCTTACCCCTCCATCTCCTTCACTACCGGCCCCCATGCTTCCCCTATCCCTCTTACCCCTCCATCTCCTTCACTACCGGCCCCCAGACTTCCCCTATCCCACTCTTACCCCTCCATCTCCTTCACTACCGGCCCCCAGACTTCCCCTATCCCTCTCTTACCCCTCCATCTCCTTCACTACCGGCCCCCAGACTTGCCCTATCCCACTCTTACCCCCCTAATAACCCCCCATCTCTTTCACTACCGGCCCCCCAGACTTCCCCTATCCCTCTCTTACCCCCTACCCCCCCCTCACTACCCCTCCACCTCCTTCACTACCAGCCCCCCAGACTACCCCTATCCCTCCCTTACACCACCCCCCCCCCCCCCCCCCCCTCCTACCCAACCAGTGCAGTATCGTGGTGGAGGTGATATGTCCCCGCCAGGGCCGGAGTTGTTTGTCCGGCCGTCCATTTGTCTCGGCATTCACCGGGAGGGCCGAGTGGTCGTTTTACCCATCGATTGACGAACGTTGGGGACGGGCCGGAGCAGGGTTATCAAATTAAGTCCTCTAGAATGTTAATAAATGCCAACAATAGCTAGAATAAAGGTACAATGTCTACATTGTCGCACTAAAAAGGCCCAAATCTCTACAATAACGCTCTGAAATGGCCCAAAGCTCTATAATATCGCTCTAAAATGGCCCAAAGCTCTATAATATCGCTCTAAAATGGCCCAAAGCTCTATAATATCGCTCTAAAATGGCCCAAAGCTCTATAATATCGCTCTAAAATGGCCCAAAGCTCTATAATATCGCTCTAAAATGGCCCAAAGCTCTATAATATCGCTCTAAAATGGCCCAAAGCTCTATAATATCCCTCTAAAATGGCCCAAAGCTCTATAATATCGCTCTAAAATGGCCCAAAGCTCTACAATATCGCTCTAAAATGGCCCAAAGCTCTATAATATCGCTCTAAAATGGCCCAAAGCTCTATAATATCGCTCTAAAATGGCCCAAAGCTCTATAATATCGCTCTAAAATGGCCCAAATATATGCCGAACATCGCTAAAATAATGGCTCAATTTCTACAAGTCAGTCAGTAGCCAGCCCTTACTCCCACAAGGGGTAGGGAGGATCAGCAAGAGACATAGAAAGGACAGAAAAGTGACAGGAGAAGAACCCATATAACATTTCGTCCACAAAAAGCAAGCACACAAGCATTCCGAAACACCAATCACTCATCATCCCTCGAAAGCAATGGCTTCACCTCAGATCTCTACAATATCGCTCTAAAATGGCTCAAATTTACAAAATATCGCTAGAATTGTCGCTAGATCTAAAAATTTGCCTCTAGATCGAAGTAAATACCTCCAGATCTAGCGGGAAAATAACAAATTGGCAACACTAGGATTTCTGAGGGCACCATGACCTTATTATGGTGTCAGGTTAGGTCAGGTCAGGTGAAGGCATTGAGGGATAAGCTTTTATCAAAGAGTAAATGTACACATATCACGCAGTGGTATACTGTATGTTGAATGTGTAGAATCCATTGTGATATTTCAGCGTAAAGACCTGTGTACTTGAAATATTTCTAGACGTAAGAATCTTGAATAAATATTATAAGCAACCCTTTCATATTTCTTGAATATAGCGGGAAAACAAAAGTGTAACGGGTTCTGTATGACTAACGTAATCTGATAAACTTTCGTCAATGATTTCGTGAAAAACTCGGTTTATTTGTTCTATACATAACGATGAGATACGTAATGTGCTGTTTAGTGTTCTGCCTTTATGCAATCGAGTCCTTGGAGTACCACATGTATTCATTAGTTTCATTGATTTTGGATTTCACTAGTTAGGTTTATTTGCAAATTAATTGGTGGGTTGGTGAAAACAAATATGAATATATTATTTTCGAATGGTATCATATGTTATATTATGCACTTTTTGTGAATATTATTGTGAATATTATTGTGAATATTATTGCTGAAAATATATCATCTCAAAACTGACAAGTACAGTCCAACCATTTCCCCCTTCGTTCTGGCACGTTAGAGATGGCCCTTGGCTCCTTCACGCCCCTGACTTCCAACAGTGAGCTGCCTGTTCTGTCTTCACCACACCCACCACGCCCACCAGACCCACCACACACAGTAGCTGCTGGACACGTGCTGCTGCTGGAGTAGGGGGGAGGGGGCTAACACGTGGGGGTGCTCGTGGTGGTACAAGCTGGGCTAGAGCGTGGTGTTGGTGGTTGGACGCTGTTGTGTTGGGGTAATAGACAGTGGTAGTGGAGGTGGTGGTGGTGTTGGTAGTGGAGGTGGTGGTGGTGGTGGCAATGATGATGGTAGTGGAGGTGGTGGTGGTGGTGGTAGTGGAGGTGGTGGTGGTGTTGGTGTTGGTAGTGGAGGTGGTGGTGGTGGTGTTGGTAGTGGAGGTGGTGGTGGTGGTAGTGGAGGTGGTGGTGGTGTTGGTAGTGGAGGTGGTGTTGGTGTTGGTAGTGGAGGTGGTGGTGGTGTTGGTGTTGGTAGTGGAGGTGGTGGTGGTGGTGGTGTTGGTAGTGGAGGTGGTGTTGGTAGTGTGTTAGCCCCATTGATACCACCACTACCAACACCAACACCACCACCACGGTGGTGTTGGTGTTGGTAGTGGTGGTATCAATGGGGCTAACACATGTCGGTTGTTGTGATGACATAGTAGCACGTGGTGCTTATGGTAGAAGTGGTGCTCACACATGGTGGTGGTTGTAGGTGGTTGTGATGGAGTGGTTGTTATGGTTGAAGTCGTTTTAACACGTGCCAGTGGTTGTAGGTGGCTGTGATGGTTATGGTAAAAGTGGTGCTCACACGTGGTGGTGGTTGTAGGTGTTTATGGTAGTCGTATATTATGTTACTAGCACGTGGCGGTGGTTGGGTGGTAGTGATGGTGATAGCAGTAGTGTTAGCACGTGCGGTGGTGGACACGTGGTGGGGATTTCACTGATAACCTCAGCCATTAAAACGATCAACTCTCACTCAAGGTAAAATGCTGTCTTGTCTTGAACATTATGTATAGTCCGTTCTCTCTCTCTCTCTCTCTCTCTCTCTCTCTGCTATCCTTGCCTTCCACTTTGTAGCAAATTCTATTTTTGCATGAAGTCCAGACTGCCTAGTAGGGACCGCAAGGTCTTTGCAGCCTGTGTATCTATGTAACTCTCTCTCTCTCTCTCCTTATAGATGTAACTCAAAACCATTCAAGCTCAAATAAATATCGATATACTTCCAAAACTAAATTGCCATCAACACTCATATTGACTCATTATTTCCTTCCGTAACTCTGATTCACCACAATTTCTGTATTCCCTTTCAGTGTTATTTACAAGTATTTGTTTTGTGCATTCTTTATTTCTCGTAATTAACTTTCGCTCCTTTAATCTGAGTCCTTCTGTACTATCCTCTTCCTCGCATATCAATCTCTATTCTCATTCCTTGCATAATTCATGATAACTTCTCACTACTCTTTATGCTCTTACTAATGGCTGCAATTCTCACTCAGTCATCACTCTCTCTACCTCCTGTTTAATTATGTATCATTACCACTTATATTAAAC
>CM064510.1:46181407-46347417 GCA_032716605.1 Paralithodes platypus
GCAAAGTCTTTGAAATTATATTAAATAATCACATAATTAAGCATCTGGAGAATAATAAATTAATCAGTGATAGGCAATATGATTTTAGACGATGTCGATCAACTGCAGACATTCTTTGCCTTCTTACACATCAAATCAACCAAGCTACAGACCAACATGGTGAAACACATACAATAGCACTGGATATATCAAAGGCATTTGATAGAGTCTGGCATCAATCCTTATTGTCGAAGATGTCACACTACGGCCTTGCATCATTAGTTCCACTAATTTCTTCTTATCTTCATAACAGAAAAATACGTGTAATGGTAGATGGCCTTTATTCTCAATTTCACTCAATAAATGCTGGTGTTCCCCAGGGATCAGTTTTGGCCCCAACTCTGTTCCTCATTCATATCAATGATCTCATATCTACCACTCATAATCCAATACATTCCTACGCAGATGACTCAACACTCCACAGTTCCTTCACATTTACCAATTCTTTCACCCAACCCGATCTTATAAATTCAAATATAAACACTGCAATTTCTCTGAACCAGGACCTTTCTAGAATTAATGAATGGGGACAAGAGAATCTAGTTTCCTTTAATGCACAGAAAACCAAGTACATT
Source organism: Paralithodes platypus (assembly GCA_032716605.1). NCBI lineage: Eukaryota > Metazoa > Arthropoda > Malacostraca > Decapoda > Lithodidae > Paralithodes > Paralithodes platypus. The sequence goes on from CM064510.1 coordinate 46,182,022, forward strand.
CAATTTTCTAACCGACAGAATCTCACTGACTCCCATATATTTTTTAATTATGTAAATATTCCCACTTCCCCTAGTATTGACATTCTTGGTGTAACATTAACTACTAACTTGAGCTGGACACATTATGTTAGAAGCATTGCTAAGAATGCCTCTAAAAAACTGGGACTCCTGTACAGAGTTCGAGAATTCTTCACTGACGAGCAGTTGGCCGTAATATATAAAAGCCATGTGCGTTCTCAGATGGATTACTGTTCACCTCTGTGGGGTGGAAGTGAAGTGGTTGCATTGAGGCAGTTGGACAAAATTCAAAATAAAGCTATTAGATTAATCAATAACCCTGCAATCACACAGGACCTTCCTACATTATCCATACGAAGAAACGTTGCATCCCTTGCATTATTCTACCGATATTTTCACAGCAATTGTTCCGAGGAACTTGCTTCAATTGTGCCGCCTCTCCACATCTTTCTCCGTAGAACTAGGGCAGCTGAGAGCGCCCACGAATTTACACTTTCTCCTCCACAATGCAGAACTTCTGCTTATCAGAATTCATTTATCCCCAGAGCTACTACTCTTTGGAATTCACTTCCCTCGAATTGCTTTCCACAAACTTACAATCAACAAATGTTTAAATCCAGTTGTTACAAACATTTTATGAATGGAGGATGCCTTTAGGCACATGGACCTTTTTGTTTTATCTGTGTTTTTCCTTCCTCCGTTCATTGTCTCTTAAAAAAAGAGTCAAGTAACTGTTTTGTTTTTCTTTTTCTGTTCAGCAGGAGGAAATCCATAAAAAGCTATGTGTACATACGAGTATATCACAATCTTGTTGTCACGCTGTTCACTGACGTTTCTTTATTGATCTGCAGTACGGAGGGGCTAATAAGTCATGTCTCAGCTGTCCTTACGTTTGGGTCGCTCTGTGCTGTAGAACAACATCTGTCAGATGTTGAATAGGGTGGGTTAGTGTAGGAACATGTTTGTATATCTCACTCAAAAATAAGAAATAATGTGTAAATATTGCTGATACCAATTATTGATCAAAAGATAATTGGTGCCGAGCCATCACTTATTAGGCCGACTGTACCTTCATGAACTTCCACCAAGGTTGGTCAAGCATGAAAAGGAGTGGATATTAGCATTAGGAAATTTGTAATAGTAATCATATGAACCCACTGGTGAGGTATGGTATTATGGATGATTTTGGAGGAATTTCTTCGTGACAAATGCATCATGTTTATAAAGTGGTGAGTAATGACATTATTGCATTGATAGCATTATACATATGGAAATGCTAAAACGATGGAGAAGTACTTACTCTGTGTGGAATCTGAAGAATACTGTGCTTTAAAGTAATCGAGTAATGCCAAAAGGGTTATACAATATGTATCTAAAATTATAGCTGAATTTAATGCGAGACCCGAACGGAGAAGATTGGTAGCTTACATTAATGAGCGAGCTAGATAATTGATAATAACACGACTGCTATAGGGCATGTCGATTGGCGTATTGTAACACACTGAAACTAAGTACGACATGAATTGATTCGCAGTAAAGCGAAAGCGAGCCTGTAATTTAGGAGAAATTGGCCTTTGGCTGGGACAGATTTCTACTGAAAAATGTACAAACATATCTCGAAGGGGTATCTTGAGGAAGTTGTTTTAAACCTTGATGGAGGTCTAGAGAACAAACTAAAACTCCCTCTTGAAGACGATGACGCACTTTTCATTATATTCTGGTTACCATTAGACGATCATCTTTGGCTTGTAATCTGCCTCTAGGACTCAAAGGGGTAAATATGATCTCAATAAACTCTCTGAATAACATAGGTCCTTCTAAAACTGCATACAATCGTCTAGCTTAGCCAAACTAAAAGGTAGAAATGAGTCACCGTGCTGAAGGGGTTAATACTAAAGAAGAGGACTTGGGCTTGGGAGGAGGAGGATGTGTAACAGGTGTGTGTGTGGGTGTGTGTGTGTGTGTGGACAAGCGGTGGTGTGCTTAAAGGTACAAAATTGACTAAATATGTAGGTTTGCAGGTACATGAGGTTTAGGGCGAGAGTTTAAATGTATACACCTCTTTAAAATACGTTGAAATGGAGTGTTTTCGGTTAGGTTAGGTAAGTTAGGTTAGGTTAAGGCTGATTTAGATAGTTATATTTAGGTTTTAAAATCGAAAAATTTACTCGTAAGCGCAAAATTAACGTGAGTACCTATAAACACACAACCGCTGGTGTGTGTGTGTGTGTGTGTGTGTGTGTGTGTGTGTGTGTGTGTGTGTGTGTGTGTGTGTGTGTGTGTGTGTGTGTGCGTGCGTGCGTGCGTGCGTGCGTGCGTGCGTGCGTGCGTGCGTGCGTGCGTGCGTGCGTGCGTGCGTGCGTGCGTGCGTGTGAGGGTGTATGTGTGTGAGGGTGTATGTGTGTGTGTCTATTTTAGAGTTGCTTGTATGCCCCACCCCTCTCATGGCTTGATCGTGTGGCGGTGACATGCGCTCTACTGAACACTCTCTGACCTACATCATCTGTATTCTGGAATGTCAGGAATCTGTTCCAGGTCCCGTGATAAAAATATACGCTTTGAAAGGGTAAATTGTTCCTTAATCACGTGCAAAATCGCCTTCGAACGCTTTACTGTCATGTCCACAAAGGAAACAAAGCAAATTCTTAAGCCGCTGTCACACGAGCGATTTTTCCGTCAATTTTCCATGAGCAAGTTTTTTCGTGTTATATTTCGGGACTTTTTTGCACTGGTATCGGTAACTATACTGAAGGTAGATTATGTTAGGCGGCTGAACTCTGATAAAGTGCAAATTTTTGAAGCTGCCAAACTATAATTGCCCGTAATAATTGCTCGAAAAAGGGTTCGTGTGACACCAGTTTTAAGGTGGCTAATAAAACACTTTAATAAAACTGTCCAATTGTCCCACGGCGGCGCCTTGTGAGTCACGCTCTCGTTTATACCACCACCTTTACCTTCACTACGGGGAAGGAATCTCTCCCTTGGTTCTGTGGTTATACATATAATTCAATGACATTATGGTTTTTTTTTTTTGGTTTTTTTGTTTTTTTTTCTATATTCCAACTTACTTCCTCTCGGGCATAGGCTGAGAGCCTTAACATTCACCGCTTTACAATGATCAGTGAAGCCCGTGAGGTCTTGTTCCAGTCTAGGGAGTGAGACATGTGAAGCACGTAGAGTACAACGAGCACCTGCCATCTTGCCTTCACATGAGGCACGGTGCTCACTCATGGCCCGAAACGACCCCATCTCTGAAGCCACCTCGTTCCCGTGCTTCACTGTCTCACCCCCTACACTCGGACTCTCACACTTACACACACACAACGCCACCTGTTGAGCAGATAACTCACCAGGCATTGCACCCTCTATAGCATATTTTGAATATGGGAATATTCATACAGTGCTATTTAATCAGGGAACAATGAGGGTATTTTATTGACGTTTCGGTGGGCTTGTGGTAATGCACTGATACTAGGTACAGCACAAATTCCATCCCAATAATATCTTCCCATTGATGCATCGGGATTTGAACCCGAGACATCCATATTTATCCAACAATCGTTATCGGTCTCTCTTTAAGCACTGATTAGGTCTTACTGATATTACTTTCTGTTATACATAATTATAGAATCGTTGCTTAATTTTGCAGGATCTGATTGGAAACATACTAGTGGTATAACTCCAAGACAATTTGTAGACTGGACTAAGCTTACTTTTGGTGAACTACAAGTGCTAGGCAATGGGGTGGGTAGTACGTCACGGTATGTCATATATTGTAAAGCAACACAGGGTAGTTATGGTGAAGTGATCTTATAACTGGATTGGTATTCCTAACCCCATCTGTACCGGTGATGTCTTATATATTTTATTTTAACTATACTTGGAGAATTTGTTTACAGTTTAAGAAGGATCCGTGGAAGTAAATAGCGTTAAGTAAGATAATTTGACGTCTACTAGTTGCTGGAGACCCATTTGAAACTGAATAAATCGTCTAATAGTAGCCAGAAAAAAGTTAAAAGGACGGCATCAGTACGCAAAGGGTTAAGATAACACAAGGCTGGAATTTGTGCTGTATTTGGTTTCAGTACATTGACATAAAGCCCACCAACACACCATTAACAATATCCTGGCTGTTACCAATACATTAGCATTGTGTGAATATTTCAATATCCACATTATGCAATGAGTGACAGTGCCTAGTGAATGAGAAGTTCAATAGGTGGCGTGAGAGAGAGTTCTCAACCCTCTGATGGTATAATATAGTGTTATTAACTTCATTCTAACACCAAACACCCCAATTCAATTAATGATAATGTCACAACTATCCCTCACTATTAGGCATAGATTGCAAAACGTTGTGTTAAGGGGACATGGGCTGTTTTTCTGGTTACCCTTCTTCCTCATGTTTAGCCCCATTAGTTTTCAGATGTTAAGATGTTTGCCCCATTAGTTAGTCGATTTTAAGACCTTTCGCCCCATTTATTCGTCAATATTTAGACCTTTCGTGCTATTTAGGTGTCGATTTTTTCCCTAGCGAACGATAGTGAGCCTATAATGTTGGAAGAACCAGCCTTCGGCCGGGACACTTTTCTACCGAAAAATGTACAAATTAATCTAGAAGGGGGATCTAATGGATGTTTTTTTATTTTTTAATGTGATGGAGGTATGGGGAGGAAACTAGATAAATAATGAATACATGCAAAATTCGCCCAAAAAGTGAACCATCCACTCTTAAACCCACTCATATTTACATATAAACATTCATACAGGTAAGAGAGATATGCCACATATATATTGATTATATGCTAAATATATTTATAGGTATAACCTGATGCCTATTAGATCATTAACTTACATAAGTTCGAAACGTTTCAGATTTTCTATCGATATGTTCTAAAATACATGTCTCTCAACACAGACTGCTTGAGGTCCTATCCTAATACATGTCTCTCAACACAGACTGCTTGAGGTCCTATCCTAATACATGTCTCTCAACACAGACTGCTTGAGGTCCTATCCTAATACATGTCTCTCAACACAGACTGCTTGAGGTCCTATCCTAATACATGTCTCTCAACACAGACTGCTTGAGGTCCTATCCTAATACATGTCTCTCAACACAGACTGCTTGAGGTCCTATCCTAATACATGTCTCTCAACACAGACTGCTTGAGGTCCTATCCTAATACATGTCTCTCAACACAGACTGCTTGAGGTCCTATCCTAATACATGTCAACACAGACTGCTTGAGGTCCTATCCTAATACATGTCTCTCAACACAGACTGCTTGAGGTCCTATCCTAATACATGTCTCTCAACACAGACTGCTTGAGGTCCTATCCTAATACATGTCTCTCAACACAGACTGCTTGAGGTCCTATCCTAATACATGTCTCTCACAGACTGCTTGAGGTCCTATCCTAATACATGTCTCTCAACACAGACTGCTTGAGGTCCTATCCTAATACATGTCTCTCAACACAGACTGCTTGAGGTCCTATCCTAATACATGTCTCTCAACACAGACTGCTTGGGGTCCTATCCTAATACATGTCTCTCAACACAGACTGCTTGAGGTCCTATCCTAATACATGTCTCTCAACACAGACTGCTTGAGGTCCTATCCTAATACATGTCTCTCAACACAGACTGCTTGAGGTCCAATACATGTCTCTCAACACAGACTGCTTGAGGTCCTATCCTAATACATGTCTCTCAACACAGACTGCTTGAGGTCCTATCCTAATACATGTATCTCAACACAGACTGCTTGAGGTCCTATCCTAATACATGTCTCTCAACACAGACTGCTTGAGGTCCTATCCTAATACATGTCTCTCAACACAGACTGCTTGAGGTCCTATCCTAATACATGTCTCTAACACAGACTGCTTGAGGTCCTATCCTAATACATGTCTCTCAACACAGACTGCTTGAGGTCCTATCCTAATACATGTCTCTCAACACAGACTGCTTGAGGTCCTATCCTAATACATGTCTCTCAACACAGATGCTTGAGGTCCTATCCTAATACATGTCTCTCAACACAGACTGCTTGAGGTCCTATCCTAATACATGTCTCTCAACACAGACTGCTTGAGGTCCTATCCTAATCACTTCCTGGCTTCAAATTGTCCTCCCACTTATTCCCACTTACTTTCCCTTACCTGTTTCTGTAACCGCTATCACACGAGCGATTTTTACCCCAACATTTACCCTCAACACTGGTCTGGCAGCTTATGCGATCAACGTTTACAATTATTCTGTCACCTATATGTATTCTCCACCAGTCTAGTTTCCGATAGTAATGCAAAAGATTCCAATACTGTTGCCAGAACACTGTTGACCATAACAGATTCCAATACTGTTGCCAGAACATTGTTGACCATAAAAGGTTGACGAGAAAAGCTCTCGTGTGACACCCGATTAACCCAAGATCCAGTACGTAATTATGTTCTGTTTTCCGGCTATTGTTAGACGATTTTATTCAGATAAGAAAGGGAATATGTAAGTCAGAGGGTTAATTGAGATAGTCTTTACCCATAAAATTCCCACAGATGTTTTCGTAAGCTATTTCGTATCACCTAATAATAGCTAGAATACACTATCAAAATGCGTCACAAATTTCAAAGGGTTAACACTCCCGTGCACTCTTCCCTAAATCATCACCACACACCCATATTATTAACAGAAACACGATGTTTTGATACAATCGCGCGTTCGGATCCAGCCATAAGCTACACTTTACAAATAGTGTGTTCAAATGTAACAACAAATATACACATGATACAAGTTTCAATTTTTCATGTGTTCAAATTAGCAAACATAAAAGATCGGAACACTTTTCCTGTGTATCACATTTGCCACAATTAAGGGGGCCCATATCGATGTCTTTTCTCTCTCGCCCTCTTTCTCTGAGTTGTATCCATTCGGCACCATTCAGCCTACTGTTTGAAGACGTTTATCCCCATCCGGGTGTCGATTTTTTCCTGACGAGCGATAGCGAGCCAACATATTTAAAAAACAAAAATTGACAGCAGGCTATATTTGTACATTTTTCGTTAGATTAATGTCTCCGGCGAAGCCAGATTTCCATACAATGGTAGCTCGCTATCGCTCGCCAGAAAACAAATCGACACCTAAATGGGGATACACGTCTTAAAACAGTAGGCTGAATGGGGCCGAATGAATACAAGCCAGAAATAGAGAGAAAAGGAGAGAAAACAAGCAGGTGATCCCCCTTAAGGTACCGTACTGTCTTGTGTGAGAGACTACACTGTACAAACTGAACTATTAAAGACCGACCAATAATATAAACGATAGAAATTCGAAACTCCCTCTCACCCACGTATGATACACAGTCACTATCTGTACACCTGCAACACACACACACACACACACACACACACACACACACACACACACACACACACACACACACACACATACACACACACACACATACACACACACATACACATACACAAACACCTCCCCGTGGCGTAACAGATAGCGCGTCTGGCTCGCAACCAGAAGGTCCCGAGTTCGAGACCCGGGCGGGGAAGAGACATTTGGGCAAGTCTCCTAACGGTGTAGCCTCTGTTCACCTAGCAGTATAAATAGGAACCTGGAATAAGTGGACGAAGTTGTGACGTCTCATCTGGGGTTGGTGATTGGTTACAAGGCGAGATGAGTATCGTACTGGTCAACCTAAGCTACTGGTCAACCTAAGCCTTCGGGTGAGACTGGTACCGTAGTGAAAATGGTACCGTACAGATTAACCCTAAGCCTTCGTTTCCAGATGTCGCCAATTGGCTAAAATACAGACTACACACACATCCACAGCCATTCCAACGATACATAAACACTTAACATGCATTTCACGCAATACATTCCCAGTTAAGGAGGCGCGATAATAATGAGCTTAGTTCGCATTGCGTGGATTCCCCTTGACGAACAAGTAAGTGAATACACACACACACACACACACACACACACACACACACACACACACAGACACACACACACACACACACACACAGACACAGACACACACACACACACACACAGACACACACACAGACACACACACACACACACACACACACACACACAGACACACACACACAGACACACACACACACACACACACACACAGACACAGACACACACACATTGCAGCTGCACTACCTCACGCGATCTCTTACTCTACTCGTACGTACACCTTACACTACCTTAACCCTTTGCGTACCAACGACCAGTGTTATGTTTTATTCTAGCTATATTTAGACGATATTATGCAGCTTAAGAAGACTCTGTGGTAGTGAAAAGAGATGTTGAGATAGTTTGAAGCCTTTTTATTGCTAAGGGTCCTTCCTAAGCTGAATAAAATCGTCTAATCATTGCCAGAATATAATTTAAAGGATGTCACCGGTACTGAACGGGTTAACATGACATACGAAACTATCACTTGCACTGTTCTGCCTGTTCTCCTTCAAACAATTCCACACAACTATTTTCGCCTGCAATCTTGCGAAACTTTAATAAGCATTATCACCGAAATATGCTTTGCAACACACATACCCGAACGGATAATATGCTTTGCAACACACATACCCGAACGAAATATGCTTTGCAACACACATACCGGAACGGATAATTTAAGGGGGGTCACCGTCTTTTTTGTTATCTTTCTCTCCTTTTCCCTCTTTCCCTGACTTGTATCCATTCGGCCCCATTCTGACAACTGTTTTAAGACGTGTATCCCCATCCAGGTATCGATTTCTTCCTGGCGAGCGATAGCGAGTCGGCATTGTATGGAGATATCCGGCTTCGTTGGAGACATTTCTCTATCGAAAAATTACAAAATTAGCTTGCTGTCAAAACAGATATATATATATATATATATATATGCCGGCTCGCTACCGTTCGCCAGGAAAATATTGACACCTGGAGTGGGCTAAACGTCTTTAAACAGTAGGCTGAATGGGGCCGAATGGATACAAGCCAAAGAGAGAGGGAGAGAAAGAGAAAAAAAGCGAGGTGGGCTCCTTTAATCCTTTCAAGATCCAATAGGCATTTATATTCTGTTTTCCGGCTATTATTACCCGATTATACTCTGATTAGGAAGGGTATATGGAAATCAGAGCTTAAATTGAGATAGTCATTACTCTTGTTATTCCCAGAGATCCTTCTTAAGGGGAGGTATTTAGTTTGTTCCCTAGACCTCCATCAAGCTTAAAATTACACCCCCTGGAGTCCCTTTCAAGATAAATTTGTACATTTTTCGGTAGAAAAATGTCCCGGCCGAAGGCCGGTTCCTCTTAAATTACAGGCTCGCTATCGCTCGCCAGGATAAAATCGACACCTGAATTGCACGAAAGGTCTTAATATGGGGTGAAAGTTCTTAAAATCGCTAAACTAATGGGGCAAACGTTTTATGGGGCTAAAAGCAATGGGGCTAAACATGAGGGAGAAAGGGGTCAAGAAAAAAATCCCTCAAGTGGAGATCCTTCTTAAACTGTATACAGTCGTCTAATGATAGCCAGAATAATCTATCAAAATGCTTCTCATTCTTCAAAGGGTTAATATTCCCAATAATGGTTCTATCCAGGAGTACCTATTTATTCCCACTATTCCTACGCAGATTGACTGTACTCAAAAACTCATCCATATGCATTGCATATTCCATAATAGTAATTATGCATATATATTCATAATTCATCTCTATCAATGGCTTCCCCAAAAACACTCTTATATTTGTTCATCTAACGCCACGAATTCATAAACAAAAAGGCTTGACATTACTATCGATATCCGTTAAGGGGAGATCTCCACTTGAGGGATTTTTTTCTTGACCCCTTTCTCCCTCATGTTTAGCCCCATTGCTTTTGATGTTATAAAACGTTTGCCCCATTAGTTTAGCGATTTTAAGAACTTTCACCCCATATTAAGACCTTTCGTGGCATTCAGGTGTCAATTTTATCCTGGCGAGCGATAGCGAGCCTGTAATTTAAGAGGAACCGGCCATTTTTCTACCGAAAAATGTACAAATATATCTTGAAAGGGACTCAAGGGGGTGTAATTATAAGCTTGATGGAGGTCTAGGTAACAAAGTAAATACCTCCCATTAACCCTTCCTGTACCAGCAACGTTTGTTATTATATATTCTACCTATACTGTATTTAGACGACTTTATGGCGCTTAGGAAGGAGCTGTGGTAGTTGAAAAGGGTTGACAGTGATGAATCGAACTCTTATAATTACCAAAGATTCTTTCTAAACTGAATAACATCAATTACTAGTAGCCACAATAAAGTAAAAATAACGGTGACATTACATAAAGGTTTAAGGGGGTACTACTCGCTTTTTCTGGACCTCCTTCTCCCTCGTGTTTAGCATATTACTTTTTGATATTTTATGACGTTTCTTCCATTAGTTTATTGATTTTAAGACCTTTCGCCCCATTTTTTTTCAATATTAAGATCTTTCGTGCCATTTAGGTGTCGATTTTTTCCTAGCGAGCAATAGCGAGCCTGTAATTTTAAGAGCAACCGGCTTTCGACCGGGATATTTTTTCTACCGAAAAATGTACAAATTTATCTTGAAGGAGGGTCTAAGGGGTGTATTTCTAAGCTTGATGGAGGTCTAGCGAGGAAACTAAAATATTAATGAATAAATTAATTGATAGCCCCCAAAATGGCCACTATCCCCTTAAGCAACTTCCTAATCATAGTGTACCTCAAGTCTTATATAAGCGCCACGATTACAGTACAATCGGTCATTCGTAATAATTTGCGATTTTTATTTCTATGTGGATGAAGGAGACAAAAGTCAAAACTGCCTGTGACGAGTGCCTCCCCCTGAGTTGAAAGAGTGACAGGGCCAAAATCAAGGAATGTTCAAGCCATAATGTTTGAACTTAGTGTGTTATTCATTGTTATTCACTTTTATATGAATGTAATTGAAAATACAAAATAATTAAGGATTACATTTGGCACATAGCAGAACATATATGGAATTAATGTGTACCTCAGGCTATATTTGCATAATGAGAGGACCACGAATGTTTATGAGTTATTTATATTAAGGGGAAATTTGTGTTTATTCGTCCACATATATAAATATATATATATATATATACAGTATATATATACTGTATATATATATATATATATATATATATATATATATATATATATATATATATATACATACATACAGTATATAGTCATGCATTGAATGGCAATATTTTTACATATGTGTTTTCTACATAATTATAATCTCAGTCATATACTGTATGTCCAGAAAAAGCAATCTCTCTCTCTCTCTCTCTCTCTCTCTCTCTCTCTCTCTCTCTCTCTCTCTCTCTCTCTCTCTCTCTCTCTCTCTCTCTCTCTCTCTCTCTCTCTCTCTCTCTCTCTCTCTCTCTCTCTCTCTCTCTCTCTCTATCTCTCTCTCTCTCTCTCTCTCTCTCTCTCTCTCTCTCTCTCTCTCTCTCTCTACCACCACAGCTGCACCACCTCACGCAATATCAACATCCCCCCCCCCCCCTACCCCATCCACCCCCACCACCACCCCCACCTGCCATCCGCTCTGGCAAGTTCCCCGTGGGCCACTTTTTGCTGCTGTCCCGGTCTCTCTCTTTCTTTTTTTTCATATTCTGTATTTACTTCTCTCTCTCTCTCTATTGTTCCTTCCTGATGAGACTCCCCGGTTATTGAATGTGTCTTCCTGTTTGACACTAGGGAGAACTGGCGGGAGAGGTTATGGGTTTAGTTGTCCGCGTGGGTGGCTGGGTTGGTGTTGGAGTTGTTGTGGGGCGTGGGCGTGTGTGGGGGGAGGGGGGTGTTGGAGTTGTTGTGGGGCGTGGGCGTGTGTGGGGGGAGGGGGGTGTTGGAGTTGTTGTGGGGCGTGGGCGTGTGTGGGGGGGGGTTGGAGTGTTGTGGGGCGTGGGCGTGTGGGGGGGGGGGGGTGTTGGAGTTGTTGTGGGGGTGGGAGTGTGGGGGGGGGTTGGAGTTGTTGTGGGGCGTCGAAGTGTGGGGGGGGGAGTGTGGGGGGTGGGTGGTTGTGGGTGGTTGTTGGAGATTATATGTATGTATGGGTGTTGGAGTGGGTGCGCGTGTGGATTTTGGAGTGTGTGTGTGTGTGGGGTTTGGAGTGTGTGTGTGTGTGGATTTTGGAGTGTGTGTGTGTTTGTGTGGGTATTGGTGTGGGTGGGAGTGGGTGTGTGTGTGGGTGGGAGTGGGTGTATGTGTGGTGGGTGTCAGAGTGTGGATATGGGAGTGTATGTGGGAGTGTGTTTATGTGTGTGGGAATATGTGTGTGTGGGTGTGGATATGGGAGTATATGTGGCTGTATGTGTCAATGAAAAATGTGCACTTACTAATCAACTATTTCCTTATATATGACCTAAGTGTTAATTCTAAAAGCATATATTCTTGCTGTTGGTACACCAAGCCAATATAATGACTGCGTTGTGTTGTGCCTCTTTGTGTTTTTGAGTTGTAGACATCGATATTTAGCAGACATTACCAAACTTAATGTGAAAAGTTGATTGCTAGAAATTTAGTTGAATTGTACTTGTGTGTTTATATATGCACTGCAACCGTATTCGGCTAAATATCGATACTTACCGTTCCATCTGTCTTATAGCCCAAACGTTGCAAGCCGTCAATTGACCACTTGCGAGTTTCAGGCTATAAGGAAGTTGGAGCAGTGAACATCGATATTAAACAGATATGCAATGATAATATATGTTTCTGATGGATAAATGGTATGTTGAATTGGGTTTTATGTATTTATAAATGAAACAAGACCGTATTATAGCTGTAAATTCTGTTAAATATCGTTGTCTACAGCTCCAACTTCCTTATAAAACGAAACTCGCAAGTGGTCAATTTCAGGACTGTGAAGATCAAGTAAATACCACGACCATTGATTGGCATGTATTGGTGCCTGTGGGGTATACTCGGTTTCTGTTCAGCTGACGATAAATTGAATCCCTTGGCAGCTAATGTGTCGATACTGGGAATATATGAAACTACTGTGTCTCTGCATCATATTAAGACCAAGTATATATAATTACCACCATATTTCACTACAAAATCTTCAAAGTAACTGAGAAATCTTGATGAGAACTTTGCAATTTACTGTCAGTTGCAAAGAAACAGGGAATAGTTACATGCCATGATGGTGTGGCCAAGATGCTGTACACGTGAAGGATCTAGATATCACCTCACAAAATCCTTGATAGTTTAGTCATGGGTTCGAACCCCCAAGCTTCAGATTTTTGTCCGCAGCTGTATTTATTCTGTAGAATGTGTATGGGTAAACGTGTGCGCGCATGCGCGTGTGTGTGTGTGTGTGTGTGTGTGTGTGTGCTTGTCTGTAAGTAGGTGTATGCGTGCCGGTGAGCGGATGAATGATTGGGAGATAGTGTAAGTGAGTGTGTGTGTATGTATATGTGTGTGTGTGTGTGTGCGTGTGTCTATGTGTATGTAGGTGCGTGCGTGCTAGTGAGCGGATGAGTGATTGGGAGATAGTATATGTGAGTGTGTTCCGATCAAAATAATATAATTGACCAAGATTTATGGCATTGATTTGAGGAAGACTGTTGAAAGGTTAATTACTGATAATTACAGGGATAGTTATCTGACTGCCCTATTGCTTGTCGAGTTTATTTGGTATTCATGCAGATGTACATACACCGTTTCAGTTGGAAAAACGGTTAAAATTGTAAACTCGAGTTAGAAAATATATGTCATTAATTTCATTGCACACGATTAACCCTAAATATAATCGAATTTGTGTTAGAAAGTAGTGGTACTATAGTAGTGAATCTCTTTGCTTATTTGGTGAAGTATTTTATTCGTTGATTTCGTTATAATCATATAATATATATATATTTTTTTTTTCTTTTAATGTGAGTGAGGGAGACAAAAGGCAGAACTGCCTGTAGCGAGTTCCTTCCCCAGAGTTGAAAGGGTGACAGGGCCAAAATCAAGGGATGTTCGAGCCAAAATGCCTGGACAAACGGAGTTTGAAGCAATTTAAGTCATAGAAATAGGGAAAGACTGATTCTGGGAGAGAGTTCCAGAGCTCAGCAGTTGAATAGAAGAAAGACAGAGTAACGTTTCACTCTGGGATTGGAGAGTTGCACAGAGTAGGGGTGGGACTGTGTTGCAAGAAGGGTACTACGTACCCTACGTAGGGGAGGTGGTATACACTGGGAACGGTCTGAGGACCACTGATTATTATAGTAGCGATAGAATAGCGAGAGATATGCAACATTACGGCGGAGAGAGAGAGAGTTTGCAGAGAATTGGTGGGTGGACGGGAGTTAATGCTACGAAAGGCCTTCCTTTCTACTTTGTCTAGGAGTGCGATTTGAGAGGATCCTTCCCGCACATGTGAACAATACTCAACACAAGGACGCACTGTACCCCTTTACAGAGCAAGAAGCTGTGCAGGGGTAAAGAACCCCTTGAGGTAGTTGAGCACACCCAGCTTCTGGGAAGCTGCCTTAGCATTTTTTGTGTTTTTTTATTATCTCCCTATAGACCTCCATCAAGCTTATAGAAATACTTCAAAGAGTACCTTCGAGATAAATGTGTGCATTTTTAGTAGTAAAATTATCCGGCCCAAGGCCGATTATCTTCTAAATTTCAGGCTAGGTGTCGCTCGCCATGAAAATAACGACATCATACTGGCACGGAAGGTATTAATACTGACAAACAAAAATGGGGTGAAATAACGACATCATACTGGCACGGAAGGAATTAATAACGACATCATACTGGCACGGAAGGTATTAATACTGACAATAACGACATCATACTGGCACGGAAGGTATTAATAACGACATCATACTGGCACGGAAGGTATTAATACTGACAAACACAAATGGAGTGAACTGTTATTAAATGGCCAAACTAATATGGTGAACGTCTCAAAGCCAGTGGGCCTAAACATGAGGGAAGAAGGGGTACAGATTTAATAACAAAACTTAATTGCCCGCCAGTTATACCTTCACGTGTGGTCTACAGAAGAGCAGTTCCTTCTTCACCCAGATTCGAACCACATAATATCATACTAATGTCTTTGCTCATAGCGCCGTTATGGTCACTGTGTACGATTTGGGTGATCCGTCTCGTGCTACAATATATATATATATATATATATATATATATATATATATATATATATATATATATTCATATTTGTTTTCACCAACCCAACAATTAATTTACATACTGTATATACCTAACTAATAAAATCAATGAAAGTTATGAATAAATGCATGTGGTACTCCAAGGACTCGAACCTAGGATACTCACACCGAAATTCCGCACACTAAACATTACGCTATCAAGACAGTTAAATTAAAGGGTTATGCACAAGCCTACGATATATTATATCGATTTGTATCCTACAAATCTTAAAAAACGAAGCTTAGCCTATTCCAAACTCAGAATGATCCTTTTAAGGGGACATGGGCCGGTTTTCGGGACCACTTTCTCCCTCATGTTAAGCCCCATTAGTTTTCAGATGTTAAGATGTTTGCCCCATTAGTTAGTCGACTTTAAGACCTTTCGCCCCATTTCTACGTCAATATTTGGACCTTTCGTGCTATTTAGGTGTCGATTTTTTCCCCTGGCGAACGATAGTGAGCCTGTAATGTTGGAAGAACCGGCCTTAGGCCGGGATTTTTTTTTACCGAAAAATGTACAAATTAATCTAGAAGGGGGATCTAATGGGTGTTTTTTTAAATTTGATGGAGGTCTAGGGAGGAAACTAGAAAATAATGAATACATGCAAAAATCGCCCAACAAGTGACCTTTTCCCTAATGTTTAGCCCCACTAGTTTTGAGAATATAAGACGTTCGGCCCATTAGTTTGGCGATTTTAACACCTGTCGCCTCAATTCGTTGTCAATTTTAAGACCTTTCGTGCCATTAGGTGTCGATTTTTTCATTTATTCATATATGTTTTTAGTTTACTCCCTAGACCTCCATCAAGCTTAGAAAAACACACCCCTTAAAGTTAAATTTGTAAATTTTTCGGTAGAAAAATGTCCCGGCCGAAGGCCGATTCCATTTAAGATTGCAGGCTCGCTATCGCTCGCCAGGAAATAATCGACACCTAAATGGCACGAAAGGTCTTAACATTGACAACGAAATGGGGCGAGAGGTGTTAAAATCGCCAAACTAATGGGCCGAAAGTCTTATAATCTCAAAATGTGTGGGGCTAAACATTAGGGAGAAGGGGGTCCAGCAAAACGGTCTGCCTGCCCTTAAGAACGGGGTGTTAGTTATTACCCTACCTCTAGGGAGTGATTATCCCTTTCGATACTGGTGAAATACTTGTTGCATAATATTCTTGACACTCCTATACTATATAATTCAGGTTAGGGAGGATCGGTGGTGGCTGAAACAGTTAATTGAGACAGTCTGTAGCCTTTCAATGGCTAGTGGTCCTTCTTATGCTTAATACAATCATCTAACAGTTGCCACACTAATGGGGCTAAACCTGGCGAACGATAGTGAGCCTGTAATGTTGGAAGAACTGGCCTTCGGCCGGGACATTTTTCTACCGAAAAATGTACAAATTAATCTAGAAGGGGGATCTAATGGATGTTTTTTTTTTTAAATTTGATGGAGGGTCTAGGGAGGAAACTAGAAAAATATTATAAAAATACAATAATGACAAACATGATACAGCAGTTACAGTATAGTTACAGCATAGCCTGGTTACAAGGGTTGATTAATGGGGGGGGGGATTTATTTCTTCATTTATATATCTGTTTGTCATTGTATTATTTTTTTTATTTTTTTAGTTTCCGCCCTAGACCTCCATCCAGCTTACTTCCCCCCCCCCCCTTCCCCGAGACCCTCCCTCACGATAAGTTTGTACATTGTTCGATAGAAAAGTTTCACGGCCGAAGGTCGGTCTATCTTAAATTACAGGCTAGCTATCGCTCACCAGGAAATAATCGACACTTAATGACACGAAAAGTCTTAATATTGACACAGAAATGGGCCAAACGTCTTATAATGGGGCTATACATGAGGGAGAGAAGCGTCCAGAAAAACGACCCATCTCCCCTTAACATATTCGTGATTTCCTATCTGTCTGGCAAGGGCTGTTGAATGACTAGGAACTGTTGTGTCGCAAATCGCTCACCTTGGAAGAACCCTCGCATTATTAGCATGCCCGAGACCGGTTTTTCAATTGCTGGTAATTAAATTCAATCCTGATGATCATTATCCGACCTTCTGCCAATTATCGGAGCGGAATTATAGGTGCGGGGGTACTTATCACTTAACGATTATCCCATTATCAGGTTCCTTTCTCCTGCTCCTTACTCGTAGTGCTCGAGTAATTGTCGGGCACTTAGGTCCTCTACTGTGTCATTCATCAACATACCTCTACCCAATGTCTGCAAACTTTTATGCAAATGTTCCTGTAAAGACAAATGTTGCATTACCACTACCAATTCGAAACTCATTTAGATTTAATTTTATGTTTCTGTGTAATTATTGGTATCAATGGATTTTCTTTTGTTTTAATACTATATGTGACTTAAATTGAACATGTTCTCTTATCAAATAATATGCAGGATGAGTCATTATTATAAAGCAGTGTGTGATAAGCTGCGTGTTACAGGGACTGCTAAGATGATCTTAGTACACTAAAGCCGCTATCAAACGAGAGCTTGTATAGTCAACATTCCATGATCAACAGTTTTATAGCAACATTTCTGAAATATTTTGCTCTGGTACCGGAAACTAGACTGACGATAGATGAATTTAGGTGACCGAAATATTATAAATGTTGACCATATAAGCTGACAGACCAGTGTTGAGGATAAATGTTTAGGGGAAAAAAACGCTCGTGTGATACCGGCTTAAGGGGAGGCTGACCGTTTGTTTGGTCTATTAATTCATATATTTTTTAAGTTTCCTCCCTAGACCTCCATCAAGCTTAGAAAAACACCCCCTAGACCCCCCTTCAAGATAAATTTGTACATTTTTCGGTAGAAAAATGTCCCGTCCGAAGGCCTGTTCCTCATAAAATTGCAGGCTTGCTATCGCTCGCCAGGAAATAATCGACACCTAAATGGCACGACAGGACTTAAAATTAACAACGAAATGGGGCGAAAGGTGTTAAAATCGCCAAACTAATGGGCCGAACGTCTTATAATCTCAAAACAAGTGGGGCTAAGCATTAGGGAGAAGGGGGTGCAGAAAAACGGTCTTCCTGCCCTTAATTAAGTAGCTGTACGAGGCGGATTCCTCTGGCAAGCCAAGTTATCTATAGTGAAGGAGGTACACTCGGATACCATAGTCTCTAGTCCACTCATACACATTTGTGGCCTTCTCATATATCTAATTATGGAAGTATGTATCTGGAGACGAATTTATGAATACAATTTTCTATAAATCAACTACAAACCTACTGTATATATAATATTTATTAAAAAGCAAGTTATACACTAAAATACATCCAGATAGTTATATTTGCATAAAGACGAACATAAGAGGTCCACGAATTCTTACGAGTGGGCTAGTGACTATGGTATCCGAGTGTACCATCTGTGACGGACTCCACTATTAACCCTTTCAAGCTCCAATACGCGTTTCTGTTCTGTTTCTAGCTACTAATTGACGATTTTATTCAGATTAGTAACGGTATATGGAAGTCAAAGGGTTTATCAAGATAGTATTTACCCTTTTTATACCCACAGATAATTCCTAAGCTGCATAAAATCATCTAATGATAGCCAATATAAACTGCTAAAACGCATCAGAGCTTCAAGGGGTTAATACTCACGCAGGTAGATTAACCCCTTCTGTCCCGGCGACGTCTTTTGTATTTTATTCTGGCTATATTTAAACGGTTTTGTGCAGCTTAGGAAGAATCTGTGGTAGCTAGAAGGATGTATTGAGATAGTCTGTAGCCTTCTTTATTGCTAGAGGTACTTCCTAAGCTGGATATAATCATCTAATGGTAGCCAGAATGTAACGAAAGGGATATCACCGGTACAGAAGGGGTTAAAGAGTTAGAAGATATTTGGTTATTATGAAAGTTCTGGAGAGTAATAGGCGAGTCCATTGTTCAAAACTTGCACTCTCTACCTGGTAATGTGGGGCAAACTGGGATGAAATGTCTCCTCACTGTTACAGCAATTTAATTATCCCTGTCCGAAAATGGAACTGATTCCAACTGGACTACACGAATTCTGTATGATGTTGCACTGTTCAGTGTTCAGTATGCTCAATAAAAACATACAGTATATCCATATTTTACTACTGAAAATATAAAGGCAATAGCTGAAATATATGACAGCGATTTAAAAGAAAACAACAACTGATCAAATATTAATATGTTGGGTTATATTGGAACATAGAAAGCCTTTGGACAGTTTTAGTTTGTAATACTCTCCTCATGACACCTGGCTGAGTACATTGTAATTAACCACTTCTGTACCAGCGACGTCTTTGTAATTGTATCCTAGCTAGATGTAGAGGATTATATGAAGTTTAAGAAGGATCTGTGCTAGTAAAAATGGTCAAGTGAGACAGTTCAAAGCCTATTAATTGCTAGAGGCACTTTTGATACTTAATAAAATCGTCTAATAGTAGCCATAAGGGGGTCCAGAAAAACGGTCTGCCTCCCCATAACTCTCCCTTGTAACCACTTGACCACTCCGGGTAACTGCTGGGTCCGGAAGAATAACTCTGGCCTCCACAATCGTCTGCCTCATTTGGCTCGCCGTATTTTTAGCGGTCTGTCGTATCAAGTTAAGGTTTTATTTTTACATGAGCGGGACGTGTATGATGTAAATACTGTGTGTGTGTATATATATGTGTGTATATGTATAATTTGTTTTCTTTTCTATGTGAGTGAGGGAGACAAAAGGCAGAACTGCCTGTAGCGAGTGCCTCCCCCATAGTTGAAAGAGTGACAGGGCCAAAATCAAGGGACGTTCGAGATAATATATATATATATATATTCTTTAGTGACATGCAGCTAGCCGTCATTTTCTAAAGTCATGTGCGCTTCCAAGTAGACTCGGGCTCACATTTGCCGAGTGAATTTGGAAATATTTCATACAGTTTGATATCACTCAAGATTTAGCAATAAGAATAATAAATACTTGATCATTTAGAGATGAAGTCCCTCCTAAGTTATGTGTTGGTGGTGTAATGGTTTAGATGCGTATGTTCTGGGTGTGGTGTCCCGAGTTCGAATCCCGGGAGAATCATATACGTTCATTAGTATATTCTAGTGCATTGGGGTTTGTAATGGAGGATTAATGTTAAGAACGGGGTGTTCCTTAATTTGTTTTGATCTTCATGTACTTTATATAGTTAAAATTAAAAATAACTTTCATCTATTGTACCACCTCTTCCCTCTGAATACTGTCAAGAGGTCTGTCAATCACTACTTTACTGTGCTTTCATAGTCATATATACTCCAAGCAACCTCTCTTTGTATTTTATTCATCAGAGTAGCTTTCCAGTGCTCCTCAATCCACAACAGTTCAAAACTCATCGTCACAATTTGTTTATGAACATACATTACAGTAGGGCGCCATTAGGTGGAAGGATCTTGTTCTAAATTAATTATATTACAGTATTTTATTCCTCCTTTCCTTGTGTGTTAACAAACTGTGTGTGTCCTATTTGAAATGAAAGATCATTATAATGTTGAAGTGGGTTGGTAGCGAATAAAGTTGAGTGTGAGATATGTTGAAGTGGGAGTGTAAGGCTGAGTGTGAGATATGTTGAAGTGGGAGTGTAAGGCTGAGTGTGAGATATGTTGAAGTGGGAGTGTAAGGCTGAGTGTGAGATATGTTGAAGTGGGAGTGTAAGGCTGAGTGTGAGATATGTTGAAGTGGGAGTGTAAGGCTGAGTGTGAGATGTTGAAGTGGGAGTGTAAGGCTGAGTGTGAGATATGTTGAAGTGGGAGTGTAAAGCTGAGTGTGAGATATGTTGAAGTGGGAGTGTAAGGCTGAGTGTGAGATATGTTGAAGTGGGAGTGTAAGGCTGAGTGTGAGATATGTTGAAGTGGGAGTGTAACGCTGAGTGTGAGATATGTTGAAGTGGGAGTGTAAGGCTGAGTGTGAGATAAAAATTATATTGAAGTGCAAGTGTAAGGCTGAGTGTGATAAATGTTGGAGTGCGAGTGTAAGGCTGAGTGTGAGAAATGTTGAAGTGCGAGTGTCGAGTGTAAGGCTGAGTGTGAGAAATGTTGAAGTGCGAGTATCGAGTGTAAAGGGAAAGCAACACCCTCTGGTCACGGAAGACACTAACACGCAGCGGAAGATGAGGTGACTGCCGCTACCTGCCTGACCCAACCCCCCTTCTCTCTCTCTCTCTCTCTCTCTCTCTCTCTCTCTCTCTCTCTCTCTCTCTCTCTCTCTCTCTCTCTCTCTCTCTCTCTCTCTCTCTCTCTCTCTCTCTCTCTCTCTCTCTCTCTCTCTCTCTCTCTCTCTCTCTCTCTCTCTCTCTCTCTCTCTCTCCTCTCTCTCTCTCTCTCTCTCTCTCTCTCTCTCTCTCTCTCTCTCTCTCTCTCTCTCTCTCTCTCTCTCCTCTCTCTCTCTCTCCTCTCTCTCTCTCTCTCTCTCTCTCTCTCTCTCTCTCTCTCTCTCTCTCTCTCTCTCTCTCTCTCTCTCTCTCTCTCTCTCTCTCTCTCTCTCTCTCTCTCTCTCTCTCTCTCTCTCTCTCTCTCTCTCTCTCTCTCTCTCTCTCTCTCTCTCTCTCTCACACACATTAGAGTTACATATTGCGAATCAAAGTAAAACAAACCCGAAAGAATTCTATAGTTATATCAGAAAGAAAAAAAAAAAGTAGTTACTTCAACTGTTGGACCGTTAGTCGATGAAAAAGGAGAATACACCAAAGACGAAGTACAAATGAGTAATGCCCTCAATACCTTCTTTGCATCAGTTTTTACAACAGAAGACCTCAGTGATATCCCTACACCATCGCCGATTCAGATTGATAATTCAGATGTTCTAAGCAATATCAACGTTACAGAGAGAGAAGTATTGAATTGTTTAGATAAACTCAAGGTAAATAAAACGCCAGGACCTGATACAATCTCGCCTAGAGTTCTAAAGGAAGCTAAGAATGAGCTCTCCAAACCACTGACATTACTATTCAATAAATCCTTGCAGTCTGGAACTATGCCTGATCAGTGGAAGCTAGCCAACGTAACACCGATATTAAAAAAAGGCAGCAAATCCCTACCCAGTAACTATCGTCAAATTAGCTTAACCTCAGTTGTATGTAAAATGCTAGAAACGGTCATACGAGACAGACTCGTAAATCACTTAGAGGAAATAACATACTTAAAGATACTCAACACGGCTTTCGTAAAAAACGTTCCTGTTTAACAAACCTCTTAGACTTCTTCCACGATATCCTCAACCTCTACGATGAGAGTAAAGCTGTAGATATTATACCTTGATTTTCAAAAGGCCTTTGACAAAGTTCCCCACAAACGTTTACTGCTAAAACTAAAAGCGCATGGAATACAAGACGGTGTGTTGAAATGGATAGAAAATTGGCTCAGCAACAGAAAGCAAAGGGTAGTCATAAACGGTAAGGCATCTAAATGGACCAATGTAAGTAGCGGGGTACCCCAGGGATCGGTACTAGGAACAATTCTCTTTCTAATTTACATCAACGACATAGATGAGGGTCTCACCTGCACAATCTCAAAATTTGCTGACGATACAAAAATTGCAAATAGCGTACTCTCAAAAGAACAAGTTGACGATATGCAACACAATCTAGATAAATTGTCATGTTGGGCCCAAATTTGGCAAATGAGTTTCAATGCGGATAAATGTAAAGTACTACATGTCGGATACCTAAATGAGAAAGCAAACTATTCGATGAATGGCACTCAGCTTAAGAATGTACACAGAGAAACTGATCTGGGAAGAACAATATCGTGTAACCTAAAACCGAGTCAACAATGTTCAGAAGTTGTTAAGAAGGCAAACAAAATAATGGCTTTATAGGCAGGTCATTTGAGCATAAATCCAAAGAAGTTATCCTAACCCTTTACAATTCCTTAGTCCGCCCTCTTCTGGAATACTGCGTTCAATCCTGGTGCCCTTATTACCAAAAAGATATAAACAAGCTAGAACGAGTTCAACGTAGAGTTACCAAAATGATACCTAGCCTAAAGAACAAACCATACGAAGAGCGTCTTAGAGAATTAAATCTATTTCCTTTAACCCAGCGCAGATTAAGAGGCGACTTAATTCAAGTGTTCAAAATCATCAAAGGCATCGACAATATGAACTGTAGTAAGTACTTCACTATCGACCAATCTAATTACACGCGGGGGAAACGGTTTGCAAAATTATTGGTAAATCTTTTAACTCGCACGAATCTAAGAATTTCTTCTTCAATCGAGTTGTCAACTTGTGGAATGGGCTTCCCCGAGACGTTATAGACTGCAGCACCGTTGATTCATTTAAATTCCGCCTAGACAAATATCTCGCATCAAACCCGCGACTGACTGCGTTTGTAAATGAGTAAATTTTATCCTCCCCTCAGTTACTAACCCATATGTCCCTACTAACTTCCTAGTCCTGCCACGTTAGTGGCAGGGCAGTAGTTCCCTTTCCAATGTTCCCTTACCCACTCTAAACCACTGTTTGGACACTTGATCCTCAGTGTTTTGGAGGACAAGCAACCTAGAAGGGTCACTAGACCTGTTGTTGCTTGATTTCCTTTGTACTCCTTTGTACTCTCTCTCTCTCTCTCTCTCTCTCTCTCTCTCTCTCTCTCTCTCTCTCTCTCTCTCTCTCTCTCTCTCTCTCTCTCTCTCTCAAAACGTAATAGTGCCACTGTTCAAAAGTATGGTGAGGCCCCACCTTGAATATGGTGTGCAGTTCTGGTCACCTTATCTGATCAAGGACATTGTAAGACTCGAGTCAGTACAGCGTAGAGCGACGAAGATGATACCCTCATTAAGTAATAAACCATATGAAGAAAGACTTAAACGATTGAACCTGTTCTCATTAAAAAAGAGGAGGTTGAGGGGTCAGCTTATTGAGTGCTTTAAGATACTAAAAGGTTTCGACAAAGTCGATGTAAATGCACTATTCACATTAAACAATACTAATCAAACTCGCGGAAATGGAATGAAATTAAAAACCAAAAAGGCAAAACTAGATGTCACAAAGAGTTTCTTCACCTACAGTGTGGTGACAGAGTGGAATAAACTACCAGCGAGAGTGGTGGAGAGCGACACAATAAACGCTTTCAAGGGAAGGCTTGACCTCTATCTGCAGAGGGCTGGGGTGATATGAAAAAAAAAAAAAAAAAAAAAAAAAAAAATGTATGTAAGTGTATGTGTGTGCACTGTACAGTATGTGTATATATATACTGTATATATATGTATGTATGTATGTATGTATGTATGTGTATATATATATGTATATATATGTATATATATGTATATATATGTATGTGTATGTATATATATGTATATATGCATATATACATATATAGTTTGTAAGGCCAGACTGCCTAGTAAGGACCTTGAGGTCTGTGTGGTCTGTGTATCTATGTAGATCTATGTAGATCTCTCTCTCTCTCTCTCTCTCTCTCTCTCTCTCTCTCTCTCTCTCTCTCTCTCAATATGCATTCGTGTGTGCTTACGTCTTCCTCTTTTCGTTATTGATTAAGTGTTTTGAATAATTAAGGAAATCTATTTGATTCATAGGTGATTCAGATTTTATATAATAGGTAAAAAAACATAAATTCTGTTTAGTGAAGGAATGATTTTTATTCGCAAAGCGTTAGCGGAAGCATTCGAAGACTTTTTTTTTTTCTTTTTTTTTTTTTTTTACAAGTTCAACCTCCATAGCTTTTCTCTTGTGCATTCTTTAATATTAGATTTAAATTGTTTTGTTTTCTCTCTATTTTCCTACTTCTTTGTAGTATATACATCCCTAAATCTTTAGATTTTTCATCGGCCAACTGTTGTTTGCTTTATATATGTCAATAACATAATATTTCATGGTATATGACATGATCTCCAACTTTGCTATTAACTATATCATTTGAGTTAATTAAGTCAATACAGAAAGGTTGAGCAATTCCTTCATGGTTCTGCATCGATTGAGGTAATGGCCAGAACCTTTAGAGACTTGAATAAGTTTAAGGTATTGCCTGTTGAACAGTAAATCCCAAGCCAAATTACTCACTATTGGGAAAGATTGTCGAAACAATTGACTTACGAAACGCTTTGGGTGTTGTGATTATCAATAACAATATTTTCCAAGCAATTCATTGAAGGAGATAAATTAAATGCCTTTAGAAATATTAATTGCGCAGTTGGGTCTGAGTACATGACTCGATTGATATCCAGTATTCGATAAATGGATATATAATCGTAGTCATGTACTTAACCTTTAACACTCTTGGTGGTGTAATGGTTAGAGTGTTTAAGATCAGGATGTGGTAACCCAGGTTCAAATCCCGGGAGGATCACATGCTTTCATTTATTTCATTGGGAGGTGTTTGGTGTTGGGAGTGAAATGAATGAATTAGATTATGTATATACTCCCGCTCACCAGCCACACCAAAGACAACGACCCATTACATCCAAGCCCTCATTGTACTGTAGATGTAGATGAGGTACAGTTGGTCAAGGATGAAAGTATACAGTTTTTTGTCTGCTATAGCCACACATGGTTTGTCATGTTGGCAGCCATGACAGCCTTTCCACTAGCCCAAACCATCCCAACACACATGGGGTTTAATATATTGATACATTAATCAATATACGGAGTGCTTCGAAAAAGCGTTTCCATAAATATCAAAAGTTAGAGATTTATTCATAAACCTTCAGGGTGACTAAATACTGTTATGGAGATAGCAAAACAAAGCTGAATACGCTGGAACAGCGCGTAGCCGCGGCGCTCGCCTCTGTTTCATTGCCCTTTCGATCACATATAATCCAGTCTTGGGGATGAAAGTGAAATATCAATATTTACCTACTTATTAATTAACAAGTATTATTAGATTCCTCTTTCTACTCATTATTTATTATGAATGTTATAATGTTAAGTGTATATCGTAATATCTTTTATAGCCACTCCATATTCGTCTACTTTAGATACACAAAAATCTAATTCCTAAACGTGGACGTAAGGAAGCCTGTGTGTTCAATAGGGTAATGACCCAGCAATGTTACTCATCTTGCGAGTGCCATTGCTTTATGAGTCAGTCCTCGAAGCATAATGAGGCTTTACTTGTGATTTTTGTTTATTTATTTATTTATTATTATTGTTATTTTTATTTTTATTTTTATCAGCAGAACACCTGCAAACCAACTGCAACATTGATATCACCATACCCTACATTATTAGCCACATATTACCACGTGTGAAAATGCACCTGTATTCCACTGAAATATCGTATATAGGTAGACGTTTTGATTTTCGTTTTCACTCTCGCATTTCTTGTATATCTATCAATAACATTAAGTGTTTAATATCTCCGAAGTGATATTCACGTCAAAGATTATAGAGCAATATATTCATATTTCCGTCTGACAACTAAGTCCAGGAACACGTTTTTAAACACCCTGTATAAGGTGGGCGGGCTCTGAGATATGGCTACCAGGGCTGCCAACATGACAAACTATGTGTGGCTATAGCAGACGAAAAACTGTATACTTTCATTCTTTACCAACTGTACATCACAATCCTTCCAGATATCTTCGTGCACCACCACATAATAGCTCCGAGAGGAAAAGGTAACTCAGCCTTCCCCTATCAATGTTCGCATGTGTCCTTATTTCCCTCCAACACGGCTCCTACTTCCAACCAAAGACTACACTAAACTTCATGACAACAGAGGCTCATTAAACAAGTACCACCCAATGCCAAGAAATCTATTCTAAGAGCGCCTGCAAAAGGACACCAAGAATTTAGGGCCCCTGGCGGCTATACACAAAGTGAGCCACAACTCAACCACCCCCGAACTATACATGAAGTGATACTGTTCTGCTAGAGCTAAACATGAAGCGATTTCTATTGGCTGTGCTGCACTCAAAGTGACCAATCCTATTGCTACACATGAAGTGAGCAACTTTGTCACATCAGCATAATCTCCAGCAACCCTATCGGTTGACAAAGATAGTGAAGTTGATTATGACACCAAGGGCATATTGGACGATACTCTGAGCCCAAGACCATATCCACAACCTTGATTAACGAATTCACCACACCACCATCATCACCAGAGACATTTTGAACTCTCGTCTTCCCCGCCTGGGAGACTATGGAGTTTTATGGGTGCCATCTCCAGTGACCTGTGGTAGAACTATGCACCTCAGACTTTTGATGATATGACTTGTTCTATATTTGGAACCTGAACCAGTGTAATTCATGAGCCACCGAGCATGACACGAGAATCAGGTGAGAGCTCTGTTGATATTCTTGAAATCCCGTTACTTAAATTCTAACTCCTTGAAGCATTATACAGCCTTCTAATAGGGCTTATCACTGTTGATTGTGTGTGTGGGAAGATAAGACAGCAAGCTAAATCACCTCAAATTACATTAATACCCACCAGATTGTTTATGTCTGTTAGTGCATTGACCTACAGTATAATGCTAAATGTGAGAGACAATTATATATTCAGACAAGAAGAACAGTAACTATCATTATTTAGGCTGACTGCCACAAACAGATAAATAATATGATGAAGGCTTTCAATAATAGGGATTATCAGATCTACTTGGAATATTTAAGAAGCCCAATGACCACGCCACCGTTTTTGAGAGGGGATGGTTGTTTTTCGTGGACCCCCTTCTCCTTCGTGTTTAGCCCCATTAGTTTTGAGATTTTAAGACGTTCGGCCCATTAGTTTGGTGATTTTAACATTTTTCGTCCAATTTCTTTGTCAGTGTTATGCCCTTTCGTGCCATTTAGGGGTCGATTATCTCCTGGCGAGCTATAGTGCGCCTGTAATTTTAAGAGGAACCGGCCTTTGGCCGGGACATCTATACCGAAAAATTTAAAAATTCATATTAAAGGGGGGCTTGATGGAAGTCTAGTGAGAAAAATAATATTCATATGAAAGAATTAATATAAATAAATAAATACATATTAAATACAAAAAAAAAAAAAAAAAAAAAAAAAAAAAAAAAAACCCATAAAAATTCCCGATTTTTTTTAGTTAAGGTAGTCTTTATTTGTCATTGTCTGATGAATTGTTACCAGAATCTTAATAACATCTTCGGTAATTTCTTTGTTTTACTTGTACTTTGGTGATGCTTGTGAACCTCGAAATACTTTCATATGTGAGATGGTTAGTTATTTTTGTTTTGTATTTTTCACAAAGTCTATCAAGTATTTCCTGTTGTTTGTCCTTATTCTGATGCTTACTAAAAATAAATTGATCTTATTATTGCTTTTTGATAATTCAATTTGCATATTCGAGCTTTTCATCCTACAAAATTACGCTGAACCTTGTTTAATCTGTATTCTACATCTAATGTGGTCTTAAATTAGGTCTTATAGATTAATATGCGCTGGAAGACAGGAAATCAGTTGGAATTCATTACACTTTATCATAACTAAATTTTCAACAATACCTAAATGTGTGTGTACAGTATATGTGTGTGTGAGTGTGTGTGTATATATAAAAATATACTTTTTTCCCGCTCCCTCCCTACTCTCTCTCTCTCTCTCTCTCTCTCTCTCTCTCTCTCTCTCTCTCTCTCTCGCTCTCTCTCTCTCTCTCGCTCTCTCTCTCTCTCTCTCTCGCTCTCTCTCTCTCTCTCTCTCTCTCTCTCCCTCTCTCTCTCTCTCTCTCCCCCCCCCCCCCCCCATCCACACAAACCGGTCCACCACCTCCACCGGATCTCGCCCCTTCACGCCCACGGTTGAGATCATTTTCCGGTCATTAGTCGTATTCCTCGACGTTTTGCACCGGTGTAAATCATCATGCTCTGAAAAAACAAAGACCGTGGTTGGATAATGAAGTGAAGTACTGAATATATTGGTCGGATAATGAGGTGAAGTACTGAATATTGGTTGGATAATGAGGTGAAGTACTGAACATATTGGTTGGATAATGAGGTGAAGTACTGAACATATGGTTGGATAATGAGGTGAAGTACTGAATATTGGTTGGATAATGAGGTGAAGTACTGAACATATTGGTTGGATAATGAGGTGAAGCACTGAACATATTGGTTGGATAATGAGGTGAAGTACTGAACATATTGGTTGGATAATGAGGTGAAGTACTGAACATATTGGTTGGATAATGAGGTGAAGTACTGAACATATTGGTTGGATAATGAGGTGAAGTACTGAACATATTGATTGGATAATGAGGTGAAGTACTGAACATATTGGTTGGATAATGAGGTGAAGTACTGAACATATTGGTTGGATAATGAGGTTAAGTACTGAACATATTGGTTGGATAATGAGGTGAAGTACTGAACATATTGGTTGGATAATGAGGTGAAGTACTGAACATATTGGTTGGATAATGAGGTGAAGCACTGAACATATTGGTTGGATAATGAGGTGAAGTACTGAACATATTGGTTGGATAATGAGGTGAAGTACTGAACATATTGGTTGGATAATGAGGTGAAGTACTGAACATATTGGGACTTTATTGTTGGTAGAAATACACTGAACATATTGAGAACTTTAGTGGTAGAAATATTCAATACATAAAGAACAGCTGGACATGTACATGTATATACACTTACCACATCCAAGACATAAAAACTGTAAGATTGATATTCTTGATAATTTCTTTCCCTTTGCAGCGCCTGATACCGAACGAAAGTTGTGGGAATGAGTGTAGTTTTAAGAGAGTACACTGGTTAGCACTTATTTATAAAGGCAGCGTCCTTTTTTCAAGTTACGTCGTCAATTAACCCTTTCACGCACATATGACGCAGACGTTGCCAGATTAGCAATAAGAAATAGAGTTCTCTCACACTTATAATTACCTCTCCAAAATTAGTTTTCTGCCCACAGCTAACTCAAAGACAACTGCAGAGGTTGAAGTAACTAAACTAAAGGTTTCTAAATACCCCTGATGGTAACAAAGGCTTTAAAGTATCCCCAATAGGCTCAAAATCGCGTCCCATATGTCGGAGAGGGTTAACAGCGCTGTGAAGGGAAGTGATTGTTTAAGAATACAATGGATATAATTCTCCTAACCAATGTATGGAGAAATCCAGCTTCGCCGGAGACATTTTTCTATCGAAAAATGTATAAATTTAGCCTGCTGTCAAATTTGTTTTTGTTTTAAATATGCTGGCTCGCTCCCGCTTGTCAGGAAAAAAAACAACACCTAGATGGGGATAAACGTCTTAAAACATTAGGCTAAATGGGACCCAATGAATACAAGCCAGAGAAAGAGAGACAAAAATAGCAGGTGACCCCCCTTAAGAATACTCAACTCGTGGAATAGATCAGGACTCTCAGAAACACTTAGAACATCAACTATCACAGCCTTGTTATTGGTAGATTTCCTTCTTAGGCTGAGTAGAATCATCTAATAGTAGAATCATCTAATAGTAGAATCATCTAATAGTAGAATCATCTAATAGTAGAATCATCTAATAGTAGAATCATCTAATAGTAGAATCATCTAATAGTAGAATCATCTAATAGTAGAATCATCTAATAGTAGAATCATCTAATAATAGAATCATCTAATGGTAGAATCATCTAATAGTAGAATCATCTAATAGTAGAATCATCTAATAGTAGAATCATCTAATAGTAGAATCATCTAATAATAGAATCATCTAATAGTAGAATCATCTAATAGTTAACAAAATATAATGGAAAGCATGTCGCCGGTACTGAAGGGGTTAAGATTGCTCACATTTAACCAAAGTTTAATGTAAAATGCAAACTTGGAGATCACGGCATCGAGGTCGTTAACCCTCTGAAGATCTGACGCGTTTTAGCAGTTTATTTTGGCTAACATTAGACGATTTTATGCAGCTTAGGAAGGATTTGTGGGTATTAAAAGGGTAAATACTATCTCAATCAACCCTCTGACTTCCATATACCGTTACTAATTTGAATAAAATCGTCTAATAGTAGCCAGAAACAACAGAAACACGTATTGGAGCTTGAAAGGGTTAATATACTGTAGATGATAAAACAACAAATAGTCAAGTAAAACTCCACCTGTGACACGTGACCATTGCGAACCTACACCATTGATCACAACTACCTGGCTGTCTTTCTGTTACCCATCATATTATCCAATTGACCACTTGCGAGTTTTAGTCTATAAGGAAGTTGGAGCCGTGGCTATCAATATTTAGCAGAATTATCAGCTAAAACACGGTCATAATACATATATAAATACATAAACACGGTCATAATACATATATAAATACATAAACACGGTCATAATACATATATAAATACATAAACACGGTCATAATACATATAAATACATAAACACGGTCATAATACATATATAAATACATAAACACGGTCATAATACATATATAAATACATAAACACGGTCATAATACATATATAAATACATAAACACGGTCATAATACATATATAAATACATAAACACGGTCATAATACATATATAAATACATAAACACGGTCATAATACATATATAAATACATAAAACCAAAATTATCATACTTTTTTTCAGAAACCCACATTATTTTTGCATTCCTCTTAAATACCGACGTTCACGACTCCAACTTCCTTATAGCCTGAAACTCGCAAGTCGTCAATTAGTTGTTTCCTCACTGATGTCCAATGCGCGCACTTCGATATTAGTCTACGATGAAGCACTTAAGGGGAGATATCCACTTGAGGGATTTTTTTCTTGACTCCTTTCTCCCTCATGTTTAGCCCCATTGTTTTTCTAATTTAAAGACGTTTGCCCCATTATTTTGACGATTTTAAGAACTTTCAACCCATTTCTGTCAATTTTAAGACCTTTCGTGCCATTTAGGTGTCGATTTTATCCTGGCGAGCGATAGCGAGCCTGTAATTTAAGAGGAACCGGCTTTCAGCCGGGACATTTTTCTACCGAAAAATGTACAAATTTATCTTGAAAGGGGCTCAAGGGGGTGTAATCTTAAGCTTGATGGAAGTCTAGGGAATCAACTAAAAACCTCCCCTTAATTAATGACCTTTAGAAATGTTAACCCCTTCTGTACCGGTTACGTGTTTTTAACCTTATTCTGGCTACTATAACACGATTGTATTAAGTTTACAAAGGGTCTCCAGCAATTAACAGGCTTCTTATAACTATCTCACTTGAACCTTTTTACTACCGGAGATACTTCCTAAACTGCATAAAATCGTAAAAATTTAGCTAGAATATGATAGAAAACACGTCAGGGGTTAATGGTGTTTAGAAATATTAAGGAAAGGACGTCTATGGCTTTTACTCCTGTCTCACACTTTCTTATATTTTGTTTTAAATTGTTCAATACGTTAATAAGTCATGATCAGTATCGCCTGAATTCATCTTGGGAATCCATAATTGAGTTGTGAATTTCCAGGAATTCAACGATCTAGTCAACTAGTATGCAACGATCTAGTCAACTAGTATGCAATCTATCAGTTTATAGGTCAGGCTAATAGGACAGTAATTCTAGGGACACTCATCATCCCCATTCTTAAACATTGAATTTACATTGGCCAATTTCCAGTCTTCAGGAACTTCTCCAGTTGTTGATGATTAATCGAAAAATACCACCAAAAAAGTGCTACTTCATCTCGTACCTCTCGCTCAGCTCGGGGAAGAAACCCAGAGTTATATGATACTTTTTATTATTATGATTATAATAATTATTTTGTTTCCTTTTTTTATTAGTAAAATACAAAATAGGAAAATATAGACCCCTGGCAAAAATGAAATCAGATAGACAGCATCTTGCCAATCATTAAAGAAATCACGCACATAGTAGTAGTAATCAGAATGTTAAGGGGAGGTTTTTAGTCTGTTCTCTATACCTCCACCAAGCTTAAAATTACCCCCCCTAGACCCCCTTTCAAGATAAATGTGTACATTTTTCGGTAGAAAAATGTCCTGGCCAAAGGCCAGTTCCTCTTAAATTACAGGCTCGCTATCGCTCGCCAGGGAAAAATCAACACCTAAATCTTTAAAATTGACAGAAATGGGGCGAAAGTTCTTAAAATCGCCAAACTAATGGGGCAAACATCTTAAAATCTCAAAAGCAATGGGGCTAAGCATGAGGGAGAAATGGGTCCAACAAAATATCCCTCTAGTGGAAATCTCCCCTTAAATGAGCGTATCTGCTAGTTAGACGGTGACCTTTAGAACACATATTATTATATATACATCATTACTGAGTTCCTCGATTTTCTAGTTTGTCATACTTGGCCAACAAATCAACCAACAAGAAATGCTATCGGCTGTACTGTATAATTATTGAAATATCTCTTGTTAAACTGTTATATTCCTGATGAGTGGGGTAGGGGAAGAGGCGCGTTCTTGTAAAGTTTAACTCCTCCATTACCGGTGCCATTCTTGTACCTTTGTTCTGGCTACTATTAGACGATTTTGTTCAGCTAAAAATGGGCTTCCAGCGATTAACAGGCTTTGAACTATCTCCCTTGACCCTTTTTACCGCCACAGATCCTACTTAAGCTGCACAAACTCTTCTGAATATAGCTAGAATAAATGAAAAAGACGTCGCCGGTACAGAAGTAGTTAAGGGGACGACGGTATGGACAGGCCTCCAATATCAGGAATGCCAAATCAAGTCTGCTAGATAAAATATATATAACGAAAATAGCTAGAATAATGGCACAATCTCTAGAACATCTCTCTAAAATTGCTTAAATCTACAGAATAGCGCTAGAATTCATGTGCTAGATGTAAAAATTGGCCTCTAGATCGAAGTAAATACCTCTAAATCTAGCTGAAAAGTAGCTAAATTGGCCACACTGTCCAATATATCATAATAAAGACCTCTATGTGTACTCTCACAGTGTTTCTCGTGTCAGCCCTGTTGTTGCTGTGTAGAAAAGAACGCTTGCACGAACTCGGAGTAACAGGTTGGGTGTATACAATTGTTGCGTCGGGGTGTATATATATATATCTATATATATATATATATATATATATATCTATATATATATATATATACATATATTAATTCATATATTCATATATATTTTGGTTTCCTCGCTAGACCTCCATCAAGCTTAGACAATCCCCCCCCCTAGACCCCCCTTTCAAGATAAATTTATGACTTTTTTCGGTAGAAAAATGTCCCGGCCCAAGGCCGGTTCCTCTTAAATTACAGGCTCGCTATCGCTCGCCAGGAAAATATCGACACATAAATGGCACGAAAAGTCTTACAATTGACAGAAATGGGGCGAAGCTCTTAAAATCGCCAAATTAATGGGACAAACGTCATGAAATATAAAAAAACAATGGGGCTAAACATGAGGGAGAAAGGGGTCCAGGAAAAAAATCCCTGGAGTGGAAATCCCTAGCTCCGCCCCTCAAGTATTACCCAACTAATACTAATACTCCTACTGCTCATAAACTCCGGGGGGTATGTTTTACGGCGGCCAAATGGAGGGGGTAATGAGGCTCTCGGCTGGTGGAGATCCGACTATTTTGATCATTTATGTGTGGGTTTTGTTTCTCTGTGTGGATCTCTAACAATAGCATTTTCATTGTGCATTATTAGGTTTCCATTGTTTTTTTTTTTTTTTTTTTTTGTACTTTGGTTTCCATTATTTTTTGAAAGATATAATGCATACACACGAGAGGATTATCCATGGAAGTATTTTGTACTTGCATGTTGATTTGCATGATGGATGTTTCTGTTTTAATCTCTCCGTTTCATTAAGTACTTAGTTATTCATGACCCAATTAAGAAGTACATAAACGTAATTTATTCTGCAGTTAATTACGTTACTATAACCCAGGTTATAGTTGAATAAAAAGCAGCTTAGCGGCAAGAACGAAGTAATTTACTGAACATTAATGGTTTTACTCCTGCATTTCTTTTAAAGTAAACACAAATTTGGGCATTGAAGGATTCACGAACAAATTGTTTACAATTGCATTAAATGTTAAATTATAATAATAAAACGCCAATTCCATATCTATTCTCTTAATGCATGTATTTTTAATACATAAATATATATAATTTATGACAAAA
This sequence comes from Paralithodes platypus, assembly GCA_032716605.1. Classification (NCBI taxonomy): domain Eukaryota; kingdom Metazoa; phylum Arthropoda; class Malacostraca; order Decapoda; family Lithodidae; genus Paralithodes; species Paralithodes platypus. The sequence goes on from CM064510.1 coordinate 46,217,262, forward strand.
TAGAGTCTAAGTATAATTACGTTATATATGAATAATACAATGGGTCCGTACAACAATGGCATACTTTATATATACAGTATATATATATATATATATATATATATATATATATATATATATATATATATATATATATATATATAGTAACCCACACACACACACACACACACACACACACACACACACACACACACACACACACACACACACACCATATATTCCCAAACCAATATAAAGAGTACGCCATAGGAAGTCAACAGCCCCAGTAACTCCCCCGCACTAATTGATTGTACGGGAAAGTACTTTGGTGCGGTAAGTGACCATAAAATGTTGGTGATTAGGTATTTAGGCGACAAGAGATAGATCTTATTTGACATCCTGAGTCATTACAGCAGCTGTCTGTTCTGGGATGAGAGAGAGAGAGAGAGAGAGAGAGAGAGAGAGAGAGAGAGAGAGAGAGAGAGAGAGAGACTTGTAGAGCGGTAAAAGGATTTGCAGACTGAGACAGAGAGAGAGAGAGAGAGACTTTTAGAGCGGTACATGGATTCGCAGACTGAGAGAGAGAGAGAGAGAGACTTGTAGAGCGGTAAATGGATTTGCAGACTGAGAGAGAGAGAGAGAGTTATAGTTATATACAGATACATGGATTCGCAGACTGGACAGATCCTTTGGTCCCTGTGAGGCATTCCAGCTTTCAATCTAGACTTACTAAACAATAACGTCCATAAGAATAGAGTAGTAAAACAGAGAGCTCTAATCCCATATGTTCCTGTTGGTCCGACCATAGAGCGAGCCTGAAATAATAAGTGTAAAAGCGGTGTCACACGAGCGCTTTTTCCTTAAATTTTTACGAGCAATTTTTTTACGAGCAATATTTTTCCTTCCATTTTTACGAGCAATTGTAGTCTGGCAGCTTAAAAATCTCAGGTATATCAGAATTCACCCACCTAGCATAATCTACCTTCAGTTTAGTTTCCGATTCCAATGCGAAAAAGCCTCAAAATATTACCTGAAAAAACTTGCTCGTCTAAAATTACCGGAAAAATCGCTCGTGTGACACTGGCTTAATAGAGAGGCTCATTAACCCTTTCAAGATCCGATTCCGCATTGCTTTCCCGTTTTCTGGCTAGTATTAGACGATTTTATTCACATTGGTAAGGGTATATGGAAGTTAGAGGGTTAATTGAGATAGTCTTCACTCTTATAATTCCAACAGGTCTTTCCCAACCTGTATATAATCGTCTAACGATACCCAGAATATACTGTCCAATCGCGTAATGACCCTCAAAGGGTTAAGGGAGACCACCTCGCACGTTTTCGCTTTCTCTAGCTCTCTCTTTGGCTTGTATCCATTTGGCCCTATTCAGCCTACTGTTTTAAGACGTTCACCCCCATCCAGGTGTCAATATTTTCCTGGCGAGGGATAGCGAGCCAGCATATATATTTTTTGTTTTGACAGGAAGCTAAATTTGTAAATTTTTCGATATAAAATGTTTCCAGCGAAGCCGGATTTCTCCATACAAGGCTGGTTCGCTATCGCTCGCCAGGAAGAAATCGACACCTGGATGGGGATAAACGTCTTAAAACAGTTAGCTGAATGGGGCCGAATGGATACAAGCCAGGGAAATAGAGAAAAAAAGAGAGAAAGATTAAAAAAAAAAATGGTGACTCCCCTTAACAGACATTCTACGACGACGAGAAAGTAAATAAAAGAGAGGAAATTGAGGAAAAGTAAGCGATAGAATGAGAGGAGGAAGAAAGAGGTCTGAACTTCCGGCCATAAACTCCGGCCTCAACACATACCCCGGGGGGGCCACGCTCCGATAAACCTAGACTCTAATGTCGCGAGAGTCGGCTAATTGTTCGGGTGTCGCCAATAATTGTTTCGGTGTCGCCAACTGATGCGACTGGTGTCGTAAAATGCAAATGGTTTGTTGACGTTATTTGGAGGGAAGGAGGAGGTGGGAGGGGGGGGATAGGGGGCTTGGTTGGGGTGGGGAGAGGGGTGATTGAAGCTATGGAGGAAAGGAGAGTTATGGAAGTTGAATCACACACACAGACATGCACACACATAGATTTCTTACAGTGACAAAGACACACACATAGATTACATACACAAGCAAAGACACACACATAGATTACATACACAAACAAGGACACACACATTGATTACATACACAAACAAACACACACACAGATTACATACACAAACAAAGACACACACATAGATTACATACACAAACAAACACACACACATAGATTACATACACAAACAAAGACACACACATAGATTACATACACAAACAAAGACACACACACGAACACAAATATGTTCAGTGGATATAGGAAGCCCAAATATTGAACGTGAACCGTATAGGCCCTATTTCATACACAAGGGGAGTGTTATTTCATACACAAGGGGAGTGTTATTTCATACACAAGGGGGAGTGTTATTTCATACACAAGGGGAGTGTTATTTCATACACAAGGGGAGTGTTATTTCATACACAAGGGGGAGTGTTATTTCATACACAAGGGGAGTGTTATTTCATACACAAGGGGAGTGTTATTTCATACACAAGGGGGAGTGTTATTTCATACACAAGGGGAGTGTTATTTCATAAACAAGGGGGAGTGTTATTTCATACACAAGGGGAGTGTTATTTCATACACAAGGGGAGTGTTATTTCATACACAAGGGGAGTGTTATTTCATACACAAGGGGGAGTGTTATTTCATACACAAGGGGGGGTGTTATTTCATACACAAGGGGGAGTGTTATTTCATACACAAGGGGAATTTATACACAAATATTTCATACACAAGGGGGAGTGTTATTTCATACACAAGGGGGGGTGTTTTTTCATACACAAGGGGGAGTGTTATTTCATACACAAGGGGAGTGTTATTTTTTCCGGCCCCCCTTCTTCATGTTTAGCCCCATTTGTCTTGACATTTGTTCTAACGTTCGCCCCATTAGCGATTTTGAGATCTTTTGCCCCCTTTTCTTTGTCAATTTTAAGACTTTTCGTCGTCGATTTTTCCTGACAAACAATATCGAGGCTACAATTTAGAAAGAACCGACCTTACCAAAAAATAAACAAATTATTCACAAAGAAGGGTCTTAGGGGTATTATATAAAGCCGTTTTCTCCTTAATTACAGGCTTTGCTATCGCTCGCCAGGAAAAAATCGACACCCAAATGTCACGAAAGGTTTTAATATTGGCAAAGAAATGGAGCGAAAGGTCTTAAAATCACCAAACTAATGTAGATATCGTCTTAAGATTTCAAAACTAATGAGGTTTGACATGAGACCCCTTCCCTTAATAAATAGAGGCCTAGACTGGGTAACCAAACTGTGCGCCCCCCCCCCCCCTTTACTTCCCCAAGGACTGATATTAACCCTTTGAGTACCAGTGACGTGTGGTATATTTTATTTCAGCTATATTTAGAATTATGCAGCTCAAGAAGGATTGGTGGTAGTTAAAAGGGTTGGTTGAGATAGTGTGAAGACATTTTTTTGGCTAGAGGTCCTTCCTAATATAAGCTGTAACAAAATGTCTAATACTTGCCAGAATATGATGAAAATGACGCCTCTGGTACTGTGCGGGTTATGTAACACCCCGTCCTTTAACGTGACGATAGTGCGTTGTTATATGTGCGATTAGTTTGCTTGGGAAACAGATTAACTTGCTCATGTAGTAATGTACACCCTATGTGGTGGATTGTGTTCTTTTATTTAATAATTTTCATTTTAGTAAACGTTGTTTCCACATAGCGATTTTGATAATTTAATTTGACTTTATATTGTCCTTGTCCCAATTTTGGTTTGTTTAGTTTGCAAGTTTTACATTTTAACTTAACATTAATCATCCATTACAAACCCCAATGCACTTGAATAAACTAATGAGAGCAAAAAAATAAAAAATAAATAAAAATAAAAAAATAAAAAAATGGTCCTCCCGGGATTTGAACTCCGGACACCACACCCAGAACATAATTAGCATCTAAGCCCTTACACCACATTCCAAATGACCAGTGTATTCAGGTGTTGATCTCGGGCGTCGTTCACCGTAGAATTTAACCCCTCTTGTAGCGTCGACGTCCTTTTAACTTTACTCTGGCTACTGTTAGACAATTATATTCAGTTTAAAAAGGGCCTCCAGCGATTAAAAGGCTTCGAACTATCTCACTTAACCCTTATTACTAACACAGATCCTTCTTAAGCTGCACACAATCTTCTAAATACAGCTTCAAAATAATGAAAGACGTTGCCGGTACAGAAGGGGTTAATACTTTACTCTGGCATTCTGGATCTCAGTTTACATATCCACTCGTGATGTACAGTAAGTGTGTGTGTGTGTGTATATATGTTTTCATAATTGTAGTTTGACAGGAATTGAGTTTTTGGCTCTTATTGTCCCGCTTCATAGACATTATCATCAATGACAATCACCCATCTCCTTACTCGAGGGAGATGGTAACCGCCGGCTATATCTCAGAAAACCTTCATTAACCTGAGCAAGATTTGCTGGGCTGCAGGCAGGAACGGTACCACTGAGACAGCTGCGCGGCTGTGTGTGTGTGTGTATATGTGTGGTTGTGGTATTTTTCCTCTTACGGTTAATGCTACTTAGGATTGCTTGGTCTTCCAATCTTAGTATACAGTATGATTGTATTGATTGTATTGATTGTATTGATTGTATTGATTGTTTTGATTGTATTGATTGTATTGATTGTTTCGATTGTATTGATTGTTTTGATTGTATTGATTGTATTGATTGTATTGATTGTATTGATTGTATTGATTGTATTGATTGTATTGATTGTATTGATTGTATTGATTGTATTGATTGTATTGATTGTATTGATTGTATTGATTGTATTGATTGTATTGTATTGATTGTATTGATTGTATTGATTGTATTGATTGTATTGATTGTATTGATTGTATTGATTGTATTGATTGTATTGATTGTATTGATTGTATTGATTGTATTGTTTGTATTGTTTGTATTGATTGTATTGATTGTATTGATTTGGAGTTTGTTTTATTAAAGCACTTGCTAAACTTTGCAATACTGTATATCACTTCTTATCCCACATGATTTGTATTGTTTATTACTGTACCAAGTTATCAGTAAAATACACTTAGAATATCATTATATTTCATTTAACCCCTTCGGTACCGGTGACGTCTTTTTAATATGTGTTGATCTATATTTAGACTATGTTGTGCAGTTTAAGAAGGATCAATGGTAGTAGAAAGGGTTAAAAGCTATCATTCAATGCCTGTTAATTTCTGAAGGCTCTTTTTAAGCTGAATATAATCTTCTAATAGTAGCCAGCTTAAAGTGAAAAGAATGTCGCCGGTACAGAAGGGGTTAAGATTAATCCCTTCGGCACCATGACGCCTTTTTACCATTAATTCTGGGGACAATTAGATCATTTTATGCAGCTGAAGAAAGACCATTGTTAGGAAGAGGGTATACTTAGATAGTACTTACCCATTTGAGTTGGATAGATATATTACAAATTACAGAAAATCGTCTAATGATAACCAGAATATGACGACAATAACGAAATGGTGGTGAAGAGCTTAATATTTTACCAAAGGTACTTTTTGAGTAGGTTAATATGTTTAAGGGGAGATGAGCGTATTTATTTTATCATTTATGTATATTTTTGTATTATATTAGTTTCCTCTCTAGACCTTCATCAAGCTTTAAAACACATCCATTAGATCCCCCTTCTAGATTGATATTTAAATTTTTCTGTAGAAAAAATGTACCGGACGAAGTCCAGTTAATCCCAAATTACAGGCACACACTCGTTCGCCAGGAAAAAAATCGAGACCTAAATAGCACGAAAGGTATCAATAATGACAAAGAAATGGGGTGGAAGGTCTTAACATCGACAAACTAATGAACCGAATGTCATAAAACCAGAAAACTAATATGGCTAAAAACGAGGAAGAACGGGGACCCAAGAAAACCAGCCCATCCCCCCTTAATCGAGCTGATCTTCAACATTGATTGCCTTTGGATCATAATTTTATGGAGCATATGTTGTGTAGTAAATAAATGATTTACATAAATAGTTTTGTATATTTGAAGTAATTCAATTATTCAACTTGTCTTCATTAAGTCGTTCTATTCAATCAATCGTCCCATGTATCTAGCCATGCGACTACGTGTGTGTATTTCCGTGCATTATTATTATGTATAGATAAACGTTTAGTGGAGAGACATGAGTCTTCAGCCAAATTCAGGTGTGTGTGTGTGTGTGTGCTGGAAAGTATACATTGGCAGTTAGATCTGCACTGACTGTTGCAATGATGATGTTCCCAAATTAAAGGTTTCTGGCGATTTATTTTCTACTAAAACATTCAAACTATAGGTCAATTTGTGTAAGGAAAGTAAGATGTTATAGGTACCGTACAACACTGAACTGAGTAATAATGGATATTTAATTTTAAAATAATATTATTGACATAATATATATATATTAGCAATTGCAGGATACGAACAGGTTTCCTACGCTCGTTAATACTCACGCAAGGTCTTCAGGGCACCGTGTCTCAATCATTAACCAACTAGAACCAATTTCTCTCTTCGATTCTGGGGTCTGAGTTTGTCTAATGCTCTAAACCATATGCACACAACCCTCTCCCTCACCACCACCTTGAATTACAGTTTCCCCCCCGTGATAGAAACTTGTGTGATCTTGGCCGCAGTTTTCCAGAGTTGTGTGATTACCCGGCGTTTCCTCAATTCAGAACAATCGTAATGCAGACCAAATTGCCGGGAGGGGGAGCCATTATAGAGAGCTGGGGAGGTGGTGCCTGGCTGACTGTTAGACGGCTGGTTCCGTCCTTATACCTTCGTCCTTCTTCTCCGTTATATTCGTCTTGGTTTTGACTCTATTTGCTTGACGACTGTCTGACTATATGCGTTCGTCCATTTCCTCCCTTACTTTACTCTTGGTTTTTACTCTATGGGCTTGGCGTGTTTTTGCCGTCTTTCCGTCCGTATACGTTCGTTCCTCTCCTCCTTAACATTACTCTTGATTTTTACTCTATTGGCTTGACGTTTTGTTTTGCTGTCTTTCCGTCCGTATGTCATTTTTTCTGGATCTCCCTTCTTCATATTTAACCCTATTAATTTCTGAGGTTGTAAGATGTTCGTCCTATTAGGTTTGTGATCTTAAGACCTTTCACCCCATTTCTTTGTCAGTTTTAAGATCTTTCGTGCCATTTAGGTGTTGATTTTTTTTCCTTGCGTGCAATAGCGAGCCTGTTATTTTGGAGGACCCTACCTTCGGCCAAACAAATTTTTCTACCAACAAATGTACAAATTAATCTCGAAGGGTAGATCTTGAAGATGTTTGTCTAAGCTTGATGGAGGCCTAGGGAGGATGCTAAAATACTATTTAATAGGAGGTGTTTGGTGTTGTGGTGAAATTAATATAAATATAGATAGGCTAATAGAAAAGATAGAAACAAATAAACAAACAAATTACACCTATCCTCTTAAATAATTAGTCGTGTGTTAAAGGGGGTAGGGTTTTATTTTTGGTCTATATATATATATATATATATATATATATATATATATATATATTATATAGTGTGTGTGTGTGTGTGTGTGGCTGTGACTGTATGTGTGTGTGTGTGTGTGTGTGTGTGTGTGTGAAATGTCAATTATCATTATTGCCAGCATCTCCCTGGGATATCCACACTGTTTGCTTTCGTCTTTCAACTTGGGAACAAAGCTTAATACAAGTCTTTTTAGAAACCTGTTACTCCTGTGAGGGCCCGAGATTATCAAATGAAGCTTCAAGAATATAAGTGACTTCATCTTGTCGCGATAGATGGCGAAAGTTTGTCTATGCACTTGCCATCTTCTCATGTTGCTTGATGAACATTGGTATTAAGTAACACCCCGTTCTTTACATAAATCATCAATTACAAACCCCAATGCACTTGAATAAACTAATGAAAACATATCGTCCTCCCGGGATTCGAACTCGGGACACCACACCCAGAACATAAGCATCTAAACCATTACACCACCAACTACCGTACGTAGAGTATCTCAACCCCTTACATCTAGTCTTCTATTTGGTAATTATTGACAGATGTTGATAGAATCTTCATCTGCAGGTAGCGGGATTCGATTGATCGCTGCCTGAGCCAAGGGACTAAAGTATGGATAAGTTTCCCGCACGACCACAGTAGCCATGTGTGTCTGTGGTGTCTTGATGGTGTAATGGTTTGAGTGTTTAAGATATGTATGTGGTAACCCAGGTTAGAATCCCCGGTGGATCATATGCTTTTATTGAATTCATTGGGAGGTGTTTGATGTTAGGAGTGAAATAAATAAATAAAACTATTTAGAAAAATACTCTTTTGATATGATATGTTGATGCTATTCAAGAAGAAACATTTCATCACTAATCCCCTGTTTAATTTATAAATCAATAAATCCTGCTATGGTTGTTTGTATTATGCATTTGAAATATGTATTTATTATGTAAGCGATACCTTCTGGATAGGTGCAACAAAATTGAATTTTACTCTAACATTTCAACATTACTATACATGATAAAATATCGTACAAATGTATAAAAACTTGTATAATTTGCACTCGTTTTCCGCTAAATAACCTGACAAGAATCACGTTCCGATAATCTTAGACGGTTACTATACTTAAAGACATGCCAATTTGAAGATAACATAGTGTAATGTTGAGCTGAACTCTGTCTTTACAATAGCCTAATGACCATAATTGCGTTGTGACAGGAACTATTATCTCAGGGGATTCTCATGGCGTATTTATGTCTCCGCTATACGTTATCAGGTCATGGTATTATTTTTGTATAAGTTGACTATTGTGTTGTATGAGCATGAAGGAGACAAAGGGCAAAGATTCGTGTAACAAGTATCCCCCCCCCCCTCCCAGGTTGAAAGAGTGATAGAGAGCCAACATGAAGGTACGTTAGAGGTAATTTAAGTGTGTTGGAGAGAAGTGTGGTGTGCTTGTTAAGTGGGTGGTAGTACTGAGGTTATGTTGGTATATCAGAACCCTACCAGACAGCAATGGGTGGTAGTACTGAGGTTATGTTGGTATATCAGAACCCTACCAGACAGCAATGGGTGGTAGTACTGAGGTTATGTTGGTATATCAGAACCCTACCAGACAGCAATGGGTGGTAGTACTGAGGTTATGTTGGTATATCAGAACCCTACCAGGCAGCAATGGGTGGTAGTACTGAGGTTATGTTGGTATATCAGAACCCTACCAGATAGCAATGGGTGGTAGTACTGAGGTTATGTTGGTATATCAGAACACTACCAGATAGCAATGGGTGGTAGTACTGAGGTTATGTTGGTATATCAGAACCCTACCAGACAGCAATGGGTGGTAGTACTGAGGTTATGTTGGTATATCAGAACCCATACTAGACAGCAATGGGTGGTAGTACTGAGGTTATGTTGGTATATCAGAACCCCATTAGACAGCAATGGGTGGTAGTACTGAGGTTATGTTGGTATATCAGAACCCTACCAGACAGCAATGGGTGGTAGTACTGAGGTTATGTTGGTATATCAGAACCCTACCAGACAGCAATGGGTGGTAGTACTGAGGTTATGTTGGTATATCAGAACCCATACTAGACAGCAATGGGTGGTAGTACTGAGGTTATGTTGGTATATCAGAACCCCATTAGACAGCAATGGGTGGTAGTACTGAGGTTATGTTGGTATATCAGAACCCTACCAGACAGCAATGGGTGGTAGTACTGAGGTTATGTTGGTATATCAAAACCCCATTAGACAGCAATGGGTGGTAGTACTGAGGTTATGTTGGTATATCAGAACCCATACTAGACAGCAATGGGTGGTAGTACTGAGGTTATGTTGGTATATCAGAACCCTACCAGACAGCAATGGGTGGTAGTACTGAGGTTATGTTGGTATATCAGAACCCTACCAGACAGCAATGGGTGGTAGTACTGAGGTTATGTTGGTATATCAGAACACTACCAGACAGCAATGGGTGGTAGTACTGAGGTTATGTTGGTATATCAGAACCCTACCAGACAGCAATGGGTGGTAGTACTGAGGTTATGTTGGTATATCAGAACCCTACCAGGCAGCAATGGGTGGTAGTACTGAGGTTATGTTGGTATATCAGAACCCTACCAGACAGCAATGGGTGGTAGTACTGAGGTTATGTTGGTATATCAGAACCCTACCAGACAGCAATGGGTGGTATTACTGAGGTTATGTTGGTATATCAGAACCCTACCAGACAGCAATGGGTGGTGTAGTACTGAGGTTATGTTGGTATATCAGAACCCTACCAGACAGCAATGGGGGGTGTAGTACTGAGGTTATGTTGGTAAATCAGAACCCTACCAGACAGCAATGGGTGGTGTAGTACTGAGGTTATGTTGGTATATCAGAACCCTACCAGACAGCAATGGGTGGTAGTACTGAAGTTATGTTGGTATATCAGAACCCATACTAGACAGCAGTGGGTGGTAGTACTGAGGTTATGTTGGTATATCAGAACCCTACCAGACAGCAATGGGTGGTAGTACTGAAGTTATGTTGGTATATCAGAACCCATACTAGACAGCAGTGGGTGGTAGTACTGAGGTTATGTTGGTATATCAGAACCCTACTAGACAGCAATGGGTGGTAGTACTGAGGTTATGTTGGTATATCAGAACCCATACTAGACAGCAATGGGTGGTAGTACTGAGGTTATGTTGGTATATCAAAACCCTACCAGACAGCAATGGGTGGTAGTACTGAGGTTATGTTGGTATATCAAAACCCTACCAGACAGCAATGGGTGGTAGTACTGAGGTTATGTTGGTATATCAAAACCCTACCAGACAGCAATGGGTGGTAGTACTGAGGTTATGTTGGTATATCAGAACCCTACCAGACAGCAATGGGTGGTAGTACTGAGGTTATGTTGTTATATCAAAACCCTACCAGACAGCAATGGGTGGTAGTACTGAGGTTATGTTGGTATATCAAAACCCATACTAGACAGCAATGGGTGGTAGTACTGAGGTTATGTTGGTATATCAGAACCCCATTAGACAGCAATGGGTGGTAGTACTGAGGTTATGTTGGTATATCAGAACCCTACCAGACAGCAATGGGTGGTAGTACTGAGGTTATGTTGGTATATCAGAACCCCATTAGACAGCAATGGGTGGTAGTACTGAGGTTATGTTGGTATATCAGAACCCATACTAGACAGCAATGGGTGGTAGTACTGAGGTTATGTTGGTATATCAGAACCCTACCAGACAGCAATGGGTGGTAGTACTGAGGTTATGTTGGTATATCAGAACCCTACCAGACAGCAATGGGTGGTAGTACTGAGGTTATGTTGGTATATCAGAACACTACCAGACAGCAATGGGTGGTAGTACTGAGGTTATGTTGGTATATCAGAACCCTACCAGACAGCAATGGGTGGTAGTACTGAGGTTATGTTGGTATATCAGAACCCTACCAGGCAGCAATGGGTGGTAGTACTGAGGTTATGTTGGTATATCAGAACCCTACCAGACAGCAATGGGTGGTAGTACTGAGGTTATGTTGGTATATCAGAACCCTACCAGACAGCAATGGGTGGTATTACTGAGGTTATGTTGGTATATCAGAACCCTACCAGACAGCAATGGGTGGTGTAGTACTGAGGTTATGTTGGTATATCAGAACCCTACCAGACAGCAATGGGGGGTGTAGTACTGAGGTTATGTTGGTAAATCAGAACCCTACCAGACAGCAATGGGTGGTGTAGTACTGAGGTTATGTTGGTATATCAGAACCCTACCAGACAGCAATGGGTGGTAGTACTGAAGTTATGTTGGTATATCAGAACCCATACTAGACAGCAGTGGGTGGTAGTACTGAGGTTATGTTGGTATATCAGAACCCTACCAGACAGCAATGGGTGGTAGTACTGAAGTTATGTTGGTATATCAGAACCCATACTAGACAGCAGTGGGTGGTAGTACTGAGGTTATGTTGGTATATCAGAACCCTACTAGGACAGCAATGGGTGGTAGTACTGAGGTTATGTTGGTATATCAGAACCCATACTAGACAGCAATGGGTGGTAGTACTGAGGTTATGTTGGTATATCAAAACCCTACCAGACAGCAATGGGTGGTAGTACTGAGGTTATGTTGGTATATCAAAACCCTACCAGACAGCAATGGGTGGTAGTACTGAGGTTATGTTGGTATATCAAAACCCTACCAGACAGCAATGGGTGGTAGTACTGAGGTTATGTTGGTATATCAGAACCCTACCAGACAGCAATGGGTGGTAGTACTGAGGTTATGTTGTTATATCAAAACCCTACCAGACAGCAATGGGTGGTAGTACTGAGGTTATGTTGGTATATCAAAACCCTACCAGACAGCAATGGGTGGTAGTACTGAGGTTATGTTGGTATATCAGAACCCTACCAGACAGCAATGGGTGGTAGTACTGAGGTTATGTTGGTATATCAGAACCCTACCAGACAGCAATGGGTGGTAGTACTGAGGTTATGTTGGTATATCAGAACCCTACCAGACAGCAATGGGTGGTAGTGCTGAGGTTATGTTGGTATATCAGAACCCTACCAGACAGCAGTGGGTGGTAGTACTGAGGTTATGTTGGTATATCAGAACCCTACCAGACAGCAATGGGTGGTAGTACTGAGGTTATGTTGGTATATAATGATGTAAATATTCCCACTTCCCCTAGTATTGACATTCTTGGTGTAACTTTAACTACTAACTTGAGCTGGACACATTATGTTAGAGGCATTGCTAAGAATGCCTCTAAAAAACTGGGACTCCTGTACAGAGTTCGAGAATTCTTCACTGACGAGCAGTTGGCCGTGATATATAAAAGTCATGTGCGTTCTCAGATGGATTACTGTTCACCTCTGTGGGGTGGAAGTGGAGTGGTTGCATGAGGCAGTTGGACAAAATTCAAAATAAAGCTATTAGATTAATCAATAACCCTGCAATCACACAGGACCTTCCTACATTATCCATACGAAGAAAAGTTGCATCCCTTGCATTATTCTACAGATACTTTCACAGCAATTGTTCCGAGGAACTTGCTTCAATTGTGCCGCCTCTCCACATCTTTCCCCGTAGAACTAGGGCAGCTGAGAGCGCCCATGAATATACACTTTCTCCTCCACAATGCAGAACTTCTGCTTATCAGAATTCATTTATCCCCAGAGCTACTACTCTTTGGAATTCACTTCCCTCGAATTGCTTTCCACAAACTTACAATCTACAAATGTTTAAATCCAGTTGTTACAAACATTTTATGAATGGAGGATGCCTTTAGGCACATGGACCTTTTTGTTTTGTCTGTGTTTTTCCTTCCTACGTTCATTGTCTCTTAAAAAAAAAAAAAAAAAAAAAAAAAAAAAATCAGAACCACATAATAGACAGCAGTGGGTGGTAGTACTGAGGTTATGTTGGTATATCAGAACCCTACCAGACAGCAATGGGTGGTAGTACTGAGGTTATGTTGGTATATCAGAACCCTACCAGACAGCAATGGGTGGTAGTACTGAGGTTATGTTGGTATATCAGAACACTACCAGACAGCAATGGGTGGTAGTACTGAGGTTATGTTGGTATATCAGAACCCTACCAGACAGCAATGGGTGGTAGTACTGAGGTTATGTTTGTATATCAGAACCCTACCAGACAGCAATGGGTGGTAGTACTGAGGTTATGTTGGTATATCAGAACCCTACCAGACAGCAATGGGTGGTAGTACTGAGGTTATGTTGGTATATCAGAACCCTACCAGACAGCAATGGGTGGTAGTACTGAGGTTATGTTGGTATATCAGAACCCCATTAGACAGCAATGGGTGGTGTAGTACTGAGGTTATGTTGGTATATCAGAACCCTACCAGATAGCAATGGGTGGTAGTACTGAGGTTATGTTGGTATATCAGAACCCTACCAGACAGCAATGGGTGGTAGTACTGAGGTTATGTTGGTATATCAGAACCCTACCAGACAGCAATGGGTGGTAGTACTGAGGTTATGTTGGTATATCAGAACCCTACCAGGCAGCAATGGGTGGTAGTACTGAGGTTATGTTGGTATATCAGAACCCTACCAGATAGCAATGGGTTGGGGGGGTCTTGTACAGTTGGCGAAATAAGTCGTGTCTCCGCTGTCATTACGTTTTGTTCAGTGTATACTGTATTAATGTCTGTCAGATGTTGAATAAGGTGTGTAAAGATCGGAACATGTTTGTATATTTCACTCGAAACGATGAATTAATGCTTCGATAGTACTGATACCAAGTATTGATCGAAATATACTTTTTCCCTCACGTTTAACATATTTGTTTTGAGGTTTCATTAGCTTGTCGATTTTAAGATCTTTCGGCCTATTTCTTTGTCAGTATTAAAACCTTTCGTGCCATTCAGGTGTCGATTTGTTTCCTGGCGAGCGGTAGCGAGCCTGTAATTTTAGAAGGAGCCGGCCTTCGGCCGGGGCATTTTTCTATCGAAAAATTTACACATTTATCTTGAAGGGGGGTCTAGCGGGTGTTTTTTAAGCTTGATGGAGGTCTAGGGAGGTACCTAAAAAAAAATATATATATAAAATAGAAAGATAAATAAATAAACACATATATGAGCCTATCTCCCCTTAATGTGATATTGATACGTATTACTCGTGTTTTTATGATTAGTAGTAAAGTCAAAAAAATATATTTTCATTGAGTAAATATCCAGGCATCATCAGTTTCCAAGTTGGGTGTACGGTCGCGCTAATACGTCATGTCCCAGCTGTCATTATGTTTGGCTCGCTCTGTGCTGTATTAATGTCTGTCAGATGTTGAATAGGGTGGGTAAGTGTTGGAACATGTTTGTATATTTCACTCGATACAAAGAAATCAAGCTTAGATATGGCTGATACCAATTATTGATCAAAACATAATTGGTGCCGAGACATCACTTATTAGCGCGACTGTACCAATCTCAACCAAGCCAGCCTAATATATAAGCTAACTTAACTAACGCAAGCTACCGTAACTTGTCCTAACAAAATATAAACTGAATCCACTTCAAATTGTGGGTGCAGCAGTGCCATGTCTTGCTTCAGTCGCCTCATTAGTTTGTCGATTTTCATACGTTTCGCCCCATTTAGGTCAATTTTAAGACCTTTCGTACCATTTAGGTATCGAGTTTTTTTTCCTGGTGAGTGATAGTGAGCCTGTAATTTAGGAAGAGCGGGACATTTTTCTACCGAAAAATGTACACATTTATCTCGAAGGGGGTCTTGGGGGTAATTTTTAAAGCTTGATGGAGGTCTAGGGAGGAAATTAAACAAAAACTCCCCTTAAATGTGTGGAAATAATATTGACAGGGTGATTCAATAACCAGAGAACCAGAGCCATGTATTGCTTCAGCCGCACAGTTAAGGAAGCCCACCTCGCTTTTTTTTCTGTTTCTCTCCCTCTCTTTTTGGCTTGTATCCATTCGGCCCCATTCAACCTACTGTTTTAACACGCTTACCCCCCATCCAGGTGTCAATATATTCATGGCGAGCGGTAGCCAGCCAGTATATATATATTTTTGTTTTGACAGCAAGCTAAATTTGTAAATTTTTCGATAGAAAAATGTCTCCGGCGAAACCAGATTTCTCCATACAATGCTGGCTCGCTATCGCTCGCCAGGAAGAAATCGACACCTGGATGGGGATTAACGTCTTAAAGCAGTTGGCTGAATGGGGCCGAAGGGATACAAGCCAGGGAAAGAGAGAAAAGGAGAGAAAGATTTAAAACAAACTGTGACCCCCTTAACGTTAGCTAGTTGTGCCAAGGCAACTCACTCTTCATACACCACTTCCAGGAATTCCCTCAAGCTTTCATGCACACGTGGTTTTAATGTGATCTTTATCTGTGTGTTGGCTTGGCTGAGTGAATGTGTTATCTGTTTTATGTGTTATGTGAATGTTATATGTGTTATGTGTTATGCAAATGTGTTATATGTGTTATGTGAATGTGTTATATGTGTTATGTGTTATGTGAATGTGTTATGTGTTATGTGAATGTGTTATGCGAATGTTATATGTGTTATGTGTTATGCGAATGTGTTGTGTGTGTTATGTGAATATGTTATATGTGTTATGTGAATTTGTTAAGTGTTATGTGAATGTGTTATATGTGAATGCGTTATGTGTTATGTGAATGTGTTAAGTGTTATGTGAATGTGTTATATGTGAATGTGTTATATGTTATGTGAATGTGTTGTGTTAAGTGTTATGTGAATGTGTTAAGTGTTATGTGTTATGTGAATGTGTTATATGTTATGCGAATGTGTTTTGTGAATGTGTTATATTTTATGTGAATGTGTTATGTACGTGTGTGTGAGTCAGTGGATATGTGCACTCTGTCGGAACGTCGTACTTCCGCTCTCTCTCTCTCTCTCTCTCTCTCTCTCTCTCTCTCTCTCTCTCTCTCTCTCTCTCTCTCTCTCTCTCTCTCTCAGCTTCCCTGATCGGTAATACCCCACTCCAGATAGGCTTGTTCCCTACTTTTTCATCAAGCTTAAAATTACACCACCTAGACCCCCTTTCAAGATAAATTTGTACATTTTTCGGTAGAAAAATGTCCGGGCCGGAGGCCGGTTGCTCTTAAATTACAGGCTCGCTATCGCTCGCCAGGAAAAAATCGACACCTTAACGGCACGAAAGGTCTTAAAATTGACAGAAATGGAGCAAACTGTCTTAAAATATCCAAACTACTAGGGCGAAGGTCTTAAAATCTCAAAAGCAATGGGGCTAAACATGAGGGAGAAAGGGGTCCAGAAAAAATCCCTCAAGTGGAAATCTCCCCTTAACCCCCTTGAGGATCTAATAAGCATTTTTAGATTTGATATTGATTATCTTTAAACGATTTTTAAGAAGGGTATCAGGGAATCAAAGAGGTAAACACTATCTCAATTCATTCTTTATCTCCCACAAGTTCACCCTATGCTGAATAAAATCGTCTAATGATCGTCTAATAATCGTCTAATAATCGGCCAAATAAACTATCCGAACGCGTGACGATCCTCAAGGGCTTAATATAATGTTTATCTACCACTCTACTTCAGCGTATTATAACAGTTTATCCACAAGGCAAAGATCTTACCTTGTAGACGTCAACCTTCTTCAGATAAAGGCCATAACTGTAAATAGGCGGGGTATTATCGTAGACTTTATCTTGCATTTATTTGGAACGGAAGACTCGGGAGGAACTTTTAATATGTTCAAAAATCAATATTCTGTCTCTACCACTATATATATATATATATATATATATATATATATATTATAATATAATAAAAACAATTGTCAAATAATTTATGTTCAGTAAAATATCATGACAAATCGTAGGTTCCTTATTCTTGTAGGCCATAATAATGGATGTTTAGATGGTTAATTTTGTTCGTAGATTTTTTCATTATTTATTTTTATTTTTTAGTTTCCTCCCTAGACCTCCATCAAACTTGAAAAAACATCCATCAGATCCCCCTTCTAGATTAATTTGTACATTTTTCGGTAGAAAAATGCCCCGGCGAAGGCCGGTTACTCATAAGATTACAGGCTCGCTATCGCTCGCCAGGAAAAAATCGACTCCTAAATGGCACGAAAGGTCTTAAAATTAACAACGAAATGGGGCAAAAGGTATTAAAATCGCCAAACTAATGGGCCGAACGTCATAAAATCTGAAAACTATTGGGGGTAAACATGAGGGAGAAGGGAGACCAGAAAAACAGCCCATGTCCCCTTAATCTCAGTCATCCAAACTCTGAACTAGTGTTGTCTTGTCTCTCCTAATTAAGGGGTGATTTGGTAATTTAGTTTTTCATTTATATTTTGTTTGTAGTTTATTCCCTAGATCTCCATCAAACTTTTAACCATACCCCCAAAATAAATTTGTGCATTTTTTCGGTAGAAAAATATCCCAGCTAAAGGTCAGTTCATCATAAATTGCAGACTCGCTATCGCTCGCCCGGAATCTCTCCCATTTTGACGATAGTGCGTTGTTATGTGTGCAATTAGTTTGCTTGGGAACCAGATTAACTTGCTCATGTAGTAATGTACACCCTATGTGGTGGATTGTGTTCTTTCATTTCATAAATGTTATTTTAGTAAGCGTTGTTTCCACAGCGATTTTGATATTTTGTTTTGACTTTAATTTGTCTTTGTCCCAGTTTTGGTGTGACTTTGTTTGCAAGTTTTACATTTTAATTCATAATTTTTCTATCATTTTCTTGTCCACATAACTACTCACACTAACTCTATTTTGTTCAACCTGGTGGAAAGTTTAATACCCTAGCAGTTGATTTATCAATACTTAAGGAAGCCCACCTCGCTTTTGTTTATCATTCTCTCCCTCTCTCTTTGGCTTGTATCCATTCGGCCCCATTCAGCCTACTGTTTTAAGACGTTTACCCCCATCCCGGTGTCAATATATTCCTGGCGAGCGGTAGCGAGCCATATATATATATTTTTGTTTTGACAGCAAGCTAAATTTTTACATTTTTCGATAGAAAAATTTCTCCGGATTTCTCCATACAATGCTGGCTCGCTATTGCTCGCCAGGAAGAAATCGACACCTGGATGGGGGTAAACGTCTTCAAACAGTTGGCTGAATGGGGCCGAATGAATACAAGCCAGGGAAAGAGAGAAAAGGAGAGAAAGATAAAAAAAAAAAAAAAGCCGGTGACCCTCCTTAACCCTTTGAGTACCAGCGACGTGTATTATCATTTATTCTAAGCTGTATTTAGACGATATTATGCAGCTTTGGAAGGATCGGTGGTAATTAAAAGGGTTGGTTGAGATAGTTTGCAACCTTAATTATGGCTTGAGGTCCTCCCTAAGCTGAATAAAATCATCTAATAGTTGCCAAAACGTAACGAAAAGTACGTCGCCGGTACAGATGGGTTTGATGGATGAATATGACAATGCTATATGCTATATGCTATATGCTATATGCTATATGTCTCTGCATCATATTGTAGACGGAGTTTCACAATTAACACACAATTTGATTATAAAATCGATTCGTTTCAGTCTATAAAGAGCTCCAGCAATTAATAGGTCTTGAAATATATCTCTTAACCTTTTCTACTACCACAGATCCTTCTTAAGGGGAGGTTTTTAGTGTGTTTCCTAAACTTCCATCAAGCTTGAAATTACACCCCCTTGAGTCCCTTTCAAGATAAATTTGTAAATTTTTCGGTAGAAAAATGTCCCGGCCGAAGGCCGGTTTCTCTTAAATTAGAGGCTCGCTATCGCTCGCCAGGATAAAATCGACACCTGAATGGCACGAAAGTTCTTAATATGGGGTGAAAGTTCTTAAAATCGCTAAACTAATGGGGCGAACGTTTTATAATATCAAAAGCAATGGGGCTAAACATGAGGGAGAAAGGGGTCAAGAAAAAAATCCCTCAAGTGGAGATCTCCCCTTAAGCCTGCACACAATCTAAGTATAGCTAGACTAAAATTAAATGACGTCGCCGGTACAGAAAGGGTTAATAAAAAAACAGATTATACACATAATATGTTCAGTGTTAAGTCACATATCACACACAACACCCTTCCACATATCACACAAAACACCCTTCCACATATCACACAAAACACCCTTCCACATATGAGACACAAGTGGGGTAAAAAAAATAGCGGGCAATTTTGATCACCATATATTTTTATTGTTTTCGAAAACATATTATATATATACACATTGGCAAAATATGAAACAGGCTGAACAAACTATAAATTCGATAGGCCAATGAAAAACACCATGGACACACGGTTGATATATTATATAAAAAGAGAAGTAAAAACGAAATAGGTTTAAGGGGAGGCTTGTTCATTTTTGGGGTCAATTTTTTTATTTATTTATTATACCCCCGGAACAACAAAAAATGGGGATTGGGCCAGAGTAAATAGATAGATAGATAGATAGATAGATTTATTATTTGTTCTAGTTTCCACCCTAGACCTCCATCAAACTTTTAAAAAAAACAGGATCCCCTTCATGCTATATTTGTAAATTTTTCGGTAGAAAAATTACCCGGCTGAATGCCGGTTCCACCTAAATTACAGGCTCGCTATCCCTCGCCAGGGAAAAACCGACACATAAATGACCCCGAAGAGTCTTAGTATTGACAAAGAAATGGGGCGAAAAAAATTAAATTCGCCAAACTAATGAGCCGAATGTCTAAAAATGGGGTTAAAAATGAGGGCGAAAGGGGTCCAGAAAAAGCGACTACCTCCCCCTTAACCTACCTTAATTAACACTATCCGGTCCGACTTCCTGGGAGGATTATTAGTATATTTTTGTTGAATTATTATTATTATTATTATTATTATTATTATTATAATTATTTAGTATTATTATGGAGGATTTTGCTTGCTTCTGCCATTTCCGAGCGATGTATTTTAGTTTGTTCCTTAAGGGGAGATGTGCTGCTTTTTTGGTCTATTAATTCATGTATTTCTTTATTTCTTAGTGTCCTCGCTAGATCTCCATCAAGCCTAGAAAAACACCCCCTAGACCCCCCTTCAAGATAAATGTGTACATTTTTCGGTAGAAAAATTTCCCGGCCCAAGGCCGGTTATAATTTTAGGCTCGCTTTCGCTCGCCAGGATAAAATAGACACCTAAATGACACGAAAGGTCTTAAAATTTACAACAAAATGGGGCAAAAGGTTTCAAAATCGCCAAACGTCAAAAACGCCAAAGCGAACGTCTGAAAACCTCAAAACTAATATGCTAAACATGAGGGAGAAAGGGGTCCATAAAAAGCGAGTACTACCCCCTTAAGCTAACACAAATGCCTTCCCAGACTTCCTTCAAACTATAGAAATGCCCACCCAGACCCTCTTCAAGCTAAATGTGTAAATTTTTCGATAGACAAATTTCCCGACCGAAGGCCGAATTCTTCAAAGTTACAGGCTCGCTATCGCTCGCCCAGTAAAAATATCAACACCTGAATGGGGTGAAGTGTCTTATTATCGCCAAATTAATGGAGTGAAGTGTCTTGTTATTACCAAATTAATGGGGGTGAAGTGTCTTGTTATGGCCAAATTAATGGGGTGAAACTTCTTAAAATCTCCAAACTAATGGATTGAGACAGGGGAGATAAAAAAAAAAAAAAAAATAGCTCCTTCGGACCAAATAGGTTAACACAACCAAATAAAGTGACGGGGCCCTGAAGCCTGGAATGTCGTGCACAACCGATATCTACTATACTCTGTTCCAAACCAGTGGGCTTTAACCCCTTCACCATCGCGACGTCTTTTTAGCTTTGATTCTGGATACAATTTGAAGATGGTTCACTTTTATGGTAGACTGTTTCATTTATTATCTATTTTTCTAGTTTCCTCCCTAGACCTCCATCAAACTTAAAAAAACATCCATCTAGAATAATTTGTAAATTTTTCGGTAGAAAAATTTCCCGGCCGAAGGCCGGTTCTTCTAAAATTTGAGGCTCACTATCGTTCGCCAGGAAAGAACTAGACACTTAAATAGCACGAAAGGTCTTAATATTGACAATTAAACGGGGCGGAAGGTCTTAAAATCGCCAAACTAATGGAACAGAAGTCTTAAAATCTCAAAACTAATTTGCTAAACATGAGGGAGAAAGAAGGCCATCTCCCCTTAAGAAAGACCAATGTTGTTCAGAAGGTTATTACGATCGTATTTACCCATTTGAGTCGTAGAGGAATTATATAAACTAATGAAAATCGTCTATTGGTAACCAGATTATGATGAAAATTACGTAATGGTGGTTTAAGGGGTTAACCCTTTATATACCAGTGACGTCTCTGTAACTGTATTCTAGCTGTATTCTAGCTGTATTCTAGCTGTATTCTAGCAGTATTCTAGCAGTATTCTAACTGTATTCAAGCTGCATTCTAGCTGTATTCTAGCTGTATTCTAGCAGTATTCTAGCTGTATTCTAGCAGTATTCTAACTGTATTCAAGCTGTATTCTAGCTGTATTCTAGCTGTATTCTAGCTGTATTCTAGCAGTATTCTAACTGTATTCAAGCTGTATTCTAGCTGTATTCTAGCAGTATTCTAGCTGCATTCTAGCTGTATTCTAGCTGTATTCTAACTGTATTCTAGCTGTATTCTAGCTGTATTCTAGCAGTATTCTAGCTGTATTCTAGCTGTATTCACCATTGTGTGCAGCTTACGAAGGCTATATGACAGGCTATATTACGAAGGCTAAAAGGATTAATAGAGATGATTTGTTGCCTTTTAATTGGTAGATTTCCTTTCTAAGCTGAATGCAATCATCAAATAGTTGCCAGAATATAATGAAAGGAACGTCACTGGTACTGAAAGGGTTAACTCTTGAACAATAACCTCTGTAACTTCTGTTTGTCAATCGGGAAGGATCAGCCAGGGAATTGGTGTGGAAATGTAACCTACGGCCCATTTGTTCTAGCCCTGTTCGAGTTACAGAGGTTAGGGTTTACGATTCCCGGCCTACCTATTGGAAACATAGTATAGTTAAATCCGGTCACAGTCTGTCAATGGAGCAATTCAAAGTTAAGCCGGTATCACACGAGAGCTTTCATAGTCAACATTCGATTATCAACATTTTTCTGGCAACATTTCTGGACTATTTTGCACTGGTATCGGAAACTAGACTGATGGTAGATGAATTTAGGTGAAGGAAATATTCTAAATGTTGACCTCATAAGCTGCCAGACCAGTGTTGCAGATAAATGTTAAGGGAAAAAGAGCTCGTGTGATACCAGCTTTTAGAGTTTGACCCTATGTGACATCGTTGGTTCATTGAGAGACTGTATGGCAATACAAAAGAACACATAAATAGATAAATTTAAACTCTCCTAGCTATCCATTCTCAATCGTAAAATCACAAAACTTTATCAAAACAGTCTGTGAACAAAATTTTATTTATCAATACTTAGTGAAAATATATTACAATCTTTTATAACACAAACGCTTTGTTCAGTTAGTACATGGACACACCTCTTACAAACAGACGTCATAAGGTTTGTATTGGGCCTTGTTGGGACGCTGGCTCGACCTTAAGGGAGCATACCTCGTTTGTTTTATCTTTCTCTCCCTCTCTCTTTGGTTTGTATCCATTTGGCCCCATTTAGCCTACTGTTTTAAAACGTTTACCACCATCCAGGTGTCAATATTTTCCTGGCGAGCGGTAGCGAGCCAGCGTATTTATATTTTTGTTGTACAGCAAGCTACATTTGTACGTTTTTCGATAGAAAAATGTCTCCGGCGAAGCCGGATCTCTCCATACAATGCTGGCTCGCTATCGCTCGCCAGGAAGAAATCGACACCTGGATGGGGATAAACGTCTTAAAACAGTTGGCTCAATGGGGCCGAATGGATACAAGCCAGGGAAAGAGAGAAAAGGAGAGAAAGATTTAAAAAAAACGGTGACCCCCCCCCGTTAACCCTTCTCACCCTCACACCGGGAGTCTCGTTGCGCAAGAAAAATCAATCAATCGCAAGGAAAACACCAATCGATCAAAATATTAAGAAACTGTGAAATATGTTCTTATGTTCTTATGTTCTTAAATAGTTAGCGTGAGGAGAGAGAGAGTTAGGGCCGATCGGTGTTCGCGCGCCAAGAAGGACCAACACAAGAGGAAATCACAATAACCAGAGTTTCTACTTCCTTTGTGTATAATAATGCTCAGCTCAGGAGACGCCAATATCCTGACATGACACGCCAATATCCTGACATGACACGCCAATATCCTGACATGACACATCTCCTTTACACAAGCATACAGTTTTCCTATATAGGCCTATAAAGTGATTCACACATGTATAGTTAGGGATATTTTGCAATGTAATTCTGCAGCGTGCAACAAACCTTGGAAAGTAACGTTATTACCCTGTAGTCATTAAGTTCGTGTACTTGAGAGGACAACCTGACAGTGACCCACCGGTTGACCTCTTGTTAAGGGGAGGCAGACCGTTTTTTCTGGACCCCTTTCTCCCTAATGTTTAGCCCCAATAGTTTTGAGATTATAAGACGTTCGGCCCATTAGTTTGGCGATTTTAACACCTTTCGCCCCATTTCGTTGTCAATTTTAAGACCTTTCGTGCCATTTAGGTGTCGATTATTTCCTGGCGAGCGATAGCTCGCCTGCAATTTTAAGAGAAACAAGGCCGGGACATTTTTCTACCGAAAAATCTACAAATTTATCTTGAACGAGGGTCTAGGGGTTGCTTTTCTAAGCTTGATGGAGGTCTAGGGAGGAAACTAAGAAAATATATGAATAAATGAATTAATAGACCAAACAAACGGTGAGTCTCCCCTTAAGCTCTGATTGTGCTTCATCAACTCCGCCCAGCATATAACACTCCACTTTATTCTGGTACACTTAATCTTACACTGAGTGTCAACAATACTAACATCAACTCCCCAATCATACCACCTACGACTGCCATTACAACAGCTATACTCACAATTACTTTAATAACTTGTATATCATGCATTTGAACGCTATCATACACTTTTGCAAACATACATAACTTCAATATCATATCATGCATTTGAACGCTATCACACACATTTGAACGCTATCACACACATTTGAACGCTATCACACACATTTGAACGCTATCACACACATTTGAACGCTATCATACACATTAGCGAACATACATAACTTGCACAATCATATCCATGCTTATAAACGTGCTTGGTTGCCATAAATTCACTGATTCACCTTAAGGCGGTGCCACACGAGCTCCTTTTCCGTCAATTTTTACCGGCAATTGTAGTCTGGCAGCTTCAAAATCTAAGTTATATCAGAAATCAGACACCCAACATAATCTACCTGCAGTCTAGTTTCCGATTCCAATGTGAAAGAGCCTCAAAATATTATGAGAACAAACTTTCTCATCGAAAATTGCCGGAAAAACCGCTCGTGTGACACCAGTTTTACTCCATATTCATAGTTATGTCAATCTCATAGTAACACTCACTCCTCTTCCCTCTCCCATGCAATCACACTCAACATGAGTGTGATTGCAACTAACATAACACAGGCAATAATATCAAGACGTATTGAATACATCTTCGTTTCACTTTTGGCTGACACACGAATATTAAAACCCAATACACCACTTATTATTTAACTGACAGGCATATCTTTATTACATACTCTCTCTCTCTCTCTCTATCACACACACACACACACACACACACACACACACACACACACACACACACACACACACACACACACACACACACACACACACACACACACACACTACCCAAAGCATAGTTGAGTCTGGTATGAAGTCACGGGTCACTATAGTAGCTTCAGAGTACAGAGGAAAATCACAAAAGGAGGTAGAACATTTGGCTGGACAATTGCCTTACCGGGTGACTAGAAGGCCGAGGGTGGTAAAGTGTGGTGAAGGGGTAATTATAGCTTCTGCAAATTCACTCTCCTCTCTTTATTCGTAATTGGAGTACAGTGGCGCTAATAAGTCATGTTTCAGCTGTCATTACGTTTGGCTCGCTGTGTGGTGTATTAATGTCTGTCAGATGTTGAATAGGGTGGGTAAATGAAGGAACCTGTTTGTATTTCTCATTAAAAAAGAAGACATACTGTGTAAATATTGCTGATACCAATTATTGATCAAAACATAATTGGTGCCGAGACATCAACTTATTAGGCCGACTGTACAGTGGCGCTAATGAGTCATGTTTCAGCTGTCATTACGTTTTGCTCTCTGTGTGGTGTATTAATGTATTTCAGATGGTGAATAGGGTGGTTAAGTGTAGGAACATGTTTGTATATCTCATTGGAAATAAAGATCTCAAGTTTTAGATATTGCTGATACCAATAATTATCGATCAAAATATACTTGGTGCCGCGACATCACTTATTAGGCCGACTGTACACAGTATTATGTGAAGTAAGGTTAACACAATGGTTGAATATTATGTTAAGTAAGGTTAACACAATGGTTGAATAAAACATAAAACATCAACTGTGACGGGGTGTTTATTGGATTAAGTTTTGATGTATGTTTTTTTTCTTTCTTTCTGGGTTACTAACTTTTTGTGGCCTGAAATATAAATGTAGCTAAATGCTGTTCAATAAAAACTCTTCCCCACTTAATAGTTTACTCAATGCATTTATACAATTTCCCTCGCCTTCATGTTTACTATATATCGTGTTAGAGTGACAATTTGGTAAAACAATTGGATTCTAGTATGCATTCTTTCCTCTGTGTGGTTAATGAGATGGAAAATAGGCAAATGAAGCAGTACACCACTCTTATTTATATGCAAAACATCCTCGGACAAAGAGTCAGCCGGAATCAGCCTGAAAGTGTGGGCGTTTAATCAGCTCTGACTGCATCTCTGGACAGTATAGTCATTTTTAGCATTCATAAAATATGTAGTGTTATATCAAGTAGCCAAAATGAGATATTATAATGAATCTATTACTTCTAATTCGTTTAAACAAGAGAAGGTTGGTCATTAATGGTGATAATTATACATTTTGAGCCGATGTACCTGTAGCAGTAGCACCAGCAGCACACTCGTTGCAATCATTAACAAGACCAGTATATGCATTGTAAAGAAAAAGCCTGATTTGACTGATGTTAGTAATAATGTTACACAGTAGTTAACATCTTTTTGCACCGTGTTGCATAAATTGGCATTATTTACTTACTATACCGCTTGAGGCACTAAAGAGCAGGATAGATCCATTTATCTGTGTCGAACTGCCTAAGGAACAGTTCAAGTACTTAAAATGATTGGGAAAATGTTTTACTCCTTATATAAATAATATAAAAGGGTAATCACTGTAGTGTCCAGAAATTGAAGTGAATTGATTGCTTGTCCACACGGAGTTGTGGTGTCTCTCCACTAATAGTGGTGGCAGTGACACCACAAGTCATGTCAAGAGTGAGAACATTGTGATGGAAGGCTCTCCACAGTGTAACATGCGGTACCCCTGGCCTCGAGGTGAAAAGTCCTCCACACAGTGTAGTGGAGAGCACTCCACGTGATGAAGTGGAGACTACTTCATGAAGTGTAGATTAACACACTACACACAGTGCAGTGGAGGGCTCCCCACGTACAAGTTTTGATTTTTTTGCTCCACCTGTGAATTCTCTCCTTTGGTTGACTGTTCGTTGGTGAGAAACAACGAACCTGTCACCTGATTCATAAAGAAGACTGAAGGATCTGAAGGACTGATTGGTTTGATAATAATACATGTACCTCGACTACATAACATAAAGTGGAATTCAACACATAATATTTCCTGAAAAAAAAAAGACTCATGATTGTGCTTCAACAGGTTTTTGTTATACATTTTAATTATATTGTTAATATGATCATGACTCATCCATCACCATTAATCGTATTACATGGAAACACTACTAATAGATTTCATAAATTCACATCTTTTTAAAAAAATATTACAGTATGGTACAAAAAGAACACGTCCACTGAGGGAGAAGAAATAAAGAGAGCGTGGAGGCATTAGTCCGGCGATGGGCATGGGGCTCGTGGACTAGGGCTACGTTTGATGTCAGCCACCCGCACCACAGTAGTCGGGGATGTCGTTCGTGGAGTAGGACCTCGGGACAACGGACCATCGCCCCGACCACCGTCACCGTTGCATTTTTCGCGTGCTTGGTGGCCTCGCTGATTTGCTTGTTGTTGTTGTCTCCTTGGCGCCGGTCCTAAACCCGTGACAAAAACAAAAATTATTAACAAAAACTATTACTGGTAAAGTTATGGTTAGTCGAGCTGCTGATTAACACAAACTGAAGAGCTACCTAAATTTAAATGCCTGCCATTGATGTTCACTAACATACATAAATAATGACTTTACGTTGAAAGAAGAATAAATGTATTGCTTGAACTATGCCATCATCTAAGTTATCAATAGGTAAGCTCCTTCCGCCTCCCCCCTCATACATAGTCGATGCACCTGGCATATGTATTCACTCATCACACGAGGATTTACTTCGTATCATTTGATAATAATTGATACTTGCATAGTAACGTCAGTAAGCTTTTTCTAAAATTCCTTTAAATTAAATAGAAGAATAAATCGCAGTACCAGACGAAATTATGTATTCCAAATATTCGTCCTTTATCTTTCCACTTAAAGGGTTACAATTGTCGATAAAACCGCTTACAATAAATCAATTCGTTTGATTTAGAGAGTTTTTCTCAGAATTCGAAGATCATAACAGTGAGATTGTCCTGTCTGTATTGTAAGTTGATATTATTAACTGCTCTTAATTTTGATGATTATTTCTTTGTTAGGTATATGTTAGAGGGACTCAGCAATGGAATGTGAATGGATACATATAATGCTAAAGTACATATTGTGCATGCATATAAAGCATTGTAATAATTCGACTGTAAATCATGTATATTTTGGAATGCATGATATATGCACAAGGACGCTTTAAAATCAAATGTACATTAAAATCATGGCTGATCTAAATCCCCGTCTATGCAAATTATTTTGCTTAAACGTCAATTAAAATGCAAAGTCGAAATAAAAATGCAGTGCCAATGGTAATGAGAAATATGCATAAGCAACATGGATCATTCCAAAGAACCGGACTAGGCAGCAATATATATATATGCGAGGAGTTTTATGATAATTAATATACAATAGGTGCGAATTTTGATTGCATTAATAGTATCATAATAATTACTGCTTCACTGTGACGTTACTATACTTAGTTCATTAATAGTGCTCACTCTTATGTTAAAGAGCAATGTGATATGATTCATATTGTAGGAGGACAAGTAATGCATATGATGCATATTGTAGGAGGACAAGTAATGCATATGATGCATATTGTAGGAGGACAAGTAATGCATATGATGCATATTGTAGGAGGACAAGTAATCGATACTTTTTCAAAATTGTAAATCATTGTGTGATAAATTGCTCAACTACCGTGTTGTCAATTAGATACTTAATTATATTTACTAAGATTACAGTATGAAAGGATATACAAATAACTTCTAGTTGAATTGTCTCATTTGATTCATTATAGATTAATGAAATTACCAAGAGTGCAAATGTATGGGTTGCATATAAAGAAAGACTGAATTGTGGCCCAATACAAATTAAAATATATAACAACAGTAAGCAGTGTACAAACGTAGATGCAAATATGATAGTTCAGAGTAAGTACTTAGGATACTGCATATGCATTTGTTATATTTAATTATACAGATGGAAGTAGGATCGTAAATATCAAAATAATAACACAAGATTGTGCCTATTTCGGCTTCAGTCATTCATTAAATCTTCAGCAAAGTCTTCTGACAACAAGATATCAATATCAAAACATATCTTGACCCTTATACAATATTTGATCAAAAATATTGATCAGTCAGTGTATGTTAAATTACATATGAACAGTATATAACGCCATTAGGTATATGGTGACAGCTAAAATAATAAAGGGTCAAGAACTTCTTTAAGTAATGATATTAACATATTTTTTTGAATTGAATGCTACCATTGATAACATAATAAATAATGAAATATATATATATATATATATATATATATATATATATATATATATATACTGTATATATATATAAGATTATCTGCTTCAAAAATAATAAATGTTATTATGAGATAAACATAATGAAGTTTGGCATACAGTAAGTGATCATCAATGCAATATTAATACTAAGAAAATGTAACTTGATTTCAGAGACGGATGTTATAATAGGGTTGGAGATTCCCATGCAAATGCAGTTAATAATTATATATTACAATATTTATAAGTTAAATTTTATGCATTTTGTACTTTGCTTGTTATATGATCTAACCACAAAAACGTTGCCACAATTCAGCCTTTTCTTACTAAGATAGTAAATACGACAAAGCAATTCTCCTTCACAAATATAGTAAATTTATTGTCAAATTTAAAAGTGAAACATATTAACAACATTCATTCCTGGAATAAAATTTTTGTCATATCTAAGAATTTCCTTACTGTATTATCTGAAAAAAAAATCCTATTAATGATTATAATATATAAAATTATAATCCTATAAGAGAATGACTAATCTGTAAAGAATAGGAGAATTAATACTGAAAAGAGACAAACTATGTTATATTAGTTTTCAGAATAATCACACATTAAAAAGATAAGCATAATACAGTTCAGATCCATATTGTTCGCCCCCTGTCTTTGTCCCTTCTATAAATTATAGAAACATAAATTTCACCAAAAAGAATAAACAATTATAAAAGAATACTATAAAATCTTATTCAACATGCATTGATTTCCCTATTTTATTGGAATGCAAAATGATTTAACACATTATACAATATTTTCTTTGTTAAGGCACGAGCTAGGTGAACCACTGCTTGATAATAGGGTGTTCAAATAAATATTTCAGTGCACATGAAGTTGGATAACCCTTTTAGGATACGAGGACACAATTCTTCTCTATTGTTGCCGTTATTGGACGACTATGTTTAGATTAAGAAGGGTATGTATATGGAGGGTTAAGTGAAATAGCTTGTACCTTTTATTCCCACATACCCTTCTTAATTTGTGCAGGATTGTCTAATGATAGCTAAAATAGATAGCTAAAATAAAGCGCCTTAATCCTCAAGGGGATAAATGAATTAAGACGAAATGAGATCAAGTAATGTCTCCAATTAGCTGGTGCTTTGAATTGACAATAAACCACATTAATATCTGTCACAAACCCATATCTAACTTCAGAAGGGAAGGCTGGGGTAGGGAAAACAAGGATGCTTCTAATTTGCATAACTGTATCAAGTAAATAATAATAATAATAATAATAATAATAATAATGATAATAATAATAATAATAATAATAATACAAAATATGTTATATATATACTGAATATATGCTGCGCCATCTGTTATCGATGGAAATATCAGGGTTGATGTTGGACTACTTCTATTAAATGATCTTCCAAGCCGCAATACCTTTTATCCGTGAAGCTGAGTGCCATATAAAGTTTTGTGTTCAATAAATAGTATCATTTGCCAATAAGCATGCTTACTGTGTGCTCAGAATAGGTCAACATTATTAAATATTCACGTCAGGAATTTCGTTTGAATTGTTGAAGGTTCTGGGCTAGAAGATATATAGTAAGATATGATATATGATATAAAACCAATACCTTGATATATGAAGGTTTTGAAATAGCTATTATATCAGGTAAAGACTCTGCTTGTCACTTCGTCTCAATGGCTTATTAGGAACTTTTATTTAAGGGGAGACTGACCGTTTGTTTGGTCTATTAATTCATTTATTCAATTTTTTTTTTTTAGTTTCCTCCCTAGACCTCCATCAAGCTTAGAAAACACCCCCTTGACCCCCCTTCTAGATAAATGTGTACATTTTTCGGTAGAAAAATGTCCCGGCCTTTAAAATTGCAGGCTCGCTATCGCTCGCCAGGAAATAATCGACACCTAAATGGCAAGAAAGGTCTTAAAATTGACAACGCAATGGGGCGAAAGGTGTTAAAATCGCCAAACTAATGGGCCGAATGTCTTATAATCTCAAAACTAGTGGGGCTAAACATGAGGGAGAAGGGGGTCCAGAAAAACGGTCTGCCTCCCATTACCATGTTGTCGCCGTCAAGTGCAGAATATTGCAAAATAAATCCGGTATTTTGTCATTCTGCGTGTAAGTGAGATTGCTAACACGATATCTATTTCATAAATTATTATTTGCATTATATGGAATTTAATTACTACTTTAAGCATATTCCTGTGCATGGCTAATTAATATTATTTGCATTATATGGAATTTAATTACTACTTTAAGCATATTCCTGTGCATGGCTAATTAATATTATTTGCATTATATGGAATTTAATTACTACTTTAAGCATATTCCTGTGCATGGCTAATTAATATTATTTGCATTATATGGAATTTAATTACTACTTTAAGCATATTCCTGTGCATGGCTAATTAATATTATTTGCATTATATGGAATTTAATTACTACTTTAAGCATATTCCTGTGCATGGCTAATTAATATTATTTGCATTATATGGAATTTAATTACTACTTTAAGCATATTCCTGTGCATGGCTAATTAATATTATTTGCATTATATGGAATTTAATTACTACTTTAAGCATATTCCTGTGCAAGGCTAATTAATATTTCATCAGGATTAAATTTAAAATCTCATGGTTAGCTTTAAGGAGGGTCACCGGCTTTTTTGTTCTTTCTCTCCCTTTTCTATCTTTCTCTGGCTTGTATTCATTCGGCCCCATTCAGCCAACTGTTTTAAGACGTTTATCCCCATCCAGGTGTCGATATCTTCCTGGCGAGCGATAGCGAGCCAGCATTGTATGGAGAAATCGGCTTCGCCGGAGACATTTTTCTGTCGGAAAATGTACAAATGTAGCTTGCTGCCAAAACAAAAATATATATATGCTGGCTCGCTACCGCTCGCCAGGAAAATATTGACACCTGAATGGGGGTAAAGTCTTAAAACAGTAGGCTGAATGGGGCCGAATGGATACAAGCCAAAAAGAGAGGTAGAGAAGGAGACAAAAAAATCGAGGTGGGCCCCCTTAATGAGTTCCCCCATAAATCACCATAACTATATTTGTCTTGAGGTTCAAGGTAATATTTCTGCTCACACCCACAGGCTTCTGGCACCAAATGTGTATTAGTATGTGCAATTTCTTTTAAATATATTTCCATATTAATATATAAAGGAATAGTGTCTCACCCCGTATTGGGTTCGTATAATCGATTTCAAAATTAACAGATAGATTTTGTGGTAACCAGAAGGTATCAGTGAGTATTGTTAACCCTTTCGGTACCGGGGACGTCTCTTACATCATAGTCTACCATTTGTTAGACGAATTTGTGCAAATTAAGAAGAACCTGTTGTACAAAAAGGGTTAATTTGCTGGAGGCCCATCTTAATCTGAACAGAATCGTTTAGTAGTAGCCAAAAAAACTGTTCAGAGGACATCACCGGTACTGAAAGGGTTTATTAAAACATTGCACAACTTACCATACCTCCATGCTTATAAGTAACCTAGAATATCCAATAATTGAAGCCAAAATTCCCAACATGCATGTTTGAAAATCTAAAATTCTGCAATTTTGGATTGGTATGTGTTATAGTGAACATCAACATTCAGAACACACATACCCCTATTATACAACATGTGGCCCTCCACTAGTTGTAAGCATTGACATCCATATGTTCCAGCGAAATTGAACACGAGATTTGAAAATATAAATGTAAACAAATAAATATTAATAGAAATAATAGTGATACTAAATATAATAATAAATTTGAAAATAATAATAATAATAATAATAATAATAATAATAATAGTATTAATTATAATTATAATAATAACGATCATTCAATTTTAGCACATATTAATATTATCATAAATTAGTAAGATGTAGCTAATCTGTAGCATTAGCAACCCGTTTTCTGTTACCATATTCCTGTATCCAGCCTTCCCTTCAAACAAGGTACAATTGATGAAACTAAAGTCACAACAACACTTTAGCGGCGCATTGTATTAACCCATTCAATACCGGGGACATCCCTTTCGTTATATTCTGGCAACTATTTGATGATTGTATTCAGCTTAGGGAGGACGTCTACTCATTGAAAGACTACAGACTATCTCAATTAATCCTTTTAACTACCATACATCCTTCCTAAGCTTTGTAAAATCGCCTAAATGTAGCCGAAATCACATGAAAAAGAGGTCACCGACACTGTACGGGCTAGAGCAGTTATATAGTTATGTTCTGTAAAGAAGAATATTGACTGGCGATTGTGTTTTGAAGTGTGTAGCCTATAGTGATTGTTAGGGGCATCAAGGCAAGAATGTATACCGTAACAAAATAATCCAAAAAAAAACTGATAACTCCGGGCAGATGCCAGCCTACGATACAAATCCGGCGGTAAAAATGCGTGTGTGACAATGGATTAAATATGCGTGTGTGACAATGGATTAAATATGCGTGTGTGACAATGGATTAAATATGTGTGTGTGGCAATGGATTAAATATGCGTGTGTGACAATGGATTAAATATGCGTGTGTGACAATGGATTAAATATGCGTGAGTGACAATGGATTAAATATGCGTGTGTGACAATGGATTAAATATGCGTGTGTGACAATGGATTAAATATGTGTGTGTGGCAATGGATTAAATATGCGTGTGTGACAATGGATTAAATATGCGTGTGTGACAATGGATTAAATATGTTATCTTGTGTGTCGACAGATCCACGCTATTAGAGTCTATTAGGTCCTCGTAACTCCCGGTAAACCAAACATAATGTGATACACACTTCTTTAATTATCTCTCTGTTGACCGACACCGTAATTCAGATTAAGGGGAGGTATTTAGTTTGTTCCATAGACCTCCATCAAGCTTAAAATTACACCCCCTTGAGTCCCTTTCAAGATAAATTTGTAAATTTTTCGGTATAAAAATGTCCCGGCCAAAGGCCGGTTCCTCTTAAATTACAGGCTCGCTATCGCTCGCCAGGATAAAATCGACACCTGAATTGCACGAAAGGTCTTAATATGGGGTGAAAGTTCTTAAAATCGCCAAACTAACGGGGCAAACATCTTAAAATCTCAAAAGCAATGGGGCTAGACATGAGAGAGAAAGGGGTCAAGAAAAAAGTCCCTCAAGTGGATATCTCCCCTTAACGGGGCCTTCCGGAATGGAGATGGTGTGTCATAAATATCAAGTTAGTGCTTTGTGGGCTCCAGGAGGACTTGGTGTTTAGCTTTACCTACATTAAATTAAATGATATCCTGTTCTTCCTTTTAGTGGAATGGAAGGATACTCAACTGTAAGAAGGTGAGACATCCGTAAGATTCGTATGACATAATTTGAGTATAAGCTGAAGGCGGAGTTGGGGAAGAAGACAATTTGAATATAAGCTGAGGCGGAGTTGGGGAAGAAGACAATTTGAATATAAACTGAAGGCGGAGTTGGGGAAGAAGACAATTTGAATATAAACTGAAGGCGGAGTTGGGGAAGAAGACAATTTGAATATAAGCTGAAGGCGGAGTTGGGGAAGAAGACAATTTGAATATAAGCTGAAGGCGGAGTTGGGGAAGAAGACAATTTGAATAGAAGCTGAAGGCGGAGTTGGGGAAGAAGACAATTTGAATAGAAGCTGAAGGCGGAGTTGGGGAAGAAGACAATTTGAATAGAAGCTGAAGGCGGAGTTGGGGAAGAAGACAATTTGATAATGTCCGTTTTACAAATATGAATGGAGAACCCCGTTAGGCACTATTAGGAAATAATTTACCAAGTTTAATTAAGCTAGGATAATTACAGATCTGCAGCAATATCAATGGAGTCCACACTGTCATGGGTTGCCAAACATCGCGCCATTTCAAGTCGGTATCATATTGTTAAGGAGGGATGGGCCAGTCTTCTGGACCACTTTCTCCCTCATGTTTAGCCCCATTATTTTTCAGATGTTAAGATGCTTGCCCCATTAGTTAGTCGATTTTAAGACCTTTCGCCCCATTTCTTCGTCAGTATTTAGACTTTTCGTGCTATTTAGGTGTCAATTTTTTCCCTGGCGAACGATAGTGATCCTGTAATGTTGGAAGAAGGCCGGGACTTTTTCTACCGAAAAATGTACAAATTAATCTAGAAGGGGGATCTAATGGATGTTTTTTTTTAATTTGATGCAAAATCGCCCAAAAAGTGAACCATCCCCTCTTAAATTATATTCCCATAACAGCATCCCTTTGATTAAACGTATCAAATATAAGAACCTATCGAACAATATAAGAACCTATCGAACAATATAAGAACCTATCGAACAATATAAGAACCTATCGAACAATATAAGAACCTATCGAACAATTGTATGCAAGACATCGACTGTTTGTGATTTTGAAGACAACTTCCATTAATGTGCGTGTGTTTTATTAAAATTATGAGAACTTAAATTTTGATTTATCTTGCCGAGATGCAAAAGTAACAGAAAAATACTGTACGTTAATACTGATATACTGTACGTTAATACTGATATACTGTACGTTAATACTGATATACTGTACATTATTACTGATATACTGTACGTTAATACTGATATACTGTACGTTAATACTGATATACTGTACGTTAATACTGATATACTGTACGTTAATACTGATATACTGTACGTTAATACTGATATACAGTACGTTAATACTGATATACTGTACGTTAATACTGATATACTGTACGTTAATACTGATATACTGTACGTTAATACTGATATACTGTACATTAATACTGATATACTGTTCGTTAATACTGATATACTGTACGTTAATACTGATATACTGTACGTTAATACTGATATATATATAATTTGTTCTGCACATATCAGATAAACTGTTTGTAATGCAGTCTTTAAATATTGGGAGCCAATTCCTGTTTATAATAGATATTTGAAGAATATTTGTTTAATTATATATATATTACACAAATTAAACTACATTCTGAATAAATATAAAGGATTTCACGCTATGAGTGTATAAGTGATAGATTATTATAACAACACGCTAACTTCGGTCACGTTGGACTTTACGGGTAGGTTAAGTATTTGTTTATTTTCTATGGACATATTTTGATTTATCTATTTATGCTTATAAGGTTGCTCCAGAAAACCGACCCATTCCCCCTTAAACCGACCCATCTCCCCTTAAACCGACCTATCCCCCCTTAAACCGACCTATCCCCCCTTAAACCGACCCATCCCCCCTTAAACCGACCTATCCCCCCTTAAACCGACCCATCCCCCCTTAAACCGACCCATCCCCCCTTAAAGCCCAGCATCTGTCCCTCGATAGCAATTCAAAGCAAACTGATAAAGTATAAAGGCAGGGTTTCTAAATAAGCCTTAGGAAGCGATAGAAAGGTAGATAAAGATAAGGATGCAGTAAAACTTAATAAAAGAACCACTAAATATTGTAACATAAGAATTGTACAACCGGTACTAGCCTATAGTACTAAAATGATCTGTAAAAAGGAAAATCTGTTCATACTTATTAAACTCTCCAAAAAAAGAATTATGTGTATTTATTAATCTAATATCCTGTATTAAAAATTAACCCTTAGAGATTATCAATCTTACTAATATTAACATTGAACAACACTTGTGAGAGGTTCTCCAGTTCGGAACACACTCCCCCCCCCCCCCCCCCTCTGTGTTGTCCAAAACTCCTAAAAGTAAGTCAGTACTTGGTGAACTGGTAAATTAGTTGGATTGATTGAAAGGATAATTAGCTGATCAGGCCCCTTTCGAGTTGTATGTGCAATTTTGGCCATCATATATACAACTTGGAGGGAGATCAGGGGAGGTTAACTCAAGTAATACCACTACTGTTAAGGGGACATGGGTCGTTCTTCTGGTCACTTTTCTCCCTCATGTTTAGCCCCATTAGTTTTCAGATGTTAAGATGTTTGCCCCATTAGTTAGTCGATTTTAAGACCTTTTGCCCCATTTCTTCGTCAATATTTAGACTTTTCGTTCTATTTAGGTGTTGATTTTTTCCCAGGCGAACGATAGTGAGCCTGTAATGTTGGAAGAACCGGCCTTCGGCCGGGACATTTTTCTACCGAAAAATTTACATATTAATCTAGAAGGGGGATCTAATGGATTTTTTTTTTTTTTTAATTTGATGGAGGCCTAGGGAGGAAACTAGAAAAATAACGAATACATGCAAAAATCGCCCAAAAAGTGAACCATCTCCCCTTAAAATTCTTAAATGAATCATACGCAGAACGCAGAACGTCTTCGAGCGTTGACTCTGTTTAGCTTGACGAAGCACAAAATGAGGGGAGATGTAGTTGAAGTATATAAGATCTTCAGGGACCATATTATTATATATTTTCACAAGTACAGTCGCGCTAATAAGTGATGAATCGGCACCAAGTATATTTTAATCAATTGGTATCATCAATATCAAAGTTTCATTTCTTCATATCGAATGAAATATACAAACGTTCCTACACTTACCTACCCTATTTAACATCTGACAGATATTAATACAGCACAGAGCAAGCCAAACGTAATGACAGCTGAGACATGATTTATTAGCGCGAGCGTACCTCACAGTTTATCAGTTCAATTACGCAAGAGAAAATTAGTTCGCGATTGTTTTAAAACGATTCAAGTCAGATCAAGCTAATAATATATGTTTCAACCGTGTTATAATTGTTTGGATTAAGCTGCCACGAGACATAATCAGTCGTGAAACTATTGGATCTCAAAATTAGCTCACACAACTTTATGCAATCATGCCTTCAACTAGTTAATTTTAAGAATTATTAAGTCAAGCAATATGAGTCATGTACAAATATATGGTATTTTTAATTTGATTTCAACACAAACAGCCTTGTTGAGACCTCTTTGTCTGTTAATGATCGCATTCCTGTGTAATGAATTACCAGTGTATATACAAGTATATGTATACACTCAATGCAATCTGATGTAAAAGTCATTTATAATCGTAATACACAAATAATACCGGCGGTTAATACTGTAGATTTCGATTGAGAGGAGTCACGTAACAAATTTATCGAAGTAACACCCGATTTTCAGATTGTACATCGGTCTTTGTTATCACTAAACCAGAAGCAAGATCTGCTTGTGTCTTACGTTAAGGGGAGACTGGCCGTTTGTTTGGTCTATTAATTAATTTATTCATATTGTTTTTAGTTTCCTCCCTAGACCTCCATAAAGCTTAGAAAAACACCCCTTAGACCGCCCTTCAAGACAAATTTTTAAACATTTTCAGCAGAAAAATTTCCCGGCCGAAAGCCGGTCTCTCTTAAAATTGCAGGCTCGCTATCGCTCGCCAGGAAAAAATCGACACCTAAATGGCACGAAAGGTCTCAAAATTGACAACGGAATGGGGCGAAAGGTGTTAAAATCGCCAAACTAATGGGCCGAACGTCTTATAATCTCAAAACTATTGGGGCTAAACATTAGGGTGAAGGGGGTCCAGAAAAACGGTCTGCCTCCCCTTAAATAACAGCCTCAATGTTTGATCCCCCTGTACAATTTATGACGCCACGACCCATTTGGAGGATATGAATTCATATTTTTGATGGTCAAATTACCGATACTTCGTTCCTCAGAAGACTGTCGTGTGCCAGATATATATATATATATATATATATATATATACAGTATATGCTGTATATATTTATGTGTGTGTGTGTGTGTGTGTGTGTAAGTATGAGAGAGTGTGATTCATGGTCTGCGTGTGTGTATGCTTGTGTTTGGTTCAAGTATTTGGTGACATTTGATGACATTATTTGCCTGACATTAAACTTCCAAGTCATGGTATTGACAGACAGCAGAATGACAGTACTGGTAAATGCTTGATTATCAGTGAGCGGCGTCCGGTAGATGTCTAACGTAAGATAAACACACTCGATAATATTGTTCGAATATCAAAAGACATTTCCTATGGTGTTAATGACTGGAAATCTACAGATATTATTGTTTGGCACTGGATAATGTTAGACAAGATTTATGTGAATTATTATGTTTTTTCATCAACCAACTTCACTTGTGGCACTCCAAGGACTCGAACCTAGGATCCTCACATCGAAATTCCGCGCACTTATACATTACGCTATCAAGTCAGTTTACCATATTCCTGGATATACAAGCTCTACAGAAGCCGTTGTGTTTAAGTAAATAAAGCTTCTTGTCATGTATTAAATGCTATACATACAATATTATTGTAATCGTACTCTTAGATATATAGACTTTATGGTCTATAAATATAACTACGACCTTTATGCAATTCCGCCGCTTAATCCACCGCGTTCTCATATGGAGCTCACTTTAAATGTTCTACCAGATTCGATATATTCCTAACCTTGGCATTTTAACCCTCTCAGTACCGATGTCGCCCTTTTAACTTTCTTCTGGCTATTATTAGACGATTTTATTCAGTATACAAAAGGGCTCCAACAATTAACAGGCTTCGAACTATCTCACTTAACCCTTTTTACTACCGCAGATCCTTTTTAAACTGCACAAAATCATCTAAATATAGCTAGAATATAAATAAAAAGACGTCGCCGGTACAGAAGGGGTAAATACCAACCAATTTCCAGTTTGTATCTTTGCCCCTGAAAGTATAATATTGTCGTGACTGTTTAACGGGAAATGGGTCGTTTTTCTAGATCCCCTTCTCCCTCATATTTAGCCCCATTAGTTTTCAGATTTTAAGATGCTTGCCCCATTAGTTTGTCGATGAAAGACCTTCCACCCCATTTCCTTGTCAATATTAAGACCTTTCGTGCTCTTTCGGTGTCGATTTTTTGTTCCTGGCGAACGATAGTGAGCCTGTAGGTTTGGAAGAACCGACCTTCGGTTGGAACATATTTCTACCGAAAAAAGTATTTTAAGGGGAGATGGGCCGTCTTCTTGG
Source organism: Paralithodes platypus (assembly GCA_032716605.1). NCBI lineage: Eukaryota > Metazoa > Arthropoda > Malacostraca > Decapoda > Lithodidae > Paralithodes > Paralithodes platypus. The sequence goes on from CM064510.1 coordinate 46,257,837, forward strand.
GTCTATTAATTCATTTATTCCTATGTGTCTTAATTTCCTCGCTAGACCTCCATCAAGGCTAACAGAAGGCTATGAAGATAACAGAAGGCTATGAAGGCTAACAGAAGGCTATGAAGGCTGACAGAAGGCTATGAAGGCTAACAGAAGGCTATGAAGGCTAACAGAAGGCTATGAAGGCTGACAGAAGGCTATGAAGGCTAACAGAAGGCTATGAAGGTTGACCGAAGGCTATGAAGGCTAACAGAAGGTTATGAAGGCTATGAAGGCTGACAGAAGGCTATGAAGGCTAACAGAAGGCTATGAAGCTAACAGAAGGCTCAGAAGACTATGAAGGCTGACAGAAGGCTATGAAGCTAACAGAAGGCTCAGAAGGCTATGAAGCTGACAGAAGGCTATGAAGATAACAGAAGGCTATGAAGCTAACAGAAGGCTATGAAGCTGACAGAAGGCTATGAAGCTAACAGAAGGCTATGAAAGCTAACAGAAGGCTATGATGACCAACAGAAGGCTATGAAGCTAACAGAAGGCTATGAAAGCTAACAGAAGGCTAAGAAGCTAACAGAAGGCTATGAAGCTGACAGAAGGCTATGAAGCTAACAGAAGGCTATGAAGCTAACAGAAGGCTATGAAGCTAACAGAAGGCTATGAAGCTAACAGAAGGCTAACAGAAGGCTATGAAGCTAACAGAAGGCTGTGAAGCTAACAGAACAATAATGCTATGAGGAAGCTAACAGAACAATGAGGGTATGAAGCTAACAGAACAATGAGGCTATGAGGAAGCTAACAGAACAATGAGGCTATGAAGCTAACAGAACAATGAGGCTATGAGGAAGCTAACAGAACAATGAGGCTATGAGGAAGCTAACAGAACAATGAGGCTATGAGGAAGCTAACAGAACAATGAGGCTATGAGGAAGCTAACAGAACAATAAGGTTATGAGGAATCTAACAGAACAATGAGGCTATGAAGCTAACAGAACAATGAGGCTATGAGGAAGCTAACAGAACAATGAGGCTATGAGGAAGCTAACAGAACAATGAGGCTATGAGGAAGCTAACAGAACAATAAGGCTATGAGGAAGCTAACAGAACAATGAGGCTATGAGGAAGCTAACAGAACAATGAGGCTATGAAGCTAACAGAACAATGAGGTTATGAGGAAGCTAACAGAACAATGAGGCTATGAGGAAGCTAACAGAACAATGAGGCTATGAGCAAGCTAACAGAAGGCTATAAGGAAGCTAACAGAACAATGAGGCTATAAGGATGCTAACAGAAGGCTATGAGGAAGCTAACAAAACAATGAGGCTATGAAACAATGCTATTTAGCCAAGACAATGAGGAAACTGTTGCATTCCTCGTCTCAGTGTATTGAACAAAAGCTGTAGTCTATTAGATGTGGAAAGGTACAGCCAATTTGCTCTAGCCCTTTGTGAGTTACAGAGAATAGAGGTCATGATTTCTCGCCTACTTACAGCGAATAGACTATAGTTACGTCCCTGTCTAAACCTGCTCAATCTCTTCAATCCACTTCATAATGTACAAATACAACCGATTTATGGGGAGATGAGCTGTTTTTGGACCCCTTACTCCCTCGTGTCTAGCCCCATTAGTTTTGACATTTTAAGACGTTTGGCCCATTAGTTTGGCGATTTTAACACCTTTCGTCCCATTCCGTTGTCATTGTTCAGACCTTTCGTGCTATTTAGGTGTCGATTTTTCCCTGGCGAGCGATAGCGAGCCTGTACTTTTAGGAGAAAAGGGCCTTCGGTCGGGACATTTTTCTTTCGAAAAATTTACAAATTTACCTTGAAGGGGACTCTAGGAAGTGTGTTTCTAAGCTTGATGGAGGTCTAGCGAGGCAACTAAAAATACATGAATAAATGAATTAATAGACCAACCAACCAGCCACTATCCCCATAACCTATCAATTCCAACTCCCGTTCTACAGACTCTATCAAAAGTCTTCGTCGCTCGTTCTCTCCATAGGTTCATAGTAGTTGTCCACCCATTAAGGAGGGTGACCTGCTTTTTGTTATTTCTGTCCTTTTCTCTCTTTCTCTGGCTTGTATCTATTCGGCCCCATTCAGCCAACTATTTTAAGACGTGTATCCCCATCTAGGTGTCGTTTTCTTCCTGGCGAGCGATAGCGAGCCAGCATTGTATGGAGAAATCCGGCTTCGCCGGAGAAATTTTCTATCGAAAAATGTACAAATTTAGCTTGCTGTCAAAAAATATATATATATGCTGGCTCGCTACCGCTCGCCAGGAAAATATTGACAGCTGGATGGGGGTAAACGTCTTAAAACAGTAGGCTGAATGGGGCCGAATGGATACAAGCCAAAGAGAGAGGGAGAGAAAGATTAAACAAAAAGGCGAGGTGGGCTCCCTTAAGCTGCATCCCCTTAAATTCTTACGGATGTTATTTTAATTTCTTGCCTCACTTTCACACCTACTATTGGTATGGGTAATTGACCTTGAACAGAGGTGTGCAGCCTCACTAATTATATATGATCTACTTCACCTGACCTGACCAAAACCTCTACTTTCCCCCCGCTAGGAAAAAAAAAAAAAAAAAAAAAAAAAAAATAGGTAATATATATACGTATATTTAAAATAGCGTACTTAGGTAACAGCTCGATGCGTTGGCAATACATGACAGCGTTCGTCATACTGGTTGTTTGTTAGTTATAGGTAAACATTTACAGTCAATAAAATGTTGCTTTACAAGAAAGAATTAATACCAAATCAAGTTATAAATGCATACCGGGTATTTAGCGACACAACTTCTTTCAAATTTATGTTAGATATGGGAATGCATCCATTTATTAACGGTGACCCCCAACTGAGTGTTATATAATACAATTATTCAAAATATATAGTTAAGGGAGCCCACCTCGCTTTTTTTATCTTTCTCTCCCTCTCTCTTTGGCTTGTATCCATTCGGCCCCATTCAGCCTACTGTTTTAAGACGTTTACCCCCATCCAGGTGTCAATACTTCCATGGCGAGCGGTAGCGAGCCAGCATATACACTATATATTTTTGTTTTGACAGCAAGCTAAATTTGTAAATTTTTCGATAGAAAAATTTCTCCGGCGAAGCCGGATTTCTCCATACAATGCTGGCTTGCTATCGCTCGCCAGGAAGAAATCGAAACCTGGATGGTGATAAACGTCTGAAAACAGTTGGCTGAATGGGGCCGAATGGATACAAGCCAGGGAATGAGAGAAAATGAGGGAAAGCTAAAAAGAAAAAGCCGGTGACCCTCCTTAATTGTGTCCTTGAAATGTACTATATTTCCCAAAAGGTGAACGTAACTGCCGCGATAAACGATGCCACTCCTGTCTCCAATGACGCATTGTGAGTCAACCAATTGCAAGACACACTAAATACACAGCCAAATCAACACATCCTTGTCTAGAATACAATCATAAGTAGTTTACAAATATGTTGATATCTCGAATAAAAATGATGGTTAAGATGACTATTACAGACCAATATTTGTCCTTTTGGACATTGAGGTGCTGAGTTAATACATTTGGTGAATACAACAAACGGCTGGTTCAAAGAGTATTAGTACATCATATATCACTATAGTAGTAATTGCCTCATATTCAGACAATAATAATTTGACTACTCTACGAAGGAACATGTATAACATTGGGTAAGGCAGATACCAATATCCTACCTTCAAGAATAACAGAAAATAAGGCAAGGCTTAAAAATAATGTTTGCTCACCTGCTTGACATGAAGTGTTGCCACATAAGTTACTGGTGAATAAAGAGGAGGCTAAACCTTACCAATCCGTTTGCCTGGCTACTAATAAAGCCGGTATCACACGAGCCCTATTTCCCTCAACATGTATCCTCAACACTGGTCTGGCAGCTTATGAGGTCAACATTTAGATTATTTCGGCTATCTAAATTAATCGACCATCAGTCTAGTTTCCGATACCATGGTAAAATATTCCAGAAATGTTGCCAGAAAAAGTTTGATCATCGAATGTTGACTATAAAAGCTCTCGTGTGATACCGGCTTAAGGAGTCACATGTATAGCTCTAGCCTTTATATATATATATATATATATATATATATATATGTATGGTGGTGAAGAGATTGTTTTGTTACCAATGACAGTCAATAGTAAAACGATAGGTGTCTCTTCTAAAGTTGAAGTCTATTGCAAATGTTATATGAAATATAACACCATGGGCATTGCTTCATTCAGATTAGCTTATTGCTGCAGGACTTTGCCAATATTATTGCAGGTTTTGACCTGTGCGAACAAAAATTATGTCTTCCACAAAACGTATTTAAGCATAAGCTTGATATATATATTCGCATATAACTATACAATCGAAATGTATAGCACGAAAATTTACTAGTTATATATATTTCAAAATATTGTTAGATATTATTTTATACTTTGAGTCGAGTTCAGATTTTACAATTCACAAGGGACTTCGTGATTCACAATCCGAATGTTATTGATTACAAATACACTCAAGTATCTTGTTTCCTAAAGCGTAATAATCGTATTCGGTGTTCTTAATCACAGGATATAACGGTTGCTATCAATGATCTTACATACGTTTAGCATAAGAAATATTAACACTGCATACATAAATTATTGTGTGGTTGTGGCATATGGCCTATGGAAAAAAATACTTTCTCTCACAATGACAGGAACGTCTGCGGTTAGAGTTTTAATATATATATGTGGTTAATGTTATAATCAATATCCTAGAATTTGTAAGTTTACAATGAAGGAAATTATGCCTGCATGGATTCAAATCATGTTTTGTATCATTTTAATAGTTAATCAATTGTATTTTAATAGTTAATCAATTGTATTTTTATTTTATTTTTTCATTTTTAGAACACAGTATAAAAATGCATGTTCATTTGTTTTGCTTTATCAGCGTAGCATAATGTGACCTGAGCGTATTAGTAGTTGCAGCCTTGGTTAGTTGTGTCCTGAGCCCAAGATAACAGCACCTTAACACGACGCACCAACATCTCCCACCACCAGTTATTATAAGGTCCCTAACAGGCTAGCAGCAAACGTGTGTGTGTCTTCCTCCCCACCTAGTGTATACCTCAGGTAGTCTAGGTATTAGGACGAGTCTAAGAATCTCCACCTCTAACTTCTCATAACTCAGGAAGTACTTGAGTCATCGAGCTCACATTTCTACCATTTGGGAAGGGTCAAACAGTAATTAGCTGTGGAAATGTGTAGCCCGTCTACTACTTCCTTCTCTGCTTTACAACAAGCTAAGGATCACAATATATATACTCGTCATAATTAATAGGCTACAAGTCTTATAAAATTACATAATGTGTATGTCAGTTGCATATACTGCAATGACATAAATATTCAAACCTTGTTGAAAATAGGCTGCATTAACATAATAAGTATTTTAAATAGGCTGCATTAACATAATAAGTATTTTTAATCAATGCAGCTTATTTTCATAGTATAAAAAGCTGTCATGAAAAAAATCAGACATTCTTTATACAGTCTACCCTTAATAATCCGACCACGATGTTTTGGATGTTGTTCAATGTTGCATCTTTTGTATTAAAGGACAAGGGACCTGGACAAGAACTTTGAGACTTAAGCTTCAAGAAAAAAAGGTCGGATTAGGCGGGTGGACTGTAACTGATTCACTCACTAGTCCATTCCTCTACGTTACTGGGGCTTCCTTGCCCTTATCAACAAAGATCAAGCAAATTTTAAGCATTCACACGGATCTTGCATGCTTGAAATTAATTATCTTTTCTGAATGTTGAGTGTTTGAAGTATTTCAATAAGGGATCGTGCTCGGATGTTAAGGATAGACTGATAAACGCAATAGTATTTTATTTCTTATGTTACATACATGTTGCAATTATTGTTTTAATTATTTCCAAGGCACAGGTTATATACAGTTTAGTTTCTGACTCTCGATACATCTACAGCTGGACAATGTTTCCCTATATATACAGCTACCTGTTGGCCGAGTGGGCGTACAAATGACGTCCCAAACATTCCTAACTAGCGCGAAGTAGTAACGTGTTTTGATACTGGTGTGTTTTGGCGGAGTGACCCGTAGGAACCGGGGGCACCTGACGGGGCATCATGGCACAGTGATGGGGGCACATCCTTGAGGGGGCGGGGCGGGTCACCAACACAATTATTGGTAAAAATCATTAATCTTAACCCCTTGAGGATATGACGCATTTTAACAGTTTATTCTGGCCATCATTAGACGATTTTGTTTAGATTAGGAAGGGTATATGAAATACAGAGGGTTAATTGAGACAGTTTTTACCCTCTTAATCCCCTCAGATCCTTCCTAAGCTGCATATTATCGTCTAATAAGTGTCGGCATAAGCTGCCATAAAGCGTCATAATCCTCAAAGGGTTAATTAATAATGGATAAATCAGTATTCAATAAAAGAAAGGTTGATATGATTAAGTTATAGTCAATACGAGGGGCACTTGACAGGTTTACATGGGAGAGATGAAATATCACAGGAAAATGGCTGTTTGCAGGGATCACAATTTTGGGAGAATAGTAAAATTTCTATGGCAATGTGGTGTTCTAATTGTGTACCCTTAGACCAGAACAAAATATAGGAATTGGACAAGCTAGGGAGGATTTGTTGTTAAGGGAGCCCACCTCGTTTGTTTTCTCTTTCTCTCCCTCTCTCTTTGATTGGATCCATTCGGCCCCATTCAGCCTACTGTTTTAAGACGTTTACTCCATCCAGGTGTCAATATTTTCCTGGCAATCGGTAACGAGCCAGCATATATATATTTTTTGTATTGACAGCAAGCTAAATTTTGTCTCCAGCGAAGCCGGATGTCTCCATGCAAAGCTGGCTCGCTTTCGCTCGCCATGAAGAAACCGACACCTGGATGGGGATAAAAGTCTTAAAACAGTTGGCTGAAAGGGGCCGAATGGATACAAGCTAGGGAAAGCGAGAAAAGGAGAGAAAGATAAAAAAACAAAAAAAACGGTGACCTTGAATGCAAGAGAGAAGTGGTTAGAAACAGTAATATAGAAAAGAAAGACTAATTCAGGAAGGAAAGCAAATTAGTTATAAAGCAGAGAGGGCCACAACTTCAGAATACCTGGCAGATTATGTTGAGAGAGTATTAATGATTAAGGGGTGGTTATGGGTTTTATGGACTCCCTTGTCCCATAAGATTAGCCAAATTAGTTTTGAGATTTTAAGTCGCTTGTCCCATTAGTCTGTCCATTTTAAGACCTTTCGCCTCATATCTTTGTCAGCATCAATGCCTTGCGTGCCATTTGAGTGTCGATTTCTTCCTGGCAAGCGATAGCGATCTAATAATTTAGTAAAAACCGGCCTTCGGCCCAGACAATTTGCTACCAAAAAAATATACAAATTTATCTGAAAGGAGGGTTTCAGAGGTATTTGTTAAAGGTTAATGAGAGTCTAGGGAGAAATAGAACAAATAACAAGCATCGTTAATTTGTTGAACACAGAAGAAGTAAGCCAAGTTCCTGTATGCATAATGAGTAGGCTTTAACACTGTCTGGTCCGACCTCTTGTGGCTTATTAACATATTTGGCATAATTAGTATTGAGGATTTTGCTTGTTTTGCCATTTTCAAGCAATGTGTTTTAGTTTGTCCCCTAGGCTAACAAAAACGCCTGCCCAGACTTCCTTCAAACTAAACAAATTGGCCACCCAGACCTCCCCTCCAGCTATTGTTATTTTTGTTTACATTGTTCAATACAAAAATATCCCGGCCGAAGGCTGATATAATTTAAGTTACAGGCTCGCAATCGCTCGCCCAGAAAAATACGACAGCTAAAGGGGGTGAAGCATCTTATTATCGCCAAACTAATTGGGCGAAACATCTTAAAATCTCCAAACTAATGGAGCGAAACGGGGGAGGTCCAAACACACACCCCTCAGACCCAATGGGTTTAAGGAATGGGCTTAAGGCATTCAATGCAAGCTCAAATAATATAATTTGCGCTAAATATACGATGAAAATGGTGAAGTTATTATGAATAGGACAATTATAATTGAAATGTTGACTGGAGGACTTTGCTTAATTCTATCTATCTATATGCTCAGGCCCAATCCCCACTTTTCCTATTTTTGTATTTCTTTGCTTTAGCTAGATATAAATGGTTTAGAAGACAGAATGGCCCAAATATAGAATTTTATACAGTTACTATTGGATATGAATTGAAGAATTGACTCTACTTCAACAGAATGGTAAGGAACTAAGTAAATAAACTGTATAGCATAGCGTTTGCAAAGCAGAAACATGCAATAATAATAGAAATAATATTAGTAATAATGATAAAAATATTTATATTATATATTATATTAATAATAATATTGATAATAAAAATAATTATAATATAAATAATTATTATAATAATATTTATAATAGCAGCAATAGAAGTAACTGAAATAATAAAGACAGTATTAATGGTAATATGCAATAATAATATTCATTAGCCTGTAAGACAATTTCATAGACAATTAATTCAATCAGCTTTGTAAGCTAAATTTGCTTTGAATGAGGTTAATTTCGAATGTAGCAGAAATACAGTATTCAATTCTTGAAATTAATTAGTAATAATATATATATATATATATATATATATATATTATAATGATAATAAAAATGTAATGTGATAACAATAATAATAATAATAATAATAATAATGGAGAATGGGAGATCATAAATGAGTAATAGCAAAGGAAACAGAAGGAAAGACAGGAAACACAGATCTAGAAGGTATCCAGCATTCCTCTGTAAAACATAATGGTTGGGAAATTTTTGCCCATTCCAGTTCAATAAATCACCATCATTGCTCTAAAAAAAGTAGCCATTATGCATCTGTAAAATATAATGGTAGTGATTCTTTGCCCATTTCAGCCATTTCAGTTCAATATATCGCCATCATTGCTCTAAAAAAGTAGCCATTATGCATCTGTAAAATATAATGGTAGCGATGTTTTGCCCATATCACCACCATTGCTCTAAAAATGTGGTTGTGAATCATTGCCTATTTCAGTTCAACAATTCACCATCAATTGCTGTTTTCCCTAAGCTTACTATCTGGCCAACCAAGTCATGATTGTTGCTATAAAATAAAGGGTTCGATACTCACAATTGTTCCCCCCTGGTTTTGGCAATATTGACCAAAACATACCTGGAAGTAATACATGTTATAACACTACACCAAGGTCACCGTGTTATGGGGGGTCACCTGCTTTTCATCTCTCCTTTTATCTCTTTCTTTGGCTAGTATACATTCGGCCCCATTCAGCCTGCTGTTTTAAGACGTTTACCCCCATCCAGGTGTCAATATTTTCCTGGCGAGCGGGAGCGAGCCAGCATATAGACATTTTTGTTTTGACAGCAAGCTAAATTTGTAAATTTTTCGATAGAAAAATGTCTCCGGCGAAGCCGGATTTCTCTATACAATGCTGGCTCGCTATCGCTCGCCAGGATGAAATCGACACCTGGATGGGGATAAACGTCTTAAAACCGTTGGCTAAATGGGGCTGATTGGATACAAGCCAGGGAAAGAGAGATAAGGAGAGAAAGATAAAAAAAATAAAACAGTGACCCCCTTAAGGACAAACGGTCAATAGTATTATTGTAGAAAATGTGTAGTTTAATTTCGAGATTAATCCATACTTTGTTGCTCACATGTTGTTGATCATGAGATATATAAAGCACATTAATACAATCCATACTTTGTTGCTCACATGTTGTTGAACATGAGATATATAAAGCACATTAATACAATCAACAAAATTACTTTAAAATTAAAGTGTTGTAATAAATATTCGCAACGAATTTACGAACAATTATCTTTAACCGTTTAACCTGAGTAATTATATTGCCATGGTGATGATAATGCAAGTGGGATATTCTTATGCTGAGCTTAATACCTGTTCAAGAAGGCTTGAACAGGTTAAAAGCATCAATTGTTGCTACTGTTGTTGTTGTTGTTGAAGGAAGCTTAAGGGGGCCCACCTCGTTTTATTTATTTTTCTCTCTCCCTCTCTCTCTCTCTCTGGGTTGTATCCATTCGGCCCCATTCAGTCGTTTATCCCATTCCAGGTGTTGATTTTTTCCTGGCTAGCGGTAGCGAGCCAGCATATTATTTAAAATGTTTTTGACAGCAGAATAAATTTGTACATTTTTCGATAGAAAGATGTCTCCGGCGAAGCCAGGTTTCTCCCTACAATGCTGGCTCACTATCGCTCACCAGGAATAAATCGACACCTGGATGGGGATAAACGTCTTAAAACTGTAGGCTGAATGGGCCCGAATGGATACAACCCTGAGAAAGAGATAAATAAAGCAGGTGACCCCCTTTAATAAAGCCACCAAGTGCTAGAGTGACGTAGACCTTCCATCACCAGCCTCGGCATTAGTTCATTATATAAGCACTCAGACATACTCAAAGCTTTAGTCCAGGCTCAAAGCTTTAGTCCAGGCTCAAAGCTTTAGTCCAGGCTCAAAGCTTTAGTCCAGGCTCGAAACTTTAGTCCAAGCTCAAAGCTTTAGTCCAGGCTCAAAGCTTTAGTCCATGCTCAAAGCTTTAGTCCATGTTCAAAGCTTTAGTCCATGTTCAAAGCTTTAGTCCATGTTCAAAGCTTTAGTCCATGTTCAAAGCTTTAGTCCAAGCTCAAAGCTTTAGTCCATGTTCAAAGCTTTAGTACCGGTACATGTTCAGGGATTAGCCACATGTTCAGAGCTTTAGTATATGTTCGGGGTTTGAATTCATTGGATAGGTTTATTTGTAAATTAGTTGGTGGGTTGGTGAAAGCAAATATGAATTAGCCACATGTTTAAGTCCTCTGTACAAGATTATGCAGTTAAACTTTTATGTATATGAATATTGCTGTCAAAGATATATGAATAATAATACTGGTACATCCAAGGTGTACATATACAACAGTTCTAACAAGATACTTTAACTTGATGTGATTACCAAGCACATATTTAAGACTTTGGCACACGATTTCAGCCTTACAGTATATGTATATAAATATATATATATATATATATATATATATATATATATTTATTTATTTATGTATTTATATATGTGCCACCAGTGCGATGCCCCGCCAACCACCCGACGCCTTAATATACTGAACAGGAACAGGAACCCTTGAACAAGAGAGCCTGAACACTACCTAATGTTATCAGATGAACCAGAAATGTGGTCATTTAGTGTAAGTACCTGAGCAAGGCCTAGTAAACAAGTGCGCTGAATAGGTAAACTGAAATGTGACAACGAAAACCTATAATTAACTTGATGAATAGAAACACATATGAGGAGGAGCACTTTACCTCCTCATATGGTGTATATTCGTGCTATCAATGTTTTAAAGTTATTTCAACAATAATTAACTTAAAGAACTGAGAAATAATGGTGATGCCAATATCATGCACACACAAGCTTCTCTAAACAGATGCACCTGGAGTGAGACAATTGACCACTTGCGAGTTTCAGGCTATAGGGAAGTTGGAGCCGTGAACATCGATATTAAACAGAAATGCAATAATAATGTACGTTTCTGATGGATAAATGGTATGTTGAATTGGGTTTTATGTATTCATATATGTACTACGACCGTATTTTAGCTGTAAATTCCGTTAAATGTCGTTGTCTACAGCTCAAACTTCCTTATAGAATGGATAAAAAACACCATCTGAGGAAGAGCACTTTATAGACAACGTTTCGCAGATAGCTTCATCAGGTCACTGCGAAACGTTGTCAATAAACTGCTCTTCCTCAGATGGTGTTTTTTATCCATTCTGTCTACTCAACTTCCTTATAGAACGAAACTCGCAAATCGACAATTGAACACGATACTCGAACATGACCAGCAGTACCTGAACATGAAGACCTAACTAAAGCTATCCACACGCGAGAGACTGTACGATGGTCCTAACTTATGACGCTCGTACAAAGTCCCGCCACTGAGACTTGACTTAAGGGGGTAGTGCTTGGGTTTTGGTCTATATACTTATTTCTATATACTTATTTATTTCATTTTTGTTTTGAGTTTCCTCGCTAGACCTCCATCAAGCTTAGAAAAACACCCCCTAGACCCCCTTTCAAGATAAATGTGTACATTTTACTGTAGAAAAATGTACCGGCCAAAGGCCGGTTCCTTCTAAAATTAGAGGCTCGTTATCGCTCACTAGGAAAAAAATCGACACCTAAATGGCACGAAAGGTCCTAAAATTGACAACGAAATGGGGTGGAAGGTGTTAAAATCGTCAAACTAATGGGGTGGAAGGTGTTAAAATCGTCAAACTAATGGGCCGAACGTCTTATAATCTCATAACTAATATGCTAAACATGAGGGAGAAGGAGGTCCCTAAAAAGCGAGTAGTACCCCCTTAAGTTCCTTCCTAGATGACCTTGAGGTAGCTGAATGAGGCTCACGATAAGTTCCTGGACAATAATACCCGATTATAGTGCCCTAGCAAATACCCGATTATAGTGCCCTAGCAAATGGCACCGTAGGCTTAACAGGGGATTTCTTCTAGTATTTCTTCCTGATATTCTCACATAAAGAATACATTGATATTCTCACATAAAGAATACATTGATATTCTCACATAAAGAATACATTGATATTCTCACATAAAGAATACATTGATATTCTCACATAAAGAATACATTGATATTCTCACATAAAGAATACATTGATATTCTCACATAAAGAATACATTGATATTCTCACATAAAGAATACATTGATATTCTCACATAAAGAATACATTGATATTCTCACATAAAGAATACATTGAATTAATTACGTTGACATATATTATAATTTAGTTAACCCTTCCAGTACCGGTGACGTGTGTTTTATTTTATTTCAGCTGCATTTAGACGATTTTGTGAAGCTTGAGAAGAATATGTGGTAGCTAAAAGGATGGGTTGATATAGTCTGTAGCCTTTTAATTTCGTAGATATCCTTCCTAAGCTGTATAAAATCGTCTAATAGTTGCCAGAGTCTAATGAAAAAGACGTCGCCGGTACAGTAGGGGTTAAAATAGGACTTCAGGGCCAATCAATCCTATTGGATTATTAAGCCAGCACACTGTAAGTCAAGAATAACGTCAGAACTGGAGCCTCTCTGCGAGAGCTCCAATCCCTTACATTATCAAATTTACGGCATCAAGAAAACTCGCGTTGAAGCAACACAGGTGTATAATCAATAATTATGTTCTGGGTGTGGTGTCCCGAGTTCGAATCCCAGGAGGGCCCTATGCTTTCATTAGTTTATTCAAGTACATTGGGGTTTGTATTTGATATTAATGTTAAAGAACGGGATGTTACTTTATACATATATCTGTTTTGCTCCAACGAGTATATTAAACTCGAATATCATAAACATAAAACCAATGAAAAATGCTACAAGAAGTCCTCTGCAGCCAGTGTTGTGGTAGAATACTAATGAGCTCTTAACCCCTGCAGTACCGGTGATGTCCTTTTCCATATACTTTGGCAACTCTTAGACGATTTTACTCAGATTAAGAAGGATCTGTAGGAATAATAAGGCTTCAGACTATCTCCACCAATCCATTTTAACTACCACAGAGCCTTCCTAGCTGTATGAAATCGTCAAAATACAGTTACAATAAAATATAACACACGTCGCTGGTACTCGAAGGGTTAACAAAAATGTTAGATAATCAAATATGCGTCTCAAAGGTATCTCGATTAAGTAATGCCTCTTTTAAACAAAACACGTGAATGTATAATAGACTAACTACAGTATAATAATAAAAGGTATGTCAAAGGGTTAAGGAAAGTTAATAACATGAGTTTGGCACCGGTATTCTCATGGCATTTTAAAGGGGGTGACATACTTTTTTTATCTTTCTTAGTTGTATCCATCCGGCGACATGCAGGCTACTGTTTTAAGACATAATATCCTCATCCAGGTGTATTTTTTTCCCTGGGGAACGATACCAAGTCAGCATTTTATGGATAAATCCGGCTTCGCCGGAGAAATTTTTCTATCGAAAAATTTACAAATTTAGCCAGCTATCTAACTCATTATCCAAAATATGGTGGCTCGCTATCGCTTGCTAGGTATAAATCAACACCTGGATGGGGATAAACATCTTAAAACAGTAAGCTGAATGAGGCCGAATGGATACAACCCAGAGAGAGAAAAAAAAAGCAGGTCACCCCCTTAACCTAGACTCCACGAGACGAAAACCACCTCGACCACCTCTTGAGAGCCTCGTGGGATTAAGGGTCTCACCTCACACTGCCCCGTCATGGTTAATTAAGGGGAGAGAGGCCGTTGTTCTGGACCTTCTTTTCCCTCATGTTTAGCCCCACTAGTTTTGAGATTTTAAGAAGTTCGGCCCATTAGTATGGCGATTTTAACACTTTTAGCTCCATTTCGTTGGACCTATTGTGCCATTTTGGTGTCGATTTTTTCCTGGCGAGCGATAGCCAGCCTGTAATTATAAGAGGAACCGGCCATCGGGCGCGACATTTTTCGACCAAAAAATGTACACATTTATGTTGACGGGGTGTTTTTCTAAGTTTGAGGGAGTTCAACCGAGGAAACTAAAAATATATATGAAGACATTAATTAATAGACCCCAAAAAACAGCCACTGTCCTCTTAATATACAACAATAACAATACAGAAACAGTCACGGAGTCATAGCCTAGGTCGGAGATGTCTGTTGTGTGTGTGTGTTCATTTGTCTGTCCACCGTGGCGCCCCAGATTGATCCCACACGCCGCAGCCACATCAGCCTGGTCTGACATGAGAGACTCTTTTCTATCTTAAAGAGGGGTAGTACTCGCTTTTTCTGGACCCCCTTCTCCCTCATGTTTAGCATATTAGTTATGAGGTTTTAAGACGTTCGTTCCGTTAGTTTGGCGATTTTGAGACCTTTCGCCTCATTTTTTTGTCAATATTAAGACCTTTCGTGCCCTCTAGGTGTCGATATTTTCCTGGCGAGCGATAGCGAGCCTCTAATTTTAGAAGGGGACATTTTTCTACCGAAAAATGTAAGAATTTATCTTGAAAGGGGGTCTAGGGGGTGTTTTTTCTTCTAAGCTTGATAGAGGTCTAGCGAGGAAACTCAAAAATAAATTAATAGATAAATATATCGACCAAAAACCAAGCACTACCCCCTTAAGAGTCCTCATCTCATTGTAACGGCCACATTCTTAAATAAATATATCTACTGCATATAATACTGGGTGGTAATTTAATTGTGATAATAACAAAGAATATAATTAAGTTATTATCCCATTATAAATCTAAGGCTTTGATAATAATGAGGTGTTTATCATACTTGGTTTTTACACTTGAGGGACAGGTGGAGGTAAATGTTAATTAAGAATACGGCTGAGAGTTCCTGAGTAGCTTGAGGCTGTGGTCGGGTGGAATGATGAGTCCTATGTGTCAGTGTGGTAAAGAATCCACGGAAGAAGAAAAAAATGGGTGTGGTGTCCCGAATTCGAATCCCGGGAGGGCCATAATTATGCTTTCATTAGTTTATTCAAGTACATTGGGGTGTGTATTTGATATTAATGTTAAAGAACGGGGTGTTACTTATATAAGTCTATGCTGAGTTTATGTACATGACACCGTTCTCTGTTTACCCCTTTCTGTACCGGTGACGTCCATTTTGTTATATGCTGGCAACTAGTAGACGCTTTTATTCAGTTTATAAAGGGCTGCCAGCAATGAATAGGCTTCGGACTCTCGCACTTAACCCATTTCACCACCTTAGATCCTTCGTTTTAAACTGCACAAAATCGTTTAAATATAACAAGAATATAACTTAAAAAGACGTCGTCGATACAGAAAGGGTTAATTATAATAGCGCTACTATACCGCGTTCGTGTGTATTTGTATTTATGGGGAAAAGTGTTCAAAGTTCATTTATGTGGTGTATATCGGTTTCTGTGGTGTATATCGGTTTCTAAATTTCAAGATTAAAAATTATTAAACTTACAGTATGTATAAATGTTTGCCTGTGAAATAAATAGAATGTAAAATAATTGCTGATTAAGGGGAGATGTCGACTTGAGGGATTTTTTTCTTGACCCCTTTCTCCCTCATGTTTAGCCCCATTGCTTTTGATATTATAAAACGTTTGCCCCATTAGTTTAGCGATTTTAAGAAGTTTCACCCCATATTAAGACCTTTCGTGCAATTCAGGTGTCGATTTTATCCTGGCGAGCGATAGCGAGCCTGTAATTTAAGAGGAATCGGCCTTCGGCCGAGAAATTGTTCTACCGAAAAATGTACAAATTTATCCTGAAAGGGGCTCAAGGGGGTGTAATTTTAAGCTTGATGGAGGTCTAGGGAACAAACTAAATACCTCCCCTTAATATAGTGGTTAAGGTATATCTAAAGAATTGAGAACAAATATAAGAACGTTGATAAGGACATGATTGTATATTGCATCTGTTCTTGTTTCTGGTCTTCCTCACTGCCTTCAATTGGTCCTACAAAAAAGCTATATTTGCAAGTAACTTACTTTAATTACTAATAAACTTCGTTGATTGGGGTACTTTCATTTAGTATGCATTTGGAATTGAGATATAATAAATAATACAAAAAATAAGAAGTGTCCATATACTGTTTCAAAGAAGTGTCCATATACTGTTTCAAAGAAGTGTCCATATACTGTTTCACTACAAATACGGACAAAGATACGTCAATTAGCACGCAATATATAACGTTAGTAAAGATTGATCAGTCTCAGATAATGTTGCCATCTCTGAATTCATCTGAATGCCACATAACTGTTAACTTCGTATTCACCTCCTGACAAGTGATGGAAGACTACAAATACTGCTCTGTATCATTCTTGCTTCTTAGTTTCTCGTATAAAAGCCACAATACAAACGATATCTTCCTTCAAAGTTATTTGTTTCACTTATTGTAACGCACGGTAATTTCCACTAAAGTATTATCGGTGATATATTTAACTTTATATTGGAGAACGTTAAGTAGGCCCAAGTTGATGTATGATGCATGGAATTTAACCCCTTCTGTACCGGGGACGTCTTTTTAACTTTATTCTGGCTACTATTAGACGATTTTATTCAGTTGAAAATTACCTCCAGCAATTAACAGGCTTCGAACTATCTGACGTAACCCTTTTTATTACCACAGATCCTTCTTAAGCAGCACAAAATCATCTAAATATAGCTAAACAAAAGTTAAAAAGGCGTTGCCGGTACAGAAGGGGTTAAGTTGAGCTTCTTTATGATATGATGTGTACTGTCAAAACCAAACACTTTACAGCAGCCACTAGGATTTTTTTTATTAATTATAACTGTTAATTTTCAGTTATGAAAATAGAAAGTAATTGACTTTAGCCATATATTAATCAGTCATTATCTTGTCTGACTATAGTTAATATTTGAATTCGATGAGTTTGATATCGTATGTGCAACAAAACAGAAACAGAACAAGAACTTATGGTGGCGAGTATACCGTTTGTCAATATGTGATAACACAGAGACAACTTTAGTTTAATGAAATTATGCCATCCACTGTACTTAAGTTATTATGAGAACCTCTCAAATACTGTTATTCTGTAATACTGTAAATACTGTTTGTTAGATATATGTGCCCCATAAATTGGGCTTTCCTTTCACTTAAACATTACGTTATTCAGTGCGCAGTTGAGTCTGAGTACATGATTAGATTGATATCCACTACTCGATAAATGGATATAAAATCATAGTCATGTACTTAACCTTTAACTGTCTTGATGGTGTAATGGTTAGAGTGTTTAAGATCTGTATGTGGTAACCCAGGTGTGCATGGTGAATAATAGCACAGGCCAATTAAATGTGTGTGAGTGTGTGTGTGTGACTTTGAGGTAGAGTGGTAGACAGGTGAAGCAGCTACCTGTGGTGTGGAAGCGTGGAGGATTATAATGATCCTGAGTAGAAGTAGATCCAAGAAGTAGATCCAAGTAGAAAGAGAGTTGCATTTAAGTTGCATATAAGTGGATAAAGCCATCTGTTAGTGATCATACTATAGAATAAGCCTCGGAGGTCGACAATGAAACCAGATCTGTCAACATTACGTGTCCACTGCTTCACCTGCCTACACCTGTCCAGGGAAGGGGTTGGGTTAGAATAATTGGTTTGGTCGGTGTGTAGTTCGCCTTATGTTCTATTATAGTCATACTTTCTCTCACTCTCACTCTCTCTCTCTCTCTGTCTCTCTCTCACACGGGGTTATCAAGATTGTCATGGGGTCAAATGTGCTTCATATCCAAAATAAAGAAATATAAATATAAAAAGTATAATAAGATTATATATATATATATATATATATATATATATATATATATATATATATATATATATATATATATCTGATAACGTAAACCATATTTTCACAGGGTAGCTTCTAATAACGAAGACGGTAATACTGCATAATACTGTAATACTGCATAATACTGCATAATTCTGTAATACTGCATAATACTGCATAATACTGTAATACTGCATAATACTATAATACTGCATAATACTGCATAATATTGTAATACTGCATAATACTGTAATACTGCATAATACTGCATAATACTGTAATACTGCATAATACTGCATAATACTGCATAATACTGTAATACTGCATAATACTGTAATACTGCATAATACTGCATAATATTGTAATACTGCATAATACTGTAATACTGCATAATACTGCATAATACTGTAATACTGCATAATACTGCATAATACTGCATAATACTGTAATACTGCATAATACTGCATAATACTGTAATACTGCATAATACTGCATAATACTGCATAATACTGTAATACTGCATAATACTGCATAATATTGTAATACTGCATAATACTGTAATACTGCATAATACTGCATAATACTGTAATACTGCATAATACTGCATAATACTGCATAATACTGTAATACTGCATAATACTGTAATACTGCATAATACTGCATAATATTGTAATACTGCATAATACTGTAATACTGCATAATACTGCATAATACTGTAATACTGCATAATACTGCATAATACTGCATAATACTGTAATACTGCATAATACTGCATAATACTGTAATACTGCATAATACTGCATAATACTGCATAATACTGTAATACTGCATAATACTGCATAATATTGTAATACTGCATAATACTGTAATACTGCATAATACTGCATAATACTGTAATACTGCATAATACTGCATAATACTGTAATACTGCATAATACTGCATAATACTGCATAATACTGTAATACTGCATAATACTGTAATACTGCATAATACTGCATAATATTGTAATACTGCATAATACTGTAATACTGCATAATACTGCATAATACTGTAATACTGCATAATACTGCATAATACTGCATAATACTGTAATACTGCATAATACTGCATAATACTGTAATACTGCATAATACTGCATAATACTGCATAATACTGCATAATACTGTAATACTGCATAATACTGCATAATACTGCATAATACTGTAATACTGCATAATACTGCATAATATTGTAATACTGCATAATACTGTAATACTGCATAATACTGCATAATACTGTAATACTGCATAATACTGCATAATACTGTAATACTGCATAATACTGCATAATACTGCATAATACTGTAATACTGCATAATACTGTAATACTGCATAATACTGCATAATATTGTAATACTGCATAATACTGTAATACTGCATAATACTGCATAATACTGTAATACTGCATAATACTGCATAATACTGCATAATACTGTAATACTGCATAATACTGCATAATACTGTAATACTGCATAATACTGCATAATACTGCATAATACTGTAATACTGCATAATACTGCATAATATTGTAATACTGCATAATACTGTAATACTGCATAATACTGCATAATACTGTAATACTGCATAATACTGCATAATACTGCATAATACTGTAATACTGCATAATACTGTAATACTGCATAATACTGCATAATATTGTAATACTGCATAATACTGTAATACTGCATAATACTGCATAATACTGTAATACTGCATAATACTGCATAATACTGCATAATACTGTAATACTGCATAATACTGCATAATACTGTAATACTGCATAATACTGCATAATACTGCATAATACTGTAATACTGCATAATACTGTAATACTGCATAATACTGCATAATATTGTAATACTGCATAATACTGTAATACTGCATAATACTGCATAATACTGTAATACTGCATAATACTGCATAATACTGCATAATACTGTAATACTGCATAATACTGTAATACTGCATAATACTGCATAATAATGTAATACTGCATAATACTGTAATACTGCATAATACTGCAATACTGCATAATACTGCATAATACTGTAATATCACAACACGTGAACTTTGGTTTCATTAAATTTGTATTCCCTGCCTGAGTTCTACTTAATTAAAAGAACATGAAAACGTACTCATTCTTCAAATTTGCAAAGTTAATGTAGATCGATTACTCGCTTTTTATGGACCTCCTTCTCCCTCATGTTTAGCATATTATTTTTGAGATTATATGACGTTCGGCCCATTAGTTTGACGATTTTAACACCTTTCACCCCATGTAGTTGTCATTTTAGGACCTTTCGTGCCATTTAGGTGTCGATTTTTTCCTGGCGAGCGAAAGCGAGCTTCTAATATAAGAAGGACCCGGCCTTGGGCCGGGAAATTTTTCTACCGAAAAATTTACAAATTTATCTTGAAAGGGGGTCTAGGGGGTGTTTTTCTAAGTCTGGAGTTGGAAAAATAATATCGAGTGTGACCTCTCCGACCCCCTGGAACCTTACCCATCTGGTGTTTATAAGGCTGGGGTAGATTGTTTCCCCGACCCCTTGAAATACTTGGCGTTCCTCTCCCGGTCTACTGATTGCCCTCCTCCCTCTCCATGTTACCAGATCATTGCGGCTCTCTCTCTCTCTCTCTCTCTCTCTCTCTCTCTCTCTCTCTCTCTCTCTCTCTCTCTCTCTCTCTCTCTCTCTCTCTCTCTCTCTCTCTCTCTCTTTGCTATCCTTTCCTTCCACTGTCCCTTACTCTCGGGTTGGCTATGTCTACTAAAATTAACTCCTGACCACCTCGCTGGGATCGTAAGGTCTGTGTGGCCAGTGTATCTATGTAAATCTCTTTCTCTCTCTCTCTCTCTCTCTCTCTCTCTCTCTCTCTCTCTCTCTGCTATCCTTTCCTTCCACTGTCCCTTACTCTCGGGTTGGCTATCTCTACTAAAATTAACTCCTGACTCGCCGGGATCGTAAGGTCTGTGTGGCCAGTGTATCTATGTAAATCTCTTTCTCTCTCTCTCTCTCTCTCTCTCTCTCTCTCTCTCTCTCTCTCTCTCTGCTATCCTTTCCTTCCACTGTCCCTTACTCTCGGGTTGGCTATGTCTACTAAAATTAACTCCTGACCACCTCGCTGGGATCGTAAGGTCTGTGTGGCCAGTGTATCTATGTAAATCTCTCTCTCTCTCTCTCTCTCTCTCTCTCTCTCTCTCTCTCTCTCTCTCTCTCTCTCTCTCTCTCTCATGCGTTATTCATAGCTCTCTTCCAATCTTCCCACTCCCTCGTTACCCCCCCCCTCCCCCCCCCTCCACCACTGAACTACCACTAATGTTGAACTCAATCATCAATAGAGACGATCTAATCAAAAGGCAGTGATTCTTTCCCCTCGTTGACCTCTCAGCTGTGATGAGGCTGTGTGTGTGTGTGTGTGTGTGTGTGTATGTGTGTGTGTGTGTGTATTTTATGCATATATGGTTCTTTCTTTCGATGTAGTTATATGTGCATTAGTGATAGTATGTGCGGGTGTGTGTGCGCGTGGGGGTGTGTGTGTGTGCGTGTATATATGTGCGTGTGTGTGTATCTATGTGTGTCGTGGATCGGAAACCCACCGAGGGGAGGAGAGTATTTACCGTAGATTATGCCGCGGGGAGAATTAGGTGATTGAAAGAGAGGTAGATGGTCTGTGACAAGCGGTAGGGGAGAGGGGAGGGGAGGGAGGGGGGGGAAGAAAGGGGTGAAGGGGTTAGGCAAGAGGAGGGGAAGAAGGGACATAGAGGGAGGAGGGGAGGGAAAGCGAGATATAAATAAGGAGAGAGAGAGAGAGAGAGAGAGAGAGAGAGAGAGAGAGAGAGAGAGAGAGAGAGAGAAAATACGGAGAGAAAGAGAGCTTTATAAGGAGGTAGAGGGATAAATAGGGAGACAGAGAGAGAGAGCGAGAGAGAGAGAGAGATGAATAAGTAAAGAGAGTTAAATAAGGAGAGAGGGAGGCAATACAATGAAGTTAAGGAAGGTGGTGTGGTAAGAAATGAGGGGATGATAAAAAACAAAATAAAGGGATAACGAGGATATAGGCCTGACATAAAGGGAATATAAGTGTAAAGTAGATTATAAAGTAAACAGAGCGTACAGTGAGGTGAGGATAAAGGGATAACGAGGATATAGGCCTGACATAAAGGGTATATAAGTGTAAAGTAGATTATAAAGTAAACAAAGAGTACAGTGAGGTGAGGATAAAGGTGTAACGAGGATATAGGCCTGACATAAAGGGAATATAAGTGTAAAGTAGATTATAAAGTAAACAAAGAGTACAGTGAGGTGAGGATAAAGGTATAACGAGGATATAGGCCTGACATAAAGGGTATATAAGTGTAAAGTAGATTATAAAGTAAACAAAGAGTACAGTGAGGTGAGGATAAAGGTATAACGAGGATATAGGCCTGACATAAAGGGTATATAAGTGTAAAGTAGATTATAAAGTAAACAGAGAGTACAGTGAGGTGAGGCGAGAAGATAAGGGCAGTGGAAAGAAGAGAAAGCTTAATTGCCAACCATCATCTCCCTTGTCCCCTCTCTCTTCACTACTAGGGGTGTGTGTGTGTGTGTGTGTGTGTGTGTGTGTGTGTGTGTGTGTGTTGCAAGGAGCTACACGGAATATTTAGTATCTTCAAAAATCTTGTGGCTCATTCCAAGGAGATCGTTTTTGGGGATAGAGGTCAGATTGCAGTGTGCAATATTCGCATTGTAAGTGTACAACATTACAGAATAATATCTAACTCTTTTCTAAAGCGACTCTACTGAAGAAATTGATATATAAACAGTTAAATATATATTTATATATATATATATATATATATATATATATATATATATATACTGTAGATATATGAGAGAGTGTGAGTGTGTGTGTGCGAGAATGAGAGTTAGAGTGAGAGAGAGAGAGAGAGAGAGAGAGAGAGAGAGAGAGAGAGAGAGAGAGAGAGAGAGAGAGAGAGGAGGGGAGGTTAATGAGGATGAAGTGAAGGAGAGTAGAGGTCTAGTTGATTACAGTGAAGTAGAGAGAGGGAGGGGGACAGATGAGTTAAGATGATGACGGTATATGGAATGAAGGAGGGAGGTTGAATACACGAGAGCGATGTATGAAATTTAATTGTGCTTAATGTGATGGGGGAATTGACTAGACGGGAAGGGGTAAAGATTATGCTAGTGACGTGTCCCTAGTCTTCCTTTTGATATATATATATATATATATATGTATGTGTGTGTGTGTGTGTGTGTGTGTGTGTGTGTGATCACGTGAGGGAACTTCTAGGTAATATAATAAAATAGCCTAACTTTTAAAATTGCTATAAAAAAATATATATGTCATAAATAATGTTTTGGCCATTATCGAGCAAATTTAGGCAATTAAACATTTACGGTGCAATTTTCGTTGGAATCGTCGTAATATATTAAATTTTAAAAGTAATGTGTTTAATCTTAATGAGTTTTAGATTCTTGGTTATTGCTTCAGCATTTACATAACCCGATTACACCTAAGACTAACCCCTTGACGATCATGACGAGTTTCTTTTGACAGTTTATTCTGGCATTCATTAGACGATTTTATTCACCTTAGGAAGAACTTATGGGGATAAACGTCTTAAAACAGTAGGCTGAATGAGGCCGAATGGATACAAGCCAGAGTATGAGAGAAAAGGAGAGAAAAAAGCAGGTCACCCCTTAATACAAACAGCTTAGGATTGAAAGGTAAGGAAATATTGACAATGATAGTGGAGGTAGGGGACAAACACGTAGCATGAACAAGTCACTGGAGCCTATTCAGTAGCTGTATATGGGTAGTGAAATATATAATCTATAAATAAGAACAAGGAAACAAAGCTTTGAATTAATGTTTAGTGCTTGTGATGTAGTATTTTTGACAGATACAATTGTGATCACGTGAACATGTTCATGGGAACAATGATATAATTAAACAGGGAACTTAAAAATGTGAGATTGAACGAAGCTTTTATAAATAATTATTACACAAAAGCAGTTTTGATACTCCGAACCACACGAATATTGATACTCCGAACCACACGAATATTGGTGAGAGTTGGAAATATATATTATAAGTAAGTGATGAACACATATTTATAATGGGGATATATAATAGTAAGGAGAGATTATATGCAGATACTATCCAGGAACACAAGACTGGGGCAATAAAGAAAGGAGGGGGAACTGAAGAGATGTGAAATCAGCACGCGAAAGTTGAGCTCAGGCTCCTTCCCTCTCACACTTCACCCTCCCCAAGGGGCGATGGTCTGGGGGTGCGAATATCCCTACTGATTGCTGAATTGGGTGGTGAGGGGGGTAGGGGGAGAGCAAATTGGGGTGGATTAATGGGTAAAATTGGCAAAATAGTGGCTGTAATTGGGTAGACTGCGGTGGCCCCTTCCCCTGCGGCCCGGGTAATTGAACACAAATGACTCGGAAATGAATACGTTCTGCAGGAGTTCCCGTAATGAACATCCCAGCACGTTATGTCACCGTAATCTTGGCTTTTGGGGGCCCTTCCTTGTCGATATTTACCATTGTATATGCATTCATTGCTCTTTGAGTTCATACTAAATCAATATATATTTAATTACAAATACAAATGCTTGATAATCGTATTATTCACAAATACAAATTTCCTTGCAATAAGAATATAACAAAAAACTATGAAGCTCTGTATTATCAACAAATTGCAAAACAAAAATGCGTGTATGTGTGTGCAGTAGGCAGTACGTGAATAAGGTATATAATAATGTTGGTATGGAATGCTTTAAATGCAAAACAAATCATGCATAGTTGTTTTCGTTAAGTGTATTATCGAGGCTGCGAAATATATATATATATATATATATATATATATATATATATATATATAAGATTAACAGTTAAGTTTAGTCTACTCCCTCCCTTCCCCTACTTCTGTTTCTCTTCTCCCACTCCCTTCATTGCCTCTGGTGATCATCCATTACTGTCTCCTGCTAGGGAACTTGATTACTTTAGTTTGCATCTACACTGAGAGGAAGCTGTGAACCCCTTCTGTACCGGAGACGTCCTTTGAACTATATTCTGGCTACTATTAGACGATTATAATCAGTTTCAAAAGGGCCTCCAGCAATTAACAGGCATCGAACTATCTCACTTAACCCATTGACTGCCACAGATCATTCTTCAACTGCAAAAAATCGTTTAAACATAGCTAAAATATAATTAAAAATACGTCGCCGGTACAGGTGTTAATAAGAGGGCCAACTGTTTCATTTGGGTTTACAGAAATCCATATCAGAATGCCCACGTAGATTAGTATTACTTATTATCAGACCTAAAGAGTTCAGGATATGAAGCACTTTGCACCCCAATAAGCTTGAGGTTCCTACCTTACACTCTAGCAAAAAGAAGGGTGGTAGGGTGGGTGTGGTGGCTAGGTGTGGGATGGTGTGGGTGGGGAGCGACGTCTACACCACCCCACACTACCACCCCACCTTAAGGGTACAGTCATCACATACACTGGTGTCGTGGGTGTGGTGGTAAGATGTGGGGTGGTGTGTGCCTGGGGCGGCGCATACAGCACCCCACATTACCACCACACCATAGGGTTATACAGTCATCACATACACTGGTGTCGTGGGTGTGGTGGTATGGTGTGGGGTGGTGTGGGCGGGGCGCTGCGTACACACCACCCCACACTACCACCACACCATAGGGTTATACAGTCATCACAAACACTGGCACTCATGGCTTGGTCAACTTTCTCACACTTGTTGCTAATGGATGACCTTGTTAGTGCAGTGTAAGGCAGAGTTAATAGAATACACATTGTGTAAAAATAAAATATGTTATTGTATATAAACAAAAATTATAATGATGTAACTTTACACTGACAAATACTGGTACAAATGCCCATTATCAATTATTAGCTTTTAAATTTGCTTACATTAGTAAACACTATAGACACTTTACACACGAGGCTCGTAGAGGGCGCAAGATTTGGCACATACTGACGGGGTGAAGTGAGACAGGCAGGGCACACGATCCCAGCCTAACAACAAGAGCTGGCGTGGGCCCTGCCCTAACACTCCACCACCACCTGGACGCCCCTGGGACGCCCACTATCACAATGTGGACACAACCCACGGCAGGTGCCCCTCTGCACCCTCTACCGCTGTTCGCCCGGAATAACTACCCCAATCAGCGGTACAGGGCGCGGTGGCAGCTGCCGGGAATGTCCTAAGTCCGCCCACGACCAAGCCCTTTCACACAATAGGTTTGAGGTCTGACGCAGGCGGACTCATAGCCTGGGCGGTGGGTGTGGTTGGTGTGTTGATGGGCGGCGTGTTGACAGAGGCTGGGGAAGATACTGAAGGAGGTTCACTCTGGCTGTTCTCGCTGTCACACTCACTGCCATCGCTGTTCTTCTTTCCGCCACTGCAGGCGTTGTGCGTCTTGACATGCTTGCTAAGATGGTCCGACCGCATGAACCTCTTGTTGCACACGGGACACGCGAACCGCTTCTCACCTGTGTGGGTTCGGAGATGACGCTGTAGTTCATCTGAGCGTGTGAACCTTTTCCCGCAAAAAAGCCAGTTGCAAACGAAAGGGCGCTCACCCGTGTGCCAGCGGAGATGCGCCTTCAGATGAGACGTCTTGCCGTAGACCTTGCCGCAACCTGGGATATGGCACGAGTGGATGTTCCGTTTCCGAAGATGAGCTCCGGCAGGCCCCAGTCGATCAGCTTCCTGGCAGTTGGGGCAGTCACAGGTAGCACGCCCTGTGTAGCGCCGCTGGGAGCGTGGGGAGGGCACCTGCGGCAAAGTGGGCTGCCCCAACCCAAATGGGGAGCCCATGGCTGGAGCCATTCCCTGTGTAGGCAGCATTGATTTGTACGTGTCCTGCAACAAGTGTTGTCCCGAAGATAATAGGTGTGCCGTATTGGAGGCGGCTAGTGTGTGTGATAGTGTGGAATAGTCGCCTGTTGGATAGTTAGCCATCTGTGACATACCAGCCACACCGGAAAGGCCTGCTGACGTTGCTCCTGACATGTCAAGCCAAGAACCTGCTGAGGCGGCGGCTGCACTGTGCATATCCCACCAGCTTGTGGTGTTGAGGGAGTTAACTGCTGAAACCTCAGGTTTGATACCTGAAGCAGCACCTGCCATGCTGTTGAAGGGCCATGATTCATAAGGATGTGTTACTCCGGCGACACGTGAGTACATAGAACTCATGGCTGGGATGTGTGAAGACCCGTCCACCTTGGATAATAGTGTGGCCTGAGCTGCGTCCGACTGTCCAGTCGAAGATGAGGGGAAATATAGGTCCGAGGGCTGGGGGTAGGAGCAGGCTGCACTAGTCGTCACGACCGGGCGTTGGTAACTGCTGGAGGATGAAGCAGGCCCGTGACCGCCACTGACCGAGGAGGCGGGGCCTGACCTTTGTCCTGTGCCCACGCCTGAGGCTCCACCCCCAGATCCCGCCGCTGTCCCAACAGGACTTTTCTTCCAGGGATGAAATCCTTTCCCTACTGCAGCATCTGCAAGAGGCGGCGGGCTCTTGCTGGTGAGCTTGTTGCACTGGGCCGCCAGCATGGCCAGTGGAGTCCCACGCAGAGATGGGTGGTCCTGAGAAAGAAGAAAACACTTATTAGAAATGCATACAAAGATTAACACGAAAGAAAATAATAAAAAAAGGAAATACCAATTGGTTCCCTAAATTAATGATGGCCAGGTACCAGCGGTCAGGAAATGTCCTTCCCCCCTCCCCTCCTTTCTTCCTTTCCCATACCTGCCGGTCACTGTCAATTATTGGTTAACTCCCACATTACTTTTGACCAATGGCGACTTTGACCACGCCTCTTCTAGTACTGGTGTCTCACAGGTCAAGCCACCGACCTGACCCACAGTCCCTCAGTACGACCAGGGAGAGTCCCCGTGACGTGGGAGGTCCCCAGATACCTAATTTACTGAGACGAATTTCAACCCTGTCATTAAAGGTGTAGTAATTAGTAACTGGAGGAAAAGAAACACAACAACATCTGACTCCAATTGTATATATATATATATACAGTATATACAGGGTGTCCCAGGAGGAAAGGGCATAACTTTGGGAAATGATAGAACAAGGTATTCTAAGCATAAAATATTCTATAACAAAAAGTCCAAATTTCAACTGTTAAAAATATATTGAAGGTTTTATGTAGTGCCCTCCCCCGCATCACTGTAATGGACTCTTCCATGTCAAATAGTTTCCAACTACTCCAAAGTGAGCTAATATTTCTATAATCATTTTCCAACTTACAGAATTATAGTATCTTTAAAATAACATGGTCAAATAATTGCAGAAAGATGGAGGTGTAGTAGGCACTAGGCCAGCTAGGCCAGCCTTATGGGGAAATACTGAAGAAAATACCATTTTCAACATGCAATATCTCTATACCGGTCGAGATTTGAACTTTTTGTTATAGAACATTTTAGGCTTAGAATATTTTATTCTATCATTTCCCAAAGTTATGCCCTTTCCTCCTGGGACACCCTGTATATATATATATGTATATATATATATATACTGTATATATATATATATATATATATATATATATATATATATATATATATATATATGTGTTTGTGTGAGTGTGTGTGTGTGTGTGTGTCCTCGTGTAATGCGTGTAATACTATCTTAATCAAGGATGGTCACTTTATCACCCACTTCACAGTGTTATAATGTAACCATTTGTGGGTGGGATGCAGGTATATAACGCGTCAGAACATTACTAGAAATATAATTTTTGTCGGGGAAGCAAGTAAAAAAACATGTCAGAATATTAATGAATATAGTGAACACAAAGACACACACACACAGATAGACATACAGACAGACACAGACAGACACACACACACACAGACAGACAGACACACACACACACACACACACAGACTCTGCAGCCATGTAAAACAGACAAACAAACAACAACCAAAGATAGCCGGCCCCTGAACTAGCGATCCGAGGAAAGGCAGGAAGAACAACCAAGAAAACAAATTGTGGCGTGGGGATAACACGGGGCGATAATTGACCCCCCCCCCCCCTCCAACCCCACCCCACCCCCCACCCACCCACCCGGTGTGTGAACAATGGCGAACCGCGGGCGAGATAAGAACATAAGAACATAAGATACATACGGTCCAGCTCTGACAGAACCCAGAGACGTGTACCATACCGGACCACCACATCATTAACCCTTTCTGTACCCGTGGCATCCCTTTCATTATATTCTGGTTATATTCTGGGTGTGTGGTGTCCCGAGTTCGAATCCCGGGAGGACCATATGCTTTCATTAGTTTATACTCATTAACCCTTTCAGTACCGGTGGCATCCCTTTCATTATATTCTGGTAATGTTCTGGTGTCCCTAGTTCGAATCCCGGGAAGATCATATGTTTTCATTAGTTTATGCTCATTAACCCTTTCAGTACCGGTGGTATCCGTTTCATTATATCCTGGTTATGTTCTGGGTATGTGGTGTCCCGAGTTCGAATCCCGGGAGGACCATATGCTTTCATTAGTTTATTCAAGTAAATTGGGGTTTGTAATGGATGATTAATGTTCAGAACGGCGTGTTCCTTAATAACTATTAGACGATTTTATTCAGCTTAGGAAGGACGTATACCAATTAACCCCTTCACCCCCATGACGTAATTTTCATCATGTTCTGGTTACCATTGGACGATTTTGTTAGCTTCTAATCTACCTTTAGGACTCAAAATACTAATTAAATACGATAGCCATAAATCCTCTGAATAACAGAGGTCCTTCTCAAACTACAAACAATCGTCTAATTTGAGCGAGAATCAAAAATAAAAAGAAGACGGCATTGCGCTGAAGGGGTTACAAGGCTACAGGCTATTTCAATCAACGATACAGAGAGAGATGGACAGATATTATAGATAAATAGATAGATAGATAGATAGATAGATAAATGGATGGATATATAGATAGATAGATAGATATATAGATAGATAGATAGATAGATAACTGGATGGATAAATAGATAGATAGATAGATAGATATATAGATAGATATATAGATTGATAAATATATAGATAGATAGATAACTGGATGGATGGATAGATAGGTAGCTAGATAGATAAGTGGATGGATAGATATATAGATAGATAAATAGATAGATAGATATAAAGATAGATAACTGGATAGATAGATAGATAGATATATAGACACATACATAGATAGTTAGTTAGTTAGTTAATTCTTTATTTCATAAAAGGTTACATGGTAACATTTTACATATATACAGATAGACTCAGACTCAAATCTTTATTTCATAAAAGGCAACTCAATTAACTTTTTACATATATACAATAGAGATAACAGTAACCTCATACATTACCGCATTCTAGGTTCATGGTTTTGTACAAACATAATTCTTGACTTGATAGCATTTATATCATTAGTTTTCAAATCTGATACGTCATATTCATGTAATAGGATATGGTTAACTTCCTTTCCTAACGATAGGTATTCATCAAGGTTTAATAAACATTTCTGTAAAAACTTGCAAGGTTTTAGGAGACATTT
Organism: Paralithodes platypus; assembly: GCA_032716605.1. Taxonomy (NCBI): domain Eukaryota; kingdom Metazoa; phylum Arthropoda; class Malacostraca; order Decapoda; family Lithodidae; genus Paralithodes; species Paralithodes platypus. Next base: position 46,288,831 of record CM064510.1, read on the forward strand.
GTGAGCAAATCTAATTTTTAACCAATTCATTAAATGATTAAATGTCATTAGTCCCGCCAATTCACATGCATGATGATTACTTTCCCAATATTTTAATTTCAGCATTTTCTTTATTGCTTTGTGGTAACCAATTGCAAATTGCTTAAGAGGAAGTTTGCACTTTTTGTTATAAAACCATAATTCAGAACCATAAAAACTTGAGCAGTAACTTTGGAACAACTGAGTAAAAACCCTAACATTAATATTAGAAAATTTACGTAAAATACAATTAAATTCATTATAAAACTTGTTACGACACCTAATTACGTCTTTGTCATTATTTAAATTATCATCTATTATAAACCCTAGATACTTTTGTTCATTAACAACATTCAATATCTCTCCACATAGCATCAACTTTGGCTTTAAGTTTTTATCTTTATTGTCTTTGAAATACATGCATGATGATTTATTAATTAATGTCAATATCAATTTCTTTTGCTTCATTTCCAAGCATATTTAGTAAAAACTGTAATCCCGATGACGATGGTGCTAATACAACAATATCGTCAGCGTAAGCACTAATATTACTTGATATATTTCCTAGTGTGCACCCCTTTTTACATTTAGACACTTTTTCAATCAGCTTATCTATATAAAGATTAAATAATATCGGAGACAAGACTCCTCCCTGTCTTACTCCATTCATTATTTTCCAGGGTTTTGATATTGAGTCTTTATGCTTAGTAGCAACCAGTTGATTTCTATAAAGATATAATATTATGTTCGCATAAAAGTGTGGAATACCTGCTTCAATAAGTTTACTTATTAATGTGAAATGATTAACTTTATCAAAAGCTTTTTTTAAATCAATGAAAGCTGTATAAACATTTGAGTCTTCTAATCTGTATCTTAAAATTGTTTCTTTAAAAATCAAGATAGATAGATAGATTGATAGATAGATAGATAGATAGCTAGGTAAAGATAGATGACACAGATAGATAGATAGATAGATAGAAAAGTAGATAGATAGATAGATAGATAGATAGATATACAGATAGATAGATAAACAAAACTAAGAGCTACAACGAAACAAGGTAATGAGTAGTGAGAGTGTGGAAAGAAAAGATGATGAGACGAGGAAGGTGGTCAGTGGTTGTCCTCAGGTACTCTTAATTGGAGGTGTGCACAGGTAAGAACCGACCAGTCCCTTGTTGACCACCTACCACTACCCTGCTACCCTGCCCTTAACCCAACCCTGATACTCTCCTGCTACCCTACCCTTACCACAGCCCTGCCTCTACCCTACTACCCTGTCCTTAACCCAACACTGACACTACCCTGTCCTTATCACACTCATGTCCTCTGTTATTCTGTCATTTTCCTAACCCTGTCACTGCCCTGCTACCCTGCCCTTGCCACAACCCTCTGTCTACCCTTGCCACTACCCTGAAACCCGCCTCCTCCACAGTATGCAGGGCCCACTTTGTAGTACATAGTTGATACAAAACGCAGGGTTTGGAGGCGAGGGGAAAGGGAAGGAAATTCACTTTCTGTGTTGTGGTTTTTGAAGTTGTCTGTAATCACTTGTACCGACTCATAGCAGTCAGAATGTCCTAAGGAGGGATGGGCCTGTTTTCTGGACCACTTTCTCCCTCATGTTTAGCACCATTAGTTTTCAGATGTTAAGATGTTTGCCCCATTAGTTAATCGTTTTTAAGACCTTTCCCCCATTTCTTCGTCAATATTTAGACCTTTCGTGCTATTTAGGTGTCGATTTTTTCCCCTGGCGAACAATAGTGAGCCTGTAATGTTGGAAGAACCGGCCTTCGGCCGGGAAATTTTTCTACCAAAAAATTTACAAATTAATCTAGAAGGGGGATCTAATGGATGTTTTTTTTTTTTTTTAATTTGATGGAGGTCTAGGGAGGAAACTAGAAAAATAATGAATACATGCAAAAATCGCCCAAAAAGTGAACCATCCCCCCTTAAAGTGAACCATCCCCCCTTAAAGTGAACCACCCCCCCTTAAAGTGAACCATCCCCCCTTAAAGTGAACCCCCCCCCCCTTAAAGTGAACCATCCCCCCTTAAAGTGAACCATCCCCCCTTAAAGTGAACCATCCCCCCCTTAAAGTGAACCATCCCCCCCTTAAAGTGAACCATCCCCCCCTTAAAGTGAACCATCCCCCCTTAAAGTGAACCATCCCCCCTTAAAGTGAACCATCCCCCCTTAAAGTGAACCATCCCCCCTTAAAGTGAACCATCCCCCCCTTAAAGTGAACCATCCCCCCTTAAAGTGAACCATCCCCCCTTAAAGTGAACCATCCCCCCTTAAATCTTGCTCTACCGCTGTTAATCGTAAATTCTTCTGTATTATATGCTGCTTTGGTGTATATATTGTGTATTGAATTAGATAACATGAATTACTTATAAATGCATACCTTTAGTTGACTGCATTGCTATGTGTATTTATCACTACATATCAGGCTAATATCACAATATACTTTAAAGATACGTTGCAGTTGAGAAGCCGTATTATTTTAATATCAAGAACTGTTAAGGGGAGATTTCCACTTGAGGGATTTTTTTCTTGACCCCTTTTTCCCTCATGTTTAGCCCCATTGCTTTTGAGATTTTAAGACGTTCGCCCGTTAGTTAGGCGATTTTAAGAACATTCGCCCCATTTCTGTCAATTTTAAGACCTTTCGTGCCATTTAGGTGTCGATTTTTTCCTGGCGAGCGATAGCGAGCCTGTAATTTAGGGGGAACCGGCCTTCGGCCGGGAAATTTTTCTACCGAAAAATGTACAAATTTATCTTGAAAGGGGGTCAAGGGAGTGTAATTTGAAGTTTGATGGAAGTCTAGGGAACAAACTAAAAACCTCCCCTTAAAGTATTCCTTACAGATATTTTTCTTTCGATAAGTGTTGCCTACCGCCTGCGTTGATCTGGGTTAAGGGAGGTCGTTGCGTGGGCGGCCCTCATAACACTCTGATTGCCATTCCCACCGGTCAGATCAGCCACTCACACACACAATTATCGACCGCTTATCTTGCCACCCAGGATCGCTTCTCAATTCATAACTCTATCAATGATTCGTGCGAACCTTTTGACCTGATCTTTGGAAACTCAGCCCAGATCTATTAAGTCGGTACCACACGAGCGCTTTTTCCCTCAACACTTATCCTGGTCTGGCAGCTTGTGAAGTCAACTTTTATAATATTTTGGTAACCTAAATTCATCTATCTTCCGATTCCAATGCAAAATATTCCAGAAATGTTGCCAGAAAAATGTTGGTCATCGAATGTTGACCATAAAAGCTCTCGTGTGATACCGGCTTTAGTTAGACCTTAACCCTTTCAGAACGATGACGATTTGTTTAGTTTTGAGCTATCATTATGTTCAAGGTACTGGAGTTCTAGAAAAGGGGCTCCAGCCTTGATTTACAGTGTGCTGGCTGAATAATCCAGAGGGGGTGATAGTCCCTGAAGTCCTATTTCAACTTACTAATCATTTTGTTATGGAATTTGGAAGGACCTCAAGGAATCTAAGGACAAAACACAAATGCACCTGTTGACTCCCATTGATCCTGCACAAACTGCATAAAATCGCCTAATGATAGCCAGAAGAGAATTAGCAAAGACGTTATCGTGCTGAGAGGGTTAAGGGGAGATGGGCTGGTTTTTCTGGTCCCCCTTCTCCCTCATCTTTAACCCCACAAGTCTTCAGATATTAAGACGTTCGGCCCATTAGTCTGGCTATATTAAGACGTTTCGCCCTATTCCTTTGTCAATATTAAGACCTTTCGTGCTATTTAGGTGTCGAATTTTTCCCTGGCGAACGATAGTGAGCCTGAAATTTTGGAAGAATCGGCCTTCGGCCGGGACATTTTTCTACCGAAAAATGTACACATTAATCTAGAAGTGAGATCTAATAGATGTTTTTGTTTTTTTAATTTGATGGAGGTCTAGGGAGGAAACTAGAAAAATAATGAATACATGTAAAAATCGCCCAAAAAGTGAACCCACCTGTATAAGTCATCGATGTGTTGTCGGATATCATGAAATATTACTTGTATATTATATGATTCATATACTACTATACAGATCCACGTATTGCAATCAGTACCATTATAACAAGTTTGATGCATTACAATATAATACATAATCACTGAAGCATTACAATATAATACATAATCACTGAAGCATTACAATATAATACATAATCACTGATGCATTACAATATAATACATAATCACTGAAGCATTACAATATAATACATAATCACTGAAGCATTACAATATAATACATAATCACTGAAGCATTACAATATAATACATAATCACTGAAGCATTACAATATAATACATAATCACTGAAGCATTACAATATAATACATAATCAGGTTAACTTTGAATTTAGTAATTACGTATTTGTTCATTTATTATGGAATCAAAGTAAATCGTACTCCACCGAAAGGTGCAGCAAACCTCATTTATAAGCATAATGACAATCTACCTGGCAACAACATCTACAGTTCGTTTTACTATAATATTCCAAATCCGTTGCGGTGAGGCACAACTAAAAACACCGAGGGTTTCAGCCCGGATGATATACTAGTCTCCTGTGGTCAACTATGTACATAAGTCAATTATGTTCCATGGAGCCTAACTGGATTTGGAGGTGGGTTGCCACATCGTGGGGTAATAATGTTGCCCGCACCACCTGTGCCTCTCCTTCCTTTGTCTAAGACTAACTATCCTTTGTTAAAACCAAGAGTAGTGCAGTACTGGTCGGGTATGTCCTAGCATTAAAGGTGTATAAGACACTTTAATATATAAAATGTGTAGTGTGGAAGAATGGTAAGATGAAGTGTAAGAGAGGGTATAGTGGTGAAGTGTAAGAGAGGGTATAGTGGTGAAGATCGCGTGGTTAATGTGGAGGTGGAGAGGCTCCCTGCTGTGCGCCTAACGCCGCTTGTCATAAGGTGGTGCTGCCGCTGTTACGTCTTGTTTCTCTACCACCAGGGGGTGCACGCAACCCTACCCTAACCTACCTGACCACCCGCATCTATAGCTCACAACAACACCTTCCACCACGCTCACATTTACCTAGTGCGTTCCTCCATCCTTACATTTGGAATCCCATTACGCCATCAGACAGTACACTAAGATCATACGGCTTGTGAAAGTGTAAATAGCAGAGAAGAGGTGTTATAGATAGAGGAAGCTGTTCTAATGACTTTGGTATGTGTGTTATTAGTCTGTATACGTCGTCGAGGTATCCTGCGAACGTGACCCTCTTTGCTTGTAATTTATCTGTGTAATTATCCCCAGAGCCGCTGTGTATTATAAAGGAGAACAATCGTAGGTGGAGGTGGAGTGGCAGTAACGTAACAAAGCTAGATCTGATGAAATGTGATTGTGCTTCTCTTCTCCCGTTGCAAATTTAGGGGAGGCAGATCGTTTTTCTCGACCCCCTTCTCCCTAATCCTTAGCCCCGCTAGTTTAGAGATTATAAGACGTTCGGCCCATTAGTTTGTCGATTTTAACAACTTTTGCCCCATTTCATTGTTAATTTTAAGACCTTTCGTGCCATGTAGGTGTCGATTATTTCCTGGCGAGCGATAGCGAGCCTGCAATTTTAAAAGGAACCGGCCTTCGGCGTGTACATTTTTCTACCGAAAAATGTACAGATTTATCTTGAAGAGGGGTCTAGGGGGTGTTTTTCTAAGCTTGATGGAGGTCTAGGGAGGAAACTAAACAAATATATGAATAAATTCATTAATAGACCAAACAAACGGTCAGTCTCCCCTTAACAAAATGATTACGGAATGCATAAGTCAAGAGATAAAGATCCTCCTTTCCGTATCTTTCCGTATCTTTCCGTCTATGTTTATTTTCGTATCGGTACTTTTTCGTGAGGTATGCAATATTTTCGTGAGGTATGCAATATTCATTTTCGTGAGGTATGCAATATTCATTTTCGTGAGGTATGCAATATTCATTTTCGTGAGGTATGCAATATTCATTTTCGTGAGGTACGCAATATTAATTTTCGTGAGGTGTGCAATATTCATTTTCGTGAGGTATGCAATATTCATTTTCGTGAGGTATGCAATATTCATTTTCGTGAGGTGTGCAATATTCACTTTCGTGAGGTATGCAATATTTTCGTGAGGTATGCAATATTTTCGTGAGGTATGCAATATTAATTTTTCCCAATATTCAAATCAATACAAAGGATAATTACGATCGCATGCTACTTATATATTCCAGATTCGCCGAAATATAAAGCAGGAAGAGCAAAACACCTGGATTGATAGAAAAAAACCCAGCTAATTATGCATGTTTTTATGGTGGCCATTGTGTTCCGTCTCTATTGCAACTCTCACGTAGTATAAGGGGACAGTGGCTGCTTTTTTGGCCTATTCATTTATTTATTCATATATATTTTTAGTTTCCTCGCTAGACCTCCCTAAAACTTAGAATAAACATCCCCTAGATCCCCCCCCCCCCCCTCAAGATGAATTTGTAAAACATTTCGGTAGACAAATTTCCCGGCCATAGGCCGCTGTCGCTCGCCAGGAAATATTCGACACCTAAATGACACGAAAGGTCATACACTTGACAACGAAATGAGGTGAAACGTCTTAAAATCGCCAAACTAATGGGCCTAACGGCTTCAAAATTGAAAACTAATGGGGCTAAACATGAGGAAGAAGGTGGCCCAGCAAAACGTAGGCCCATCTCCCCGTAAGCCACGATAATTAGCATGTATTTTTCTCCCTCTCCTAATATTCAGTACGTTAATCTCTCCACCACCGTCACTCCTGTCATTGTTCTGTCAATAGATGGAGAGTTATAGTGATGAGAACGCATATAATGAGAACGCATATAATCAACAACATTATATCAGTATTTATCTTTGGGACAATTATTGCACTCACTGGAAATTAACTTTATTTAGTTTACTTTGATGGCGGGGACGGAGGTTTATTCTTATTACTTTGATTTTGTAGAATTATAGTGTTCAATCACTTAGCGGTGAGTTGTGTTAAGGAGAGCTACATAGCTACATAGATACACAGACCACACAGACCTCAAGGTCCTTACTAGGCAGTCTGGCCTTACAAACTAAATATATATATCTTCTTTAATACATACGAGGTTGAAAGAAATGACAATTTCTGCGTTGGAAATTTTATTATTCAAAGTTTCCAGGTCTCTGATGAGTTTTCGCTGGGTGGCAGGAAGTAGATGAAGGAGATGAGCAAAATTCATGGTGGTACAGGGTTACATTACAGTACATGAAGATACAGGATATACGACGCGTTTCACTGGACAACCAGCATTATCAAGTAAGGAAGGAATGATATAAAAGGTAAACAGGAAGGGTATATATAGAGGGTGGAGGATCAGAGGAGGCGGAAAACAATATATACCCTTCCTGTTTACCTTTTATATCATTCCTTCCTTACTTGATAATGCTGGTTGTCCAGTGAAACGCGTCGTATATCCTGTATCTTCATGTACTGTAATGTAACCCTGTACCACCATGAATTTTGCTCATCTCCTTCATCTACTTCCTGCCACCCAGCGAAAACTCATCAGAGACCTGGAAACTTTGAATAATAACATTTCCAACGCAGAAATTGCCATTTCTTTCAACCTCGTATGTATTAAAGAAAATTTATTACCTGGCTTTACTAACATATATATATATATATATATATATATATATATATATATATATATATACATACTGTACAGTGCACATACATACATACATACATACATACATGCATACATACATACATACATAATACATACATAAGAGAGAAAGAGAGAGAGAGAGAGATAAATAAATGTACATATTTACATAGATTTACATATAAACACTGGCCACACAGACCTTACGATCCAAACGAATTGGTCAGGACTTAATTCTAGTAGAGATGGCATATCCGATAGAAAAGGAAAGTTGAAGGAAAGGATAGAAAAGAAGAGAGAGAGAGAGAGAGATTTACTTAGACTTACAGAGATACATTGGCCATACAGACCTTACGATCCCAGTGATGTGGTCAAGACTTGATTCCAGCAGAGATAGCAAATCCAATAGTATGAGAAAGCGGAAGGATAGGAAAGAGAGAGAGAGAGAGAGAGAGAGAGAGAGAGAATGGTCTGAATATATAAAGCTAGTAGGAATGATGTGGACTATTACGTTGTATCTCTACCTATCCATCAAACTTAAGATTACACCCCCTTGAGCCCCTTTCAAGATAAATTTGTAAATTTTTCGGTAGAAAAGTTTCCCGGCTGAAAGCCGGTTCCTCTTAAATTACAGGCTCGCTATCGCTCGCCAGGATAAAATCGACACCTAAATTGCACGAAAGGTCTTAAAATTGACAGAAATGGGTTGAAAGTTCTTAAAATCATAAAAATAATGGGGCAAACGTCTTAAACTTAGGCAAGCAATGGGGCTAAACATGAGGGAGAAAGGAGTCAAGAAAAAAATCCCTCAAGTACAAATCCCCCCTTAAGGGAGCCCACCTCGCTTTTTTTCTTTTTCTCTCCCTCTCTCTTTGGCTTGTATCTATTTGGCTCCATTCAGCCTACTGTTTTAAGACGTTTACCCCCAACCAGGTGTCAATATTTTCCTGGCGAGCGGTAGCGAGCCAGCATATATACATTTTTGTTTTGACAGCAAGCTAAATTTGTACATTTTTCGAATAGAAAAATTTCTCCGGCGAAGCCGGATTTCTTCATACAATGCTGGATCGCTATCGCTCACCAGGAAGAAATCGACACCTGGATGGGTATAAACGTATTAAAGCAGTTGGCTGAATGGGGCCTAATGAATACAAGCCAGAGAAAGAGAGAAAAGGAGAGAAAGATAAAACAAAAAGCCGGTGACCCCCCTTCAGCTCAGTACACGTAACTCTTATATTACATAATTATAGAGTGCACTCTTATGTTCCTCTTTACCAATACTCGAAATTTGGTTGCTATTTTGTTACACATCTTCAGTCCAAGTAATTATATACCATTAGGTTTATTTACATTAAGGGGGTAGTGCTCGGTTATTGGTCTAGCCTTCATATTTATTTGTTATTATATTTTTGAGTTTCCTCGCTAGACCTCCATCAAGCTTCAAAATACACCCCCTTTCAAGATAAATTTGTAATATTTTTTCGGTAGAAAATGTCGGGTCCTTCTAAAATTAGAGGTTCGCTATCGCTCGCCAGGACAAAATCGACACCTAAACCGGACTGCGACTGCGCACTGTTAAGACGTGTGTCCTTCATTAACCCTTTGAAGACTGTGACGCATTTTGACAGTATATTCTGGTTTTCATTATATTGTATACAGTTTAGGAAGGATCTGTGGGAGTTATAAGGTTAAAGACTATCTCAATTAACCCTCTGACTTCCATATAAGGTTAAAGACTATCTCAATTAACCCTCTGACTTCCATATAAGGTTAAAGACTATCTCAATTAACCCTCTGACTTCCATATAAGGTTAAAGACTATCTCAATTAACCCTCTGACTTCCATATAAGGTTAAAGACTATCTCAATTAACCCTCTGACTTCCATATAAGGTTAAAGACTATCTCAATTAACCCTCTGACTTCCATATACCTTTCTTAGTCTGAATAAAATCGTCTAATAATTAGCCGGAAAACCGAAACGAAATGCGTCTTCGAATTTTAAAAGGGTTAAAAGGATACTGGCAGATTATGTATAACCCCTTCCGTACCGAAGTCTACCTGAGAAATGAATGGCAGCATTACCAGCGATTCTCGGAGATAGCGTGGAAATAATTGATTCTCCCGACAAGGAGCGAGAACGGGTAATTACCGGAAATATATTAGGCAAAAATTCCTATTGTCCAATTATATGTAATGAATTTCCGGTGAGCCGAGGATTAAATTATTTGGTGCCGCTTTGGTAGTAGTGAGAGGAGAGTTTTGGAGTAGATAGATAGATAGATGGATGGATGGCTGGGTATACAGATAGATAGATGGATGGATGGATGGGTGTACAGATAGATAGATAGATAGATATATACAGTAGATAGAGAGATATATAGATGGACAAATAGATAGATGGATATACAGATAGATAGATGGACAGATATACAGATAGATGGATAGATAGATAGATGGATGGATGGGTAGATAGATATATAGATAGATAGATGGACGGATAGATATATAGATCGATAGATAGATAGTAAGTATATAGATAGATATAAATAGTGAGAGAGAAACTTGACATAATAACCTTTATTTGTATCCCCACAGAATGGATGCTGTGAAACAATATATGTGTGTGATATACTGTATACTGTACACGAGTGATTCAGTTTACTGTATACATAATTATATATATTTGTATCCGCGTTATCTCTATGGACAAGTAAATACGAGAGAGAGAGAGAGAGATTGTACATATATTTACATAGATACACTGGCCACACAGACCTGACGATCCAAACGAGGTGCTCAGGACTTAATTCAAGTAGAGATGGCATATACGATAGAAAGGGAAAGTTGAAGGAAAGGATAGAAAGAAGAAGAAGAAGAGAGAGAGAGAGAGAGAGATTATTGACATATAATTCGGTTGCCCTCTCTTTAATAGCCTCTTCCTGCCCGCTTGTCATACCTCTTTCCACTCATTAATCAAAAAGCAGTTTGCTCTATTAGGCTAAAATACCTGGGTGAAGATACCTAATTAATTTATCATCAATCCGCTGTTATGATATCAATTTACGTGTTTGGTATTGAGGACAAGATATGGTTCTAGAATGTGGATGGATTTATATGTGGAATTACCGACAAGGTATGGTTCTAGAATGTGGATGGATTTAGATGTGGAATTAGTGACAAGGTATGGTTCTAGAATGTGGATGGATTTAGATGTGGAATTAGCGATAAGGTATGGTTCTAGAATGTGGATGGATTTAGATGTGGAATTATGACCTTGAACCCTGTGGAGGAAAGTGGAAAAGGTAAAGAGGGTTTACATTTTAAGGGGAGGCTTTGGGGCTTTTTTCTGAACCCCTTTCTTCCTCATGTTGGGCCTCATTAGTTTTGAGATTTGCAGACGTTCGCCCCATTAGTTTGGCGATCTTATGACCTTTCGCCTAATTTGTGTCGATATTTACTGTAGATTGTTTGTGCCATTTAAGTGTCGATTTCTTTCCTGGCGAGCCGTCTTATATCTATGGGCCTTTGCCCGGTACAAGTTTCTATAGAAAAATGCACAAATTTATATCGAAAGGAGTGTCTCGGTAGTTTATTTTTATGATGTTGTTTATTTATTTATATTCATAATTCACATATATATTATATATATATATATATAATTTTTTAATGTTGTTGTTTTTGTTTAGCTTGATAGGGGTTTAGGGAGCAAACTATCCCCCTGCCCCTCGTAAACAAGGAGGTTGGTGTTGTACATGGATGAGTGAAGCTAGAAAATATGACTGGGGAGTGAAGAAGTGGGAGTTGCTGCTGTTGTGAGTTATGAGACTGATAACACCAATAAAAAGGGTTGAAATCTGGTGAAAAAAGCCAAAGAAACAGATTAATGAACACGGAGAGGAATAAATAGCGTTAGGAGGGAGAGGGAGTAGAAATAGTAATTGAGGTACAGATAGACCGAAATTGAAAAGGAGAAAATTAGAGCGAATGATACCATGAACTATGATAGATGGAGATAGGGGCCCCTGGGGGGATATCATGGGCGCGTTCGGTAGACTTATCGTTTAGGGCCGATAGCTATAGCGAACGCGATAGCCGCCGATTCGACGAATCGGCGATCGAAAACGATTGCTGTTTTAGCTATCAGAGCGATCGGTCCTCGGAGGTCGAACGAATGATCGACGAGAATGTAAACAAACCATTTAAAGTTATTATATTGCTAATAATATAGATTGCGTATCGTGTTTCCCCTTCTTGAATACAATTTATGTAAATATTAAACACACTACGAAAAATAGGCGAAAAATAAACAATTCTTGTTGCGATGTCTTCTTCTTCTTCTTTCTTGGGTCAAAGGGCTATTGTTATTGTTTACAAAGCTCTGGCAGACCGATCGGCGATCTGTGTCGTTCGGTAGTGAAATCGAAACACCGTTCTATCAAGCGCTATCAGACGAATCGGCGATAGGTTTACCGAACGCGCTCCAGCAGGTGCGAGGTTATCAAAGTGCTCTGCAAATATCTACTTTCAACTTTTATAAGACTTCAGCACATTAGGATAATATATACCTTTAGTTTAATCGCCGATAGTAGTGCAAAATGTAACTGTTTTGATAGCGTCATGGTTAGTGCGTCGAATTTCGGTGTGGGTATCCTATAGGTTCGAATTCTTGGAGTACCACATGTGTTTATTAGTTCAATTGATTTCACTAATTAGGTTCATTTGTAATTTAATTGGTGGGTTGGTGATAATATGAATTCAGTGGATCTTAAGCTGGTATCACACGAGCGCTTTTTCCCTCAACATTTATGCTCAACACTGGTACGTCAGCTTATGAGGTGTAAGCATTTAGATTATTATAATAATAGTACAAGTAAAGCCGGTATAAAAATGGTTGGTGGATAAATGGATGGTGAAAAAATGGTTGGTTGAGAAATGGATGGTAAAAAAATGGTTGGTTGAGAAATGGTTAGTGGAAAAATGGTTGGTGGATAAATGGTTGGTGGATAAATGGTTGGTGGATAAATGGTTGTAGCGAGGTTCGAGCCCCGAGGAAGACGGTTGAGCGGCAGGTGGTAACATAAGCGCGGCGGGTAGTATCTAACCTCACAGCAGGGGAGTGGGCTACCTGATATATATTTCCTTCTATTAAGGGGAAAGGGGTCGTTTGTCTAGATCCCCTTCTCCCAAATGTTTAGCCCCATTAGTTTTCAGATTTTAAGGTGTTTGCTCCATTTATTTGTCGATTTTAAGACCTTTCGCCTCATATATTTGTCAAGATTGACACCTTCCGTGCTATTTAGGTGTCGATTTTTTTTCCCTGGCGAACGATAGTGAGCCTGTAATTTTGGAAGAACCGGCCTTTGGCCGTGACATTTTTCTACCGAAAAAATGTAAAAATCTATCTAGAAGGGGAATCTAATGAATGCTTTTTTTTTTTAGTTTGATGGAAGAATGTTTTAAAATTAAGTAAAACTCCTTTCTTAACATAAATCATCAATTACAAACCCTAATGCACTTGAATAAACTAATGAAAGCATATGGTCCTCCCGGGATTCGAACTCGGGACACCACACCCAGAACAAAAGCATCTAAACCATTACACCACCATCACAGTAAGCCAAGTCCCCCCTTAAAAATGACAGCCCCGTTCATTACCCGTGATGTACACTTGTTAAGGGAGCTTATTTTCTCTTTCTCTCCCTCTCTCTTTGGTTTGTATCCATTCGGCCCCATTCAGCCTATTTTTAAAGTCGTTTACCCCCATCCAGCTGTCAATATTTTCCTGGCGAGCGGTAGCGAGGCAGCATATATATATTTTTGTTTTGACAGCAAGCTAAATTTGTACATTTTTCGATAGAAAAATGTCTCCGGCGAAGCCGGATTTCTCCATACAATGCTGGCTCGCTATCGCTCGCCAGGAAGAAATAGACACCTGGATGGGGATAAACGTGTTAAAACAGTTGGCTGAATGGGGCCGAATGGATACAAGCCAGGGAAAGAGAGAAAAGGAGATAAAGGTAAAAAAAGCCGGTGACCCCCCTTAACCAACCAACCCAGCGTGTGCCTGGCTTCCAACAGCTCTGCCTCTCATGAACCTAGTGATTCATGGATCATTTGCGCTCGTGTTACTGTTGTTCCCTTACGTTCAGTGGATCTTTGTCGTCATATTTCACTCGCCTAACATGTTTAGCCTAAATTATGATACCAAATAAGTCCATTATGTGTCAAGTATTAAGTATATTACCGAGTCGTGGTTTTCAGATGCCAGAAATGTTGCTGTGATGGGCTATTCACTATTTATCTAGATAGCCGATGGCGCAGTAACATATACTAGAAGCGCTTATTGGAAGTCCTGGGACCTTGCCTCTCAAATACTTCCCTCTACTGTTTTGAGCAACTTAATTATCTGAATATTTGTATGTACATTATATCTGATGTTGAGACAAGAAGTAAATATAATGTGGCGACTCTGGAACATTAACAAGGTTATCAACAATGAATAACCACCATTATATCTCGACCATCTGAGACACAGCCCCAAAGTACAATATAGTTATGGTCGGGGGACAGGGACAGCCATTTGGATGTGTTCTTCCCTGGTGTGATGCAGCGCGGCGACTATTAAAGGAAGCCTGACAAATCCCCCCCTCCCTACCAACCTCCACCTCGACCCGTACCACCAATGGCGGGGCGACGCTGATAAAGAATGGCGCCCCACACAGGCAACCCGGCCCCCGGGAGACACTGTCAATGCACCAGACACTGACAAATGGGAAAGAAATCTACTTGGTGTGGAGCAGGAGACACGGGGGAAGGTAAAACGAGGGACGCTGCAAGAGCCCTGGGAGCGCGACATTAATCCATTGTTACTTTAATGGAGTCCCGAGCTGCCAGGCCTCCCAGTAGGGGCGTCACGCCGTCTTCTACCACAACTTACGAATTAACTCCCACCCATTCTCTTCCCAGGGTAAGTGAAACAAAGACAAACATGCAATCATGAAGCAGCAATTTAAGACTTCTAAGCCATCAATTTTCGCCGCGGTCATCATTGGTGAAGCGACGCAACAAATTGAACCGCGTTAGCAATGCCATCATGAACAGCCCCCTGGACCCTTCTTTTACTCTGTGTGTGTGTAAAGGCAAGGTGAGCTAGAATAATGCACAGCCCGCCCACTGACATTGAGAAATGTTGATGTATACATCAGGAGGGAACCCCTTCCTCCTACCCCCACGGTCCCCTTGCGAGGGTGACATGTGTGAGGATCGATCTTGGGGGAAGTTAGTTGAAGAAGGTATACCTGGTGGTCCCGCCCGCACATAAACACGCCATACTGGGTAGTCTTGTTTAGGATACACTACCTTGGTATCTATGCTTACGTAAAATAATTTCTTTAATAAGCTGCCCAAATTATTAGCATCAGTATTTTATGTATATTACTGTTTTCAACGTTGTAGAATATGTATATAAATAAGCTTTCAAGATATAAAATAAAATATCAAGGACAGCCCTACACCCTATACTCTTCTACTTTGCACTTCTATCCTCCTTTCCTTCTCTCTAATTCTCCTCTCACCTTCCCAACTTGTCTATCCCCTTAACTTTACTTATATTAAATTGCCATGAAAATTCGTAACGACTCCCTCACTTTTCCAATCCAATTGTCGAACTGAAACACAATATATATATTGTATTACAATATATATATATATATATATATATATATATATATATATATATATATATATATATATATATATATATATATATATATATATATATATATATACAAGTATATCACGTGACGCTTTATTTATAAAATACCAACAATTAAATAGCAAAATTTCAGGAGAGCAAAATATACTAAAGTTTGTACTACAAAGTATCAAACATACTTATAGAAATGTCATTACTGCTAATAATTTTGCAATATAAACACAAATTATTGTATATAAATATATATATATATATTTATATACATACAGTAGATAGATAGATAGATACCCAGAGTAAAATATATATTGTTTCAGAAACGTTGTAAGTGTACGGTGGCGCTAATAAGTCATGTCTCAGCTGTCATTATGTTTGGATCGCTCGGTGCTGTATCAATGTCTGTCAGATGTTGGATAGGAGGGGTAAGTGTAGGAACATGTTGGTATATCTCACTCAAAAAGAAGAAATCACGTGTAAATATGCTGATACCAATTATTGATCAAACCATAATTTGTGCCGAGATATGACTTATTAGGCCGACTGTACATATCTGTAATTAAGGGGAGGCAGTTGGTTTTTCGAGTCCTCCTCCTCCCTCATATTTAGCCCTATTAGTTATAAGATTTCAAGACATTCGCCCCATTAGTTTGGCGATTTTCAGACCTTTTGCCCCATTTCTTTGCCAATATTAAGACATTTCGTGCCATTTAGGTGTCTATTTTTTTCCGGCGAGCGATAGCGAGCCTGTATTTGAAGAGGAATCAGCCTTCGGCCGGGACATTTTTCTACCGAAAAATGTACAAACTTATATCGAAGGGGGGTCTTGTGGGTGTTTTTTTTGTTTAAAGTTTGACAGAGGTTTAGAGAGCAAACTAATCCCCCTTCTTAAACCATTGAGCCGAACCAGTAAATTATGCTTCACAATACCGTCTGGGTTCCCTTAAGGGGAGGTATTTAGTTTGTTCCCTAGACCTCCATCAAACTTAAAATTACACCCCCTTGAGTCCCTTTCAAGATAAATTTGTACATTTTTCGGTAGAAAAATGTCCCGGCCTAAGGCCTGTTCCTCTTAAATTACAGGCTCGCTATCGCTCGCCAGGATAAAATCGACACTTGAATTGCACGAAAGGTCTTAATATGGGGTGAAAGTTCTTAAAATCGCTAAACTAATGGGGCAAACGTTTTAAAATATCAAAAGCAATGGGGCTAAACATGAGGGAGAAAGGGGTCAAGACAAAAATCCCTCAAGTGGAGATCTCCCCTAAAGTGTATATTATGGAATGTGCAGTAATTATAAAGGATGTGATGTAAGAAAGTTGTGGACCCGCCGGAGAATTATTAAGACTGGCCGTGGTGGCTTGTTTACTTATGACGGATCAGCCCCCTGGCCACCATTATGACGGATCAGCCCCCTGGCCACCATTATTCAGATAAGGCTACCCAGACCTTCACCGCACCTCCACACCCATACAAACTATACCTCATATTAACCCTCTCCGACATATGACGCGATTTTGAGCCTATTAGGGATACTTTAAAGCCTTTGTTACCATCAGGGATATTTAGAAACCTTTAGTTTAGTTTCTTCAACCTCTGCAGTTGTCTTTGAGTTAGCTGTGGGTAGAAAATTAAGTTTGGAGAGGTAATTATAAGAGTGAGAGAACTCTATTTCTTATTGCTAATCTGGCAACCTCTGCGTCATATGTGCGTGAAAGGATTAAGAGGGTACGACTCGCTTCTTAGGGACCTCCTTCTCCCTTGTGTTTAGCATATTAGTTTTGAGATTTTAAGACGTTCCTTCCATTAGTTTGGTGATTTTAATACCTTTCGCCCAATTTCGTTGTCAATTTCAAGACCTTTCCTGCCACTTAGGTGTCGATTTTTTTCCTGGCGAGCAATAGCGAGCCTGTAATTTTAAGAGGAACCGGCCTTCGGCTGGGACATTTTTCTATCGAACAATTTACAAATTTATCTAATTGAAGTAGGGTTCTAGGGGGTGTTAAATCATTTGTTTGAACTATTGGTCGCGCGAGGAAACTAAAGAAAAAATATATAGCATATACACATATATAGACCAAAAACTAAGCAGTATCCCTTTAATGCCATTCCTAATTTACACTCACTCATAAAGCTCGTGGGCGTCTTATGATGCTATATAAGCATATATAGCACTTCAGTAGAAGCAAATATTATAATGTAATCCTACAAGAATATTATATAAATACTGTACATTTCGGTGTCCACCATTTACTGCATATAACATTATAGTCAATAACTCTATCCGTAGTGGAAGGGTTAAGATTACTATGAGCTGTTCACGGCACCACAGGAGTGTTAGTTTAACCTAACATACAGACATATCTCTCTCTCTCTCTCTCTCTCTATATATATATATATATATATATATATATATATATATATATATATATATATATATATATATATATATATATATATATATATATAATATATATATATATAAATACACATTATGTAGTACATTATTGTATAGTCAAGCGTATAAATACCAGCAAACATTCCGAGTAGAGAAGTGTGAGAGATAAACGCCACCAATCGCATTAAATATGATAAAAGTAAAAACAGTATGATAATGGTTGTGTAAGACTAAGTGTGAGAGGCATAATAAGTGTGGTGATGGTGGTGGTGGTGGTGATGGTGGTGGTGGTAATGGTAGTGGTAGTAGTGGTGGTGGTGGTAATTATGGTGGTGGTTGTAATGGTAGTGGTAGTAGTGGTGTTGGTGGTGGTAGTGGTAATGGTGGTGGTAGTAGTGGTGGTGGTGGTAATTATGGTGGTGGTTGTAATGGTAGTGGTAGTAGTGGTGTTGGTGGTGGTAGTGGTAATGGTGGTGGTAGTAGTAGAGGTGGTGGTGGTAATTATGGTGGTGGTTGTAATGGTAGTGGTAGTAGTGGTGTTGGTGGTGGTAGTGGTAATGGTGGTGGTAGTGGTGGTGGTGATGGTGGTGGTGGTAATGGTGGTGGTAGTAGTGGTGATGGTGGTAATTATGGTGGTGGTTGTAATGGTAGTGGTAGTAGTGGTGTTGGTGGTGGTAGTGGTAATGGTGGTGGTAGTAGTGGTGGTGGTAATGGTGGTAGGCCTAGTGGGGTAACTGTGATAGTGATGGTGGTGGTAATGGTAATAATAGTAGTAGTAGTAGTAGTAGTGGTAGTGGTAGGCCTAGTAGGGTAACGATGCAGGGCCCCCGTACCCTATTATTACCAGACCCACATCACCGCCCCAAGCCCACCTCCGAAGATCAGGGACATTTCGCAGACTATGATTTTTTTTCTTTGGTAGTCACTTCCCCCTTATTCAGAGTTTAGTCACCCACATCTAGTCTAACTTAATCTAAACTTTGTCTAGAAGGAACCGGCAACAATTTACAAATTTATCTTGACAGGGGGTCTAGGGGGTGTTTTTTTAAGTTTAATGGGGGTCTAGGGAGGAAACTAAAATAAAAAAAAAAAAGAGATATTGTAAACTTTGTCCAGCCATACCCTATACTAAGCTAACCCAATCTTAGCCAAGCTTATCCTAACATAATCTAACCTAGCATCAGCTTTATCCTAACATAACCGAACTTCATCCTAACCTAACCAAACTCAGTATTGACCTAATATACGTATCAAATCTAACCCAATCCAAACTTTAGCCTATCCCAAGATAACATACTATAGAAGTGAGGGCAAACCAACTACTAGCGAGATTACTTTACTGTTTCTTTCAAACTGAAGGTAAATTGCAAAGTACCCATCAAGATTTCTTAGTTCTTTTGAAGATTTTGTAGTGAAATATGGTGCTATTTATATATACTTGGTCTTAATATGATACAGAGACCAAGTAGTTTCAAAGTTGTCCAATAAGTATCGAGAATTAGCTGATAGAGGATTAAATGTATCGTCAGCTGAAGAGAATTATAGTATAACGGGTGAACGGACGTGTGAGCGAAACTAATGTAAACCAGGTGGGCAGTGATGGGTTGCTGCCGGCCTCCCTACCCTACCCTACCTGCCGAGCCAGTGGGAGATACTGGTGTATAAGGAACTCCTGTACAGTACCCGGAGATCATCAGGCTCCATCCACTGTCACCATTAGACGATGTTTACATATCGCTAGATTATCTTCATCTTAACTGGGCAGGCAAGTTTATACCTTAGTAGCCAATTTCTTAAGGGGAGGCAGACCGTTTATTTGGTCTATTAATTAATTTATTCATATACTTTTTTAGTTTCCTCCCTAGACCTCCATCAAGCTTAGAAAAACACCCTCTAGACCCCCCTTCAAGATAAATTTGTACATTTTTCGGTAAAAAAAATCCCGGCCGAAGGCCGATTCCTCTTAAAATTTCAGGCTCGCTATCGCTTGCCAGGAAATAATCGACAACTAAGTGGCACGAAAGGTCTTAAAATTGACAACGAAATGGGGCGAAAGGTGTTAAAATCGCCAAACTAATGGGCCGAACGTCTTATAATCTCAAAACTAGTGAGGCTAAGCATTAGGGAGAAGGGGGTCCAGAAAAACGGTCTGCCTCCCCTTAACCCTAGAATGGTGAATACGAAACTGTTACAATTCGTCAATATACAGTAGTAACAGGTCACTCTCATGACTGACGATATGCTCCTTTATTATAATCTATTCGCAGTTCAGTGATCAAGATATGGATGTGACATTATCATACCAGGTTAAGATGAACGGGTCTAACGAGAGATGTTGATCATATATTATGATGTAGTAGCGTAATGTTATGTAGGGAAAGTGATTGTGGAGACGTCATGGGTTAATGACACGTTATGTTGGTGGATGTTGGGGAGTAGGATTTGTGATAAAGAGGTGGCTTTTTAGTGGTAAGATAATCATGAGATGTGATGGAGCTCTAATGGAGATGTTGGGAGTGGCTTTGGTGAAATGGTAGCAAATGATTATTAAATTCGTGTGATAAGATGATGATAATTATGGTTGCGTTATGGTGAGATAATCGTGTAAACAGATTATTATTATTATTATTATAGGCGGAATTTATTGTAATTGTAATATGTGTTGTTTCTTTTTTCTTTTTCAGCACTCTGTCTTGATGACTGAATTATATTAGTGTAACTAATTTAACAGGGACATATATGCCGGATGGCATTAGTTTCCTGTTGCCATAAGGTATATAGTGTGTTTGTATAATGTGATTGTAATATTGATGTACTTTATGACAATACACTTTGATTAAATCCAATCAAATACTTTAAATGTAATGGTGGAGGAAGTTGCTACATGATATACTTTAAATGTGTAGGTAGTGGAGTGGGGACGTGATGTGATATGATATGTGTCAGATGTGAAAGTGTTGGGGAATGTTTTGGTGGAGTGAGGAATTGGTCAGAGTTGTGGGCTTATGTAATAGTTGTGGTGATACTCTAGTCTGCATTCTGGGTGGGATGTGATGATGGTTGTGTGTGTGTGTGTGTGTGTGTGTGAGAGAGAGAGAGAGAGAGAGAGAGAGAGAATTTATAGACATATAATTCGGTTGCTCTCTCTCTAATAGACAAGTAAATAAGAGAGAGAGAGAGAGAGAGTTTATAGACATATAATTCGGTTGCTCTCTTTCTAATAGCCAAATAAATAAAGAGACAGAGAGAGAGAGAGAGAGAGAGGGGCGGGGGGAGACTAGGTGCTTGTGTTCATATATTTTGAACCTATGTAGTACGGTAATTAACTTAACAGAATGGTGTGATGGGACTAGCTTTATGTAAACAGAAATTGTAGTTATTGTCATCTTAATAGTGGTGATAGATTAAGGAAACAACAATGGAGAGTGATGGTTGGGGACACAGATACTGGCGTGATGGGGGGGGGGGGCTATTGTAAGTTGTGCTATGACAGCATACGATCCTAATTATTATAACTGCAAATTTAATTAAAGCATTCTGGTTATTATATATATATATATATATATATAATATATATATATATATATATATATATATATATATAGTACATGTATATATATATATATATATATATATATATATATATATATATATATATATATATATATATATATATATATATATTACGAACCGATACTCGGAGTGTTCATTAACCTCTTCACCACCATGACGTAATGTTCATCACATGATGGTTACCATTAGACGATTTGCTTTAGTTTATAATCTACCTCTAGGACTCAAATGGGTAAATACTATCTCAATAAACCCTCTTAGTAATGTAGGTACTTCTTACAGCGCATACAATAATCTAATTTTAGCCAGGATCTAAGGTTAGCGTCATGGTGCTGAAGGGGTTAAATTCGTACTGTAAATCAGGGGGTGTATTCCTGAGACATAATCGAATGCAAATAATTAAATGAACATATTGCGAAATTTCAATAGTTTGGGAGCTACAGCACATCACAGGTCTGGTGTTTTTCAATATTAGTTCGATATAGCTTTGATAGCATGCCATAATCGACATTTGTGGGTGGTTGAATTGGGATTGACTATGTGAGGAAAGTTGTGTATGTGTGTATATGTGTGTGTGTGTGTCTGTATGTGTGTGTGTTTGTGTGTGCATTTTTGTGGCATTTATTTGCTTCGCCTTTGATGAAGAATAACACAAAATACTTTGATACTTTGGCACATTAAGAAAATGTCATTTACATATTTTTAATTTCGTATGCAATAATTGTGCATATGCATTGATTTTTTGTAAATCACACACACACATACACACACACAAACAAACAAACACACACACACACACACACACACAAACAAACACACACACACACACACACAAACAAACACAGACACACACACACACAAACAAACACAGACACACACACACACACACACACACACACACACACACACAATATGTACAGTATAATGCTATTAACAAAATATTTACTTTTATTGTCAAGCTAAATGGTTGAGTTCTGGAAATATAATTAGGTTTGTAGTTATACTGGAGGGCTATAAGATAAAATATGAGTTGGCGTTGACTGATGGTAGTTGTTGAGTGTGTGTTGAACATTTATCGCGGTCCCGAAGCATGGACAGCAAGGGGTTATTGGGCAACAAAGAACCCTGGCTGTGATTGGCTGAGTCGTATACCTCCAGAGATGATATACAGCTGTGATTGGTTGAGTCGTATACCTCCTGAGCAATGTTGCCAATTTAGCTATTCTCTCGCTAGATCTAGAGGTATGTACTTCGATCTAGAGGCAAATTTTTACATCTAGCGTCATTGTTCCAGCGATATTCTGTAGATTTGAGCCATTTTAGAAAGATGTAGAGATTGTGCCATTATTCCAGCGATATTCTGTAGATCTGAGCCATTTTAGAGAGATGTATAAATTATGCCATTATTCTAGCAATATTCTGGAGATTGGAGCCATTTTAGAGAGATGTTGGAGAGATTGTGCCATTATTTTAGCGATATTCTGTAGATTTGAGCCATTTTAGAGAGATGTAGCGATTGTGCCGTTATTCTAGCGATATACTATAGATATGAGCCATTTTAGAAAGATGTAGCGATTGTGCAGTTATTCTAGCGATATTCTGTAGATTTGAGCCATTTTAGAGAGATATAGAAATTGTGGCATTATTCTAGCAATATTCTGGAGATTTGAGCCATTTTAGAGAGATGTAGCGATTGTGCCGTTATTCTAGCTATCTTAGAGAGATGTTGTAGGGATTGTGCCAGTATTCTAGCTATGTTCGGCTTTTATTTACTATCTAGCGGAATTGGTAACCCTGCTCTGAGTCCCGAGATGATGAACTTGGTAACCCTGCTCCGAGTCCCGAGATGATATACAGCCTCGCCTCTTATGGTTCCCTGGCTTTCAACACATTCACAAGGTATGCATATCGGACGCTGGGGAATGATAACCTATTTAAAGGGGGACGTACTCGCTTTTTCTGGACCCCCTTCTCCCCCATGTTTAGCATATTAGTTTTGAGGTTTTAAAACGTTCGTTCTGTTAGTTTGGCGATTTGGAGAAATTTCGCCTCATTATTTATTCAATATTAAGAACTTTCGTGCCATGTAGGTGTCCATTTTTTCCTGACGAGCGATAGCGAGCCAGTAATTTCAGAAGGAGTCAGCCTTCGGCCGGGACATTTTTCTAGCGAAAAATTTACAAATTTATCTTGAAAGGAGGTCTAGGGGGTGTTTTTGTAAGCTTGATGGAGGTCTAGCGAGGAAACTAACAAAATAGATCAATAAATAAATACATGGACCAAAAACCAAGCACTACCCCCTTAAAGGTGGGACAGAAAATGGAAATATACAGCAGGAACCGCAGATAAATATTGGCAAACAGATGAGGGGAAGGACATGGGGTAATAAATACAATTGTTATTAGCCTGTCAGCTGGTAATGGGGGGGCTTCTCCATTGACGGGAACGAGATAAAAGAAAAAGGATATTGAAAGAGAAAAAGACGGATGATCTCAAGTGCCCCGGCGTTGTTTGTTGTTTTTGCATGTACGGATAAAAAAAAAAAAAAAAAAAAAAAAAAAAGTGAGCTTCGGTCGAGCGTAC
The DNA here is from genome assembly GCA_032716605.1 of Paralithodes platypus. Taxonomy (NCBI): domain Eukaryota; kingdom Metazoa; phylum Arthropoda; class Malacostraca; order Decapoda; family Lithodidae; genus Paralithodes; species Paralithodes platypus. Next base: position 46,312,785 of record CM064510.1, read on the forward strand.
CTAAGACACTTAACCTTGCCGAAACATTGATCAAGGGACCGACCCGCTATTTTTTGTTCTGGGTAGTAGCCATTCGACCCCATCCAGCCTACTGTCTTAAGACGTTTATCCTCACCCAGGTGTCAATTTAAACCTGGCGAGCGATAGCGAGCAAGCATATATTGGATTATGTTTTAGACAGCTGGTTTAATTTGTAAATTTTTCGGTAGAAGAATATCTCCGGCGAAGCTAGCTTTCTCCATACAATGATGGCTCGCTATCGCTCGCTAGGAAACAATCGATAATTGAATGGGGAGAAACGATTTAAAACAGTAGGCTGAATCGGGCCGAATGGATAAAACTTGGATAAAACCCAGAGAGAAAAAGCAGATAGGTCCCCTTGATATGTGTTTGTAATATCCCAGCCCTGTCCCGGGTCCGTGTGGCAAGACGTGTGACATAATAACATAGAGCTGTGACAAGAACAACACGGGTGTCACGTCAAGGGGACTGCTTTATTTTATACAACCCACCTCCCACCATTAGCACACAGGCAACACTGATATTACCCTCCTAAGCATTCTATTCTATTCTATTCTATTCTATTCTGTTCTATTCTGTTCTATTCTATATACTCAGGCCCAATTCCCACTTTTACTATTTGGTTCCCCTCTTTTCCTGTGTTTTTTTTTTCTTTTTTTGGGGGTGGCCGACTCAAGACAGAGCCAGAATAGGGACAGCACAACAGAAAACAATGAACACACAAACACAAAATACAAATTCCTAAGCATTACCTAGTGTATTTCGATTTATTCCAACCTATTCAGTAACTAGAGAAATTAAATAAATATCTGAAGAAAACAAAAGTAAAAATATTAATAATAATAACAATAATAATATTAAATATAACTTTGTTGCGATATTGTGTGTAATGCATGTATAGAGCATATTAGAAAAACACATGTTATTAATTAAGTAACACCCCGTTCTTAACATTAATCATCAATTACAAACTCCAATGCACTTGAATAAACTAATGAAAGCATATGGTCCTCCCGGGGTTCGAACACGGGACACCACACCCAGAACATAAGCATCTAAACCATTACACCACCAACACAGTTAATTGCCAAATGTAGGAAAGGTCAAAAGATATATGTGCACAAAATCTATCGTGTGCGACTACAAGGTATAGCGTCAGCAGGTTTTGTGACACTCTCTTGAAGCATTACACAACTGATTCATGATTACCGTTGTTTTACCTTGACTCAGAAACCTCAAAGAGTTGATATACTAAATAGGTATATACTGTATATAATATATATATATATATATATATATATATATATATGTATATGTAAGTGGTGTAGAGGAGCGGGCACCACTCATTGAAGTGCCCCAAGTGGTAAGGAATATAAAGTTAAGTGGTGTGGAGGAGCGGGTAGTAGGAACGGGGCAGTACTCATTGTTATTCAGTATGATCTTCATTACTGTCGACCGGACAAACGCTCACAGCAGGGGCGCCACTACTTACGATACCCCCTCCACCACCACCACTCTCAGACCACCTCCACCACCACCACCACCACTCTTAGCCACCTCCTCCACCACTTACTACATTCTTCACCACCACCACTCTCAGACCTCCTTTTCCACCACCACCACCACTCTTACACCACCACCACCACCACTCTTAGCCACCTCCTCCACCACTTACTACATTCTTCACCACCACCATTCTCAGACCTCCTTCTCCACCACCACCACTCTCAGACCTCCTCCACACCACCACCACTCTCACACCACCTCCACCACCACTCTTAGCCACCTCCTCCACCACTTACTACCTTCTCCACCACCACCACTCTCAGACCACCTCCTCCTCCACCACCACCACCACCACCAGTACCATCGCCCTCAGTTACATCCACCACTACCACTCTCAGACCACCACCTTCCCCACCACTTACTACCTCCACCACCACCTTCTCCACAACTTTCTACCACCACCACCACCTTCTCCACCACTTACTACCACCACCACCACCTTCTCCACCACTTACTGCCTCCACCACCTCCTCCACAACTCTCAGACCACCTCCTCCACTTACTACCTCCACCACCATTACCATCACCCTCAGCCACCTCCTCCACCACCACCACTACCACTACCACCACCATGCACACTATTACTCTGAGACCATCTCCTCTACCACCACCAGGAATTTCATACCACCTATATATATATATATAAAGAGAGACATAGAGAGAGAGAGAGGTAGAGAGAGATAGCTTGTGTGGTGCCTGGGGGGTGCTGTCGGCAGGTAGTAGGGTCACAGTGGGGTGCCGTCACTTTAGACTATCACACTATCATACCACCACACGCTCTTACAACACAGATATCTTAAGGGGCTAGTGCTTCGTTTTTGGCCTAATGTATATATTATACAGTATGTATATTTATATTTAAAAAAAAATCTTGCTAGACCTCCATCAAGCTTAAAAAGATACCCCCTAGACCCGCTTTAAAGATAAATGTGTACATTTTTCGGTAGAACATTTTCCCGGCCGAAGGCCGATTCCTTCTGAAATTACAGGTGGTGATCTGTGTGAGTCTGATGGTTAATTAAGATCGATTTTTTCCCGTTTGATTGCTTAAGGTCTTTCCTAAGCTGTATAAAATGTTCTAGTATTAGCTAGAAGAAACTGCTAAACCGCGTCTTGGTCCTCAAAGTGTTAATGACAGCACTTATTTATAGGTGCAAAACATTATCATATATTATCTAAGATAAATCGAGAAATAATGCCGATATAATAAATTCGATATTGAATTCATAAGATTTTTGCAATTAGGAGAGAGAGGAATATGGACACAACACTGAGATGATAGTTTCGATACTGAATTCATAAGAGGTTTGCAGTTTGGAGAGAGAGGAATATGGATAAACAAGATATGCCGGTGTATGGAGTTAGGAAGATTGATGATCATATTGTAGTAGGAACGATTCTTAGATGACACAGCCACAAAATGATAGCGGATGAAGATAGGTGGGCAACATGGTGTATGAATCTGAAAGTCAATCCATAATAACTTGAAAACAAATCATGCGTTGAAATGATACCGTGAACGGAAAGTAAAGGATAGCAAGGGAACTGAAGAGGACAAACTTGATCAGAGATAGAATTAAATAGATACATTTTGCATTGCTATTAAAATTAACTTCTTTACAAAACCTCAATCATTATTTCTTTGTTGTTATAGGTGACAAATACACTATTCTCTGCCTACAATAATGATAATATGAAATTTATTATTATTATATATATATATATATATATACTGTATATATGCACATGGGGCAAATCTATTTGTACCAATTTGGAAAACAATAACACTTTATTATTGTTTGCTTTCTTGTTACGTGTTACTGGAGGCATTTGAAACATTTTCCTTCTGAGATATTCATATGCGCAGTTTTGTTATAGTTAATGTCATTTAAAGTTTCTTCTATAATGATTCTTCAAGTGGCTTGCCAAGTCAGTGCCGTATCCAAAGTGAAAGTATCATTATTCTGTGGAGAGTAATCGGTGATAGATGTTTAATAGCTGCGGATCGAGTTTTTGGTCTTGTATAGTTGGATGACGTGTTAATTTGCAGTACCAAGTACCTTTTGATCAGAAAATAACGCTCATCTCTTATTAAGATATTGCAAGGGACATACACAGCTAGAGTGAACAACCATGAGTTATAACACCAGCAGTATGATTAATTTGGTCAACTATACAGCCAGTTGAATGTGTCCGAGATATAAAGGCGAAGCGGGAGGCGGCCTGCGCGGTGCCGTCCAAGGAAACGACTTTGTGATTAATGTTGAGGCTCTCCCCTCCCCCTTCCTCCTACCCCTGCTGGGCCAGTGGACGGGCTGTTAAGCCAGTATCACACGAGCGCTTTTTTTCCTTCGACATTTATCGTCAACACTGGTCTGGCAGCTTAAGGTAAACATTTAGAATATTTCGGTTCGATGGTAAATTCATCTACCATCAGTCTAGTTGCCGATACCAGTGCACAATATTCCAGAAATGTTGCCAGAAAAATGTTGATAATTAAATGTTGACTATAAATGCTCTCGTATGATACTGGTTTTACCCACCTTCACTTGGCCTCTTGTCTCACCAAATTACCCTTTCACCAAATACAGAGGTCCACCATTAATTTGCATTATCTTCAATCTAGAATGTATAAACAAAACTTGGATAACTTATATTGTGATGCACATGATTGATTCGTCGTGTTATGTTCAATATTTAAATTGGAAATGTTTTTATAAATCTGTATTATCCCCAAACTATTTTACATAACTTATACTCACACACACACACATATATATATATATATATATATATATATATATATATATATATATATATATATACAGTATATACAGGGTATATATATATATATATATATTATATATATATATATATATATATATATATATATATATATATATATATTTCTTCATACGGTTTGAAAATAAAGGGAAAAAAGGAAAATCAGATATATATTTGTCTTCATAAGGTTTGGAAATAAAGGAAAACACAAAAGGAAATAAACAAAATAAATGAATTGAAGGTTTGGGTGGTGGTGATCAGTGGTGGTGGTGGTGGTGGGTCTGGAAGGCTTATGGGACTGTTGGAAGGAGGGCTACGTACAGGAACACACGCGAGCACTGTAATTCATGGTGGGTAGAGTTCACCGTGGTTCCTCTCTTAACCTGATCCTAACTCTACCTCTCTCTCTCTCTTTCGCTCTCGCTATCTCTATCTCTCTCTCTCTTTCTCTCTCTCTCTCTCTCTCTCTCTCTCTCTCTTTCAAAATATCTGTAGAAGAGTGAAATCTCTTATATAGGAAGCAAAGCAGAATGAAGAACTAAGGGTTGCAGGCCTCTGAAAAGAGAGTCCTGAAGAGTTCTTCAGCTATGTGAACAGTAGGGAGCCATTCAAAATTAGCAATGGACCTCTAAAGGATCCAACAGGCCAACTTCAAACTTCTGACACTGATATAGCTAAACCCCTAAACTACTATGTTGCCTCATTATTCACAAGGGAAAATACAAGTGACATGCCAAGTCCAGGATTAGTGCATGAGGGTGAAGTTCTTAGCAAAATCAGATGTACCCCAGAGGATGTAGCAAAAAGAATAGATAAGTTAAATAGGTTCAAGTCATCCGGCCCAGATGGCTTTTTTCCTTGAGTTGTGCGTGAAGTGCGAGATGAAATTGCACCTTTCTTAGCAGACATCTTAAACAAATCACTAGAAAATGGATAAGTCCCTGAAGACTGGAAACTGGCCAATGTGACCCCAATCATTAAAAAAAGGGATCACGAGTGTCCCAAGAACTATCGGTCAATTAGCTTAACTTCTATCATAGTTAAACTCTTAGAAGGGATACTAGTAGACAAGATAGTTGACTACCTAGAAATCCACAATTTAATTATAGAATCCCAACATGGATTCAGGCGACACCGATCATGTCTTACCAATTTGCTGGAATTTTTCTATGACATACCGAGTGAGTATGACAAAAGTAGAGCCATGGATATCCTTTACTTAGATTTTCGGAAAGCTTTTGACAAAGTGCCTCATTGCAGGCGCTAGGTATCAATACAGAGGTCACAAATTGGATAGCAAGTTGGCTAACAGGTAGAAAACAACGAGTGGTAAATCAATGGTGTTTCTTCTGAGTGAACTTCAGTAACTTCTCGTATCGAACTTATCATGAAAGAGGAATATCTAAGTTTACGAAGAAGGGCTGAAGGTGGACAGGACTGGAGTTCTCGAAAAGGGCTATTCTTGACTTGCAGTGTGCTGGTTAAATATTCCAGAAGGGTTGATAGCCTATGAAGCCATACTTTAACTAAACTAACTGACTCAGTTTACGAAGAAGGACTGTAGGAGTATTGGGGGGGGGGGGGGGAGAAAATAAAGGTAACGATCATATAATGAAAGAGAAATATTTAAGTTTACTAAGAAGAGTTGGAGGTATAGCGAGGGGAGGGGGAAATCAAGGTAAAGAGCTTATCATGAAAGAGGAATATCTAAGTTTACTAAGAAGGGCTGGAGGTGTAGCGAGGGGAGGGAGGGAGGCAGCAACGTGGCCGCACCGTAGCTAGTGGAGGAAATGGGAAATCAATGGACGGCAGGAAGATTGATTCAGGTAAAAGATAGGAAGGCCTGAGTGGCGAACCGTGAAGTCTACGTCTGGTTGTATGGCCAGGAACAAGAGTTAAGGTGCTACCATTAAAAGAAATATGAAACGAACATTGCCTTGGAAATACCCTTGCAATATCTCCTTGCATCTCTTCATTAAAAGAACGAAGACACGAACATTGCCTTGGAAATACTCTTGCAATATCTCCTTGCATCTCTCTATTAAAATAAATATGAAACGAACATTGCCTTGGAAATACCCTTGCAATATCTCCTTGCATCTCTCCATTAAAGGAACGAAGATACGAACAATGCCTTGGAAATACCCTTGCAATATCTCCTTGCAAATCTCCATTAAAAGAACGAAGAAACGAAAAATGCCTTGGAAATACTCTTGCAATATCTTTTAGCATTTCTCCATCAAATGAAAAAAATGAACGAATATTACCTTTGAAATACACTTGCAATATACCCATGTTTATATATATTTATAGCAAACAGATACAATTGTGTATTAAGCTGAGATGTTAAAGTCCTTCCATATTAAGTGAACACATACCTAGTTACAAAGTCTATCTTCATTTCAACTCGTATAATAATTTCTTTGTTTTGGTCTTCTCGCTGTGCGCAAGACTGGGAAATTGCCCTAACCTGGAAGCAGAGTATATGCAGATGTGGGGTTAAACGGTTTGGGCCTTAACTTCAATTATAAAATTTGCTATTCCGCGCTGCACATTCTTTACCTCGCTATGGGTTAAGTGCTCGTGTTTCCACTTATTACATCATTAAAACGGGTATAAAAGTAAGTTATTCCACCATGGCCGCAATTATGTCATTAAATTAGCGAGTGTGGCGCCTGGCACCTTGGAACATCAACGAACTACCACATTTGGACAGTATGTTTTGTTAGGTGCCGTACATATGTCAACATTGACATTCTCTAAGAAAATCAAGTCCCAGAAAAAAGGAAAAGTGGGGAATGGGTCTGAGTAAATACGTATATACATACATACATACAAGTAAATCAAGTCTTTCCCTGATAAAGAGACAGGCATTAGAGACCAGACACAAACAACATAATATTGCACTACTAATATAAAACATAACCAATTAGCCAAAAGAAGTGCTACAGGTTATTTACTGTTTAGGTTACTATTATTACATTTAAGGTATTTAGGTTACTATTATTACATTTAAGGTATGCTTTAATATTATTAAACGTTTTGTAATTAGGATCATGCCCATGCTCACAGCAACGTTTCACATGTTTCATTATTTTGGAGCTGTTAAAGTCCATATGTGACGTTTATTGGAGCATATCAACAAAATAATATTATAATTTGTAAATATATCAGCTGCCCCGATGAAACTAGAAATATTAATCGCTCTAATACCATACATTCTAAAAAACCTTAATTAGGGTTTGACTTTTATCTTTGCCTTTATCTTTTAGTTGTCTATTACTCTTCTCACTTTGCCTTTGATTGTGTACTTTTTATGTATGTTTGTATATTGAGCGTTGTTTCCACATAGCGATTTTGATCAGTTATTTTGCCTTTATATTGTCTTTGTCCCAGTTTTGGCTTGCTTAGTTTGCAAGTTTTACATTTTAATACAATAACCCCGATGGAAAGACGTGTAAAATGGCGAAGAAGGTGTGATGAGTGAAGGAGGTATGCTGAAGGTATGATGAAGGTGAGATGAAGGTGTGAAGAAGGTGTGATGAGCGAAGAAGACAGTAAACAAATGCAAGAAAGGAAAGATTGTTGAACGAGAAAATTCGGTTGCACGGAATTATTGAAGGGAGGAGGTAGGAGATGTTGGACAGTGAAAGGAGTCAAACCTGAATGCAAAATAGAAATGTAGGGAAATTACAGAACAGAAGGTTGACGTGAAGAGAGTCTGAATTGCAATTGAACACTGGAATAACACCAGTCAGTGAGAGAGGCAATATTGAATATATATAGTATATATGTGTGTGTGTGTGTGTGTGTATGTGTATGTGTGTGTGTGTGTGTGTGTGTGTGTGTTACTCAGTTACTTGTTCGTCAAGGGGAATCCACGCAATGCGAGCTAAGCTCATTATTATCGCGCCTCCTTAACTGGGAATGTATTGCGTGAAATGCATGTTAAGTGTTTTATGTACTGTTGGAATGGCTGTGGATGTGTGTGTAGTCTGTATTTAGCCAATTGGCGACATCGGAAACGAAGGCTTAGGGTGGATCTGTATGGTACCATTCTCACTATAGACGGTACCGTCTCGCCCGAAGGCTTAGGTAGCCATCAGCTTAGGTGAACCATATGATACCCATCTCGCCTTGTACCATTTTTGCCAACCCCAGATGGACGTCACAACGTCGTCCACTTATTCCAGGTACCTATTTACAGCTAGGTGAACTGAGGCTAACACATGAAAGGAGACAAGCCCAATTTGTCTCCGCCCGGCCGGGGATTGAACCCCCGACCCCTCGTGTGTGAGACGAGAGCTCTACCTACTAGGCTACGGGCTGTGTGTGTGTGTGTGTGTGTATGTGGAGAGAGAGAAAGAGATAGAGAGAGCGAGAGAGAGAGAAAGAGATAGAGAGAGCGAGAGAGAGAGAAAGAGAGCGAAAACGAGAGAGAGAGAGAGAGCTAACATGGAGTCCCGGGTAAACTTGTGAGAGATTTACATAATAGCCGCCATAAATCGTAAGGACGGAGGTGGTCAGTAATGTGAGCAGCAGCAGAGAGTTATTTACATTTATATTCCTCTTGTCCCATATTGGCCTCACTCACTCGCCCGTGGGAAGGAAGGAAGGAGCTGGTAAGGGACTAGTGCTGTTTTTTTCGGTCTATATTTTCGGTCTATATTTGTTTTTGTATTTACTATTGTTATTGTTTCCTCGCTAGATCTCCATCAAGCTTAACAAAACACCCCCTAGAACCCCTTTCAAGATATATTTGTAAAAAAAATCGGTAAAAAAATGCCCCAGCCGAAGGCTGGTTCATCCTAAAATTATAGGCTCGCTTTCGCTCGCCAGGAAAAATTCGACACCTAGATGGCACGAAAGGTCTAAATATTGACAAAGGTCTTAAAATCGCCAAATTAATGGAACGAACGTCTTAAAATCTCAAAACTGATATGCTAAACATGAGAGAGAAGGGAGTCCAGAAAAAGCGAATACCTTCCCCTTAAGTCAGGAGATCCAATCACTCTCATTTACACATTTAACGGGATAAACACACGCAAGCATGCCCTCACAAGCGCGCGCGTACATACACACACACACACACACACACACATACATACACACACACACACACACACACACACACACACACATACACACACGCTCACACACACACACACACACACACACACACATATATATACAGTATACCGTATATATATATTGTAGACACACTTGTTTGTTATTAACTTAAACTTCTTCCATCACGACGAACTCAACTCGAACTAAAAATAATATAATAATTATTATTATTAAAACAAAAATATTTGTTTCTACTAGTACTACTACTAATAATAATATTGATAATAATAATAACAATTAAATAAATATGAAGAAAACTGCATACTTTGCTTAGTTAAAAGTATGACATAAATGGTAACAACCTTTAAATGTGTTAGTGTTGTAGATGCTTATGTCCTGGGTGTGGTGTCCCGAGTTCGAATCCCGGGAGGTCATACTTATGCTTTCATTAGTTTATTCTAGTGCATTGGGGTTTGTAATGGAGGATTAATGTTAAGAACGAGGTGTTCCTAAATGAACATCAATACTATTAATTTTGTTCACGCAGTTACTACCGCTGTTGAAATACGAGTGTGGCATGCATACAAAAGTGTTCCCTATATAAATGAGAGGGTACGTTAACTCCATGGTAGTTCGTTCTGTCTCTTTTTTTTTATACCCAAGGGCGGAATGTGGTGCTTGGCTTGCGTGTCTCTTTGATGTCTGGCTTCGAAACTGCCTACCTTATCACGAGAGATTTGTCATTCTCTTTTACTGCCGTTTGAACGTGTGAGTAAATGTTCATATGTTTCAGGACAGTACTCGGAAATGCTCACGAATATCGGCGAACAGTATTATAAGAATGTCTTTAGGTACAGTCTCGGCCATTAATACTTACACATGTATTGATGTATTGCCTTGATGGTGTAATGGTTCGAGTGTTTAAAACCTGTATGTGGTAACACAGGTTCGAATGCCGGTGGATCACATGCTTACTTTAATTAATTTCTTTGGGAGGTGTTTGCTGCTGGAGTGAAATTAATACAAAATATTATATACATTTATTTTTGAAGCTGTCTCGGGTTCAATTGACGCTTCTTATTATTGGTTTACCTGAACTTTGTATTTCGGAGGTTCCTTTAAATTTGTAGAGGCTTCAAAAAATATATATACAGTATATATATATATATAAATGGGGATGGGGAGAGGGGGTGCTTGCGAGTTATGAATATTAGAATAGGCCAAAGTGCTCCTGTGCAATAAACCCATTTCTCTAAGTCAAGGTTGTCAAATTATCGGTAATAGCAGTAGCTCGGTGAATCTACATGGCCGCAACTTGCTAGACCCCGCGCAGACAAGTTGGTTGGACTACCCGAAAAATATACAGATCTTGGACTATCCCTCTCCTCACCCTAGTATTCCAGCTAGTACCTCAAAAAATAAAAATAAAAACAAAAATAAATAAATAAATAAAATCATAGTGGAGTGATGGTCAGCTTATCAGTGACCATCTCGCACCATTATAGTTTACCTTGCCCCTTTGACTATCCCCAGACATCCCTCTAGTACACAACTACTATGCAACTAGTACATAACTACTATGCAACTAGTACACAACTACTATGCAACTTTACACAACTACTATGCAACTAGTACATAACTACTATGCCACTAGTACACAACTACTATGCAACTTTACACAACTACTATGCAACTAGTACATAACTACTATGCCACTAGTACACAACTACTATGCAACTAGTACACAACTACTATGCAACTTTACACAACTACTATGCAACTAGTACACAACTACTATGCCACTAGTACACAACTACTATGCAACTAGTACACAACTACTATGCAACTAGTACACAACTATGCAACTAGTACACAACTACTATGCAACTAGTACACAACTACTATGCAACTAGTACACAACTATGCAACTAGTACACAACTACTATGCAACTAGTACACAACTACTATGCAACTAGTACACAACTATGCAACTAGTACACAACTACTATGCAACTAGTACACAACTACTATGCAACTAGTACACAACTATGCAACTAGTACACAACTATGCAACTAGTACACAACTATGCAACTAGTACACAACTACTATGCAACTAGTACACAACTACTATGCAACTAGTACACAACTACTATGCAACTAGTACACAACTATGCAACTAGTACACAACTACTATGCAACTAGTACACAACTACTATGCAACTAGTACACAACTACTATGCAACTAGTACACAACTACTATGCAACTAGTACACAACTACTATGCAACTAGTACACAACTATGCAACTAGTACACAACTACTATGCAACTAGTACACAACTACTATGCAACTAGTACACAACTATGCAACTAGTACACAACTACTATGTAACTAGTACACAACTACTATGCAACTAGTACACAACTACTATGCAACTAGTACACAACTACTATGCAACTAGTACACAACTACTATGCAACTAGTACACAACTATGCAACTAGTACACAACTACTATGCAACTAGTACACAACTATGCAACTAGTACACAACTACTATGCAACTAGTACACAACTATGCAACTAGTACACAACTACTATGCAACTAGTACACAACTATGCAACTAGTACACAACTACTATGCAACTAGTACACAACTACTATGCAACTAGTACACAACTACTATGCAACTAGTACACAACTACTATGCAACTAGTACACAACTATGCAACTAGTACACAACTACTATGCAACTAGTACACAACTACTATGCAACTAGTACACAACTATGCAACTAGTACACAACTACTATGCAACTAGTACACAACTACTATGCAACTAGTACACAACTATGCAATGCAACTAGTACACAACTATGCAACTAGTACACAACTATGCAACTAGTACACAACTACTATGCAACTAGTACACAACTACTATGCAACTAGTACACAACTACTATGCAACTAGTACACAACTACTATGCAACTAGTACACAACTACTATGCAACTAGTACACAACTACTATGCAACTAGTACACAACTATGCAACTAGTACACAACTACTATGCAACTAGTACACAACTACTATGCAACTAGTACACAACTACTATGCAACTAGTACACAACTACTATGCAACTAGTACACAACTACTATGCAACTAGTACACAACTATGCAACTAGTACACAACTACTATGCAACTAGTACACAACTATGCAACTAGTACACAACTACTATGCAACTAGTACACAACTACTATGCAACTAGTACACAACTACTATACAACTAGTACACAACTACTATGCAACTAGTACACAACTACTATGCAACTAGTACACAACTACTATGCAACTAGTACACAACTACTATACAACTAGTACACAACTACTATGCAACTAGTACACAACTATGCAACTAGTACACAACTACTATGCAACTAGTACACAACTATGCAACTAGTACACAACTACTATGCAACTAGTACACAACTACTATGCAACTAGTACACAACTACTATGCAACTAGTACACAACTACTATACAACTAGTACACAACTACTATGCAACTAGTACACAACTACTATGCAACTAGTACACAACTACTATGCAACTAGTACACAACTATGCAACTAGTACACAACTACTATGCAACTAGTACACAACTATGCAACTAGTACACAACTACTATGCAACTAGTACACAACTACTATGCAACTAGTACACAACTACTATGCAACTAGTACACAACTACTATACAACTAGTACACAACTACTATGCAACTAGTACACAACTACTATGCAACTAGTACACAACTACTATGCAACTAGTACACAACTATGCAACTAGTACACAACTACTATGCAACTAGTACACAACTATGCAACTAGTACACAACTACTATGCAACTAGTACACAACTACTATGCAACTAGTACACAACTACTATGCAACTAGTACACAACTATGCAACTAGTACACAACTACTATGCAACTAGTACACAACTACTATGCAACTAGTACACAACTACTATGCAACTAGTACACAACTACTATGCAACTAGTACACAACTACTATGCAACTAGTACACAACTATGCAACTAGTACACAACTACTATGCAACTAGTACACAACTACTATGCAACTAGTACACAACTACTATGCAACTAGTACACAACTACTATACAACTAGTACACAACTACTATGCAACTAGTACACAACTACTATGCAACTAGTACACAACTACTATGCAACTAGTACACAACTATGCAACTAGTACACAACTACTATGCAACTAGTACACAACTATGCAACTAGTACACAACTACTATGCAACTAGTACACAACTACTATGCAACTAGTACACAACTACTATGCAACTAGTACACAACTATGCAACTAGTACACAACTACTATGCAACTAGTACACAACTACTATGCAACTAGTACACAACTACTATGCAACTAGTACACAACTACTATGCAACTAGTACACAACTACTATGCAACTAGTACACAATTATGCAACTAGTACACAACTACTATGCAACTAGTACACAACTACTATACAACTAGATGCATTTAACCTAACTCTAATACAACATTGCCACTCTCACATATGCTAAAAAATAAAAAAAATTGCAATCAGATTCGTCTACAACATTCCTGATTATCTAGTCAGCCTCAATGATATACTGTGTGATAATCCCTTTAAACCGTTCAGGAAGGGTCGGGATATCCACGAAGGGATCGCCTTAGACAAACATCGCCTGAGGATCAACATTCTCCGGTAGACGGGGGCAGAAACCGTGAATACTGCTGCCCCCGAGCTCTTACGTGTCAGTTACGGCGTCGGTAGCAGACAGCGCTAACATGCACAAGGTCATCACATTCCAATCATCTCATCTTTATCGATGCCATAGATATAGTTCATCATAAACAATATATAATTATGTCTCCTCTGTGATGTCACGCACGTCAACATGAAACTCGGACTCACACAAATATTGCATGATTAAAAAAATCGTCTAATAATTTTCAGTATATAATTAATAGGATTTCTTGAGAAGGATATGTGGTAGTAGAAAGGGTTAAGTGAGATAGTTCGAAACCTGTTAATTGCTGGAGGCTCTTTATAAGCTAACAAAAAACTGTTTTGCATGGTGTTTATAAGAGTGTAATGCTATTAGTGAGGCTGTGGGTCTGGGCAGGGTACGGGCTGGAAGACGGGCCCTACGGGGACAAGGGGGCGTGTTCCTCACCAGGTCTACCAACTGGTCCCTCTCATACCGCTCACTAACCCACGCTACTCTCACACACAGTTTAAAAGACAGTCACGTCCAATTCCACCAACAATATACCCATATTCGCATTATAACAACGAAAGCTACGTTATGTTAAGAATATTGAATCTAATCACCCGGAAACAGGTGACATAGCAGACAGTGCTGCCAACCTATGCACGGGTGTAGTAAGTGCTACCAGTGCTGCCCGGCCGGGAACTCACCAATAGCAGTGGCGGCCAAGCTACCCTCGACAAATAATCAACAGCGTATCAATTGGTTCCTCAATAATGGTGGACATGGGAAGACGAGGCGGACAGAAGGCCTGGTGGGTGGGTGAGGGCAAATAGGGCACCAAAACCCAACACTAGTCCATCTTTCACCACACCACACACCTCCCACCTCACATTTTGCATCACCCTGTATACGCACAGTCGAAGGGGACGTTTATTCCTCGCTACTTTTGAAATTTAGCGACTCGGCAGCCCCTTATAGCCGTTACAGGATGTTTTACCACTCTCAGCACGATCACGTTTTATATCCTTGTATTCTTGCTACCATTCACCTATTTTAGTCAGCTATGATAGAACTTGTGTGGCTCAAATAGTTAAGGGGGCAGTGCTTGGTTTTTCGTCTAAATATTGATATACTGATATATTTTGGAGTTTCCTCGCTAGACCTCCACCAAGCTTTAACAAAAAACACGCCCTAGTCCCCTTTTCAAGATTAATTTTTACATTTTTCGGTAGAACATTTTCCCGACCGAAGGGCGGTTCCTTCTAAATTTACAGGCTCGCTTTCGATCGCCAGGAAAAAATCGACACCTAAATGGCACGAAAGGTATTAATATTGACCAATAATTGGGGCGAAAGGTCTCAAAATCGCCAAACTAATGTAACGTAAGCAACGTAATGCCCACCACTGCATCCCCACCACTACTATAACTCTCCCAACACCACTACTATAACTTCCTCACCACCACTACGATAACTCCCTCACCACCACTACTATACCTCCTCCACCACCACTACTATAACTCTCTCACCACCACTACTATACCTCCCCCACCACCACTACTATAACTCGTTCACCACCACTACTATAACTCCCTCACCACCACTACTATAACTCCTCCACCACCACTACTATACCTCCCCCACCACTACTATAACTCGTTCACCACCACTACTATACCAACTCCACCACCACTACTATAACTCCTCCACCACCACTACTATAACTCCTCCACCACCACTACTATAACTCCATCACCACCACTACTATAACTCCTCCACCACCACTATTATAACTCCTCCACCACCACTACTTTAACTCCCTTATCACCATCACTACTATAACTCCACCACCACCACTACTATAACTCTCCCACCACCACTACTATAACTCCACCACCACCACTACTATAACTCTCCCACCACCACTACTATAACTCCTCCACCACCACTACTATACCTCAGCCACCACCACTACTATACCTCCCCCACCACCACTACTATACCTCCCCCACCACCACTACTATAACTCCTCCACCACCACTACTATACCTCTCCCACCACCACTACTATAACTCCTTCACCACCACTACTATAACTCCCTCACCACTACTACTATAACTCCTTCACCACCACTACTATAACTCCCTCACCACTACTACTATAACTCCTTCACCACCACTACTATAACTCCCTCACCACTACTACTATAACTCCCTCACCACCACTACTATAACTCCTCCACCACCACTACTATAACTCCCCCACCACCACTACTATAACTCCTTCAGCACCACTACTATAACTCCCTCACCACCACTACTATAACTCCTCCACCACCACTACTATATGAACTGTAGTAAGTACTTCACTATCGACCAATCTAATTACACGCGGGGAAACGGTTGCAAAATTATTGGTAAATCTTTTAACTCACACGAATCTAAGAATTTCTTCTTCAATCGAGTTGTCAACTTGTGGAATGGGCTTCCCCGAGACGTTATAGACTGCAGCACCGTTGATTCATTTAAATTCCGCCTAGACAAATATCTCGCATCAAACCCGCGACTGACTGCGTTTGTAAATGAATAACTTTATTTTATCCTCCCCTCAGTTACTAACCCCTATGTCTCCTACTAACTTCCTAGTCCTGCCACGGACATTAGTTCCAGGGCAGTAGTTCCCTTTCCAATGTTCCCTTACCCACTCTAAACCACTGTTTGGACACTTGATCCTCAGTGTTTTGGAGGACAAGCAGTCTAGAAGGGTCACTAGATCTGTTGTTGCTTGATTTCCTTTGTACTCCTTTGTACTATATCTACCCCACCACTATTCTATCACCACCACCACCACTCTATCTCCACCACCACCATATCTCTCTCACCATCACTACATATCTATTCCAGAGAGAGACTGCGAGAGATTGTGTTTAGAGAATGCATAAACTGACATTTCACGCGAGTCAGTATAGTCTATTTGCTGTTAATAGGCGAGAACTCATGACCTCTATCCTCTGTAACTCGAAATGGGCTAGAGCAAATTGGCTGTACATTTCCACATCTATTCCGTGACCGACTCTTCCCAAATGGTAGGAATATTAGGATTATTAGCTCGATTACTCTAGTCGTTTTGGAGTTACAGAGGTTAGAGGTCATGATTTCTCGCCTACTTACAGCGAATAGACTATAGCCATTGATCGGTTTCCTATAAAGAGTGAGGTAGGATTCTCAATCTATCGAATAACGGAAAATCTGAGATGAACCTGACTATAGTGCAATTGCAAGGCGCAATCGGGATTAAGGGAGCCCACCTCGCTTTTTTTCTCTTTCTCTCCCTCTCTCTCTTTGGCTTGTATCCATTCGGCCCCATTCAGCCTACTGCTTTAAGACGTTTAACTCGCTATCTCCTACCTCCACCAAGCTTAATAAAATACCCCCTAGACCCCCTTTTAAGATAAATGTGTACATTTTTTGGTAGAAAAATGTCACAGCCCAAGGCCGGTTCCTTCTGAAATTACAGGCTCGCTATCGTTCGCCAGGAAAAAAATTGACACCTAAATGACACGAAGGGTCCTAATATTGACAAAGAAATGGGGTGAAAGGTAATAAAATCGCCAACTAATGTAACCAACGTCTTAAAACCTCAAAACAAATGGGGCTAAACATGAGGAAGAAGGGGTCCAGAAAAACGGTCTGTCTCCCATTAAAAGGAGGGTGACGGGCGAACACCGATGATTCCCGCCGCCCACCCCAGACACTCCAAATTGCAAGTCAGAAGGGATAATTTACGGCGACGCGTAAATTATGAGAGGTGGGCTGCCGCAGTGGACGATGTTGCTGCGGCCCCACACCACCACCACCACCTACGCCACCACCACCACCACCTACGCCACCTACGCCACCACCACCACCACCACCTACGCCACCACCACCACCACCTACGCCACCACCACCTACGCCACCACCACCACCACCACCACCTACGCCACCACCACCACCACCACCACCTACGCCACCACCACCACCACCTACGCCACCACCACCACCACCTACGCCACCACCAACCACGGAAACACACACGACTAATTACACACATAACAAAACCACTCCAACAGCTTCCTCTCTCTCCACCACCTCTTCTCCCTTCTCTCTACAAAGTAGAAAGAAACTACGAGGTGCTGTTTTAAAGGCTTATCCCCACCACCACTCGGAGAAACACACACCAAGACGTATACAGACTAATCACACACATAACAAAGCCACTCCAACAGCTTCCTCTCTTTCCAATACCCCTTCTCCCCTCTTTACACTCTTCAGAAAATAGGACAAGGTAAAAAGTATTTACGAGGTGCCGTTGTAAAGGCTTATCTCTCACCACCACATAGGGAAACACACACCAGGCACGTACCACACCATATTTGACTAATCTGATCTGGCAGCTTCTAGAGTACATGCTAATAAGAATACTGTCACCTTTAAAGTTCTCCTTT
The DNA here is from genome assembly GCA_032716605.1 of Paralithodes platypus. NCBI lineage: Eukaryota > Metazoa > Arthropoda > Malacostraca > Decapoda > Lithodidae > Paralithodes > Paralithodes platypus. Next base: position 46,331,507 of record CM064510.1, read on the forward strand.
CAGCCAAGCCGTAGATAAAGTATAGAAATGGTTGTGTTGCTCGGTGTTTTATATCCGTCAAATTGAGGTGTATTTATATGGGTGTAAAACATCATCTGAGGTGCACCCATTGATTTCGAGGGCGGGTGAGTGATTAGTGCTTCTGAATGCTTGTGTTCTTGCATTTTGTGAGCGAACTGTTACGTGTTTCTCTCCTGTCACCCCTTTTTCCTTTCTTGAGTCTTTTGCTGATCCTCCCTACCCCTTGTGGGAGTAAGGGCTGGCTACTGACTGACTGAATGACTTGGTCTATCTATCTATCTATTGCCGGACGCCTTACTCCCCTTACGAGGGTGGCCATACACAGAATGCCCCCAAGCGGACCTATTCCCTGTGAGAGGGACAACCCGAGCCAGTTTAGTGAAGGACTTACAGGATTAACCACTGAATTTATGATCCGTCCGACTCCGAGGCCCTCGGTGTATCTTGTTAGCACTATTTTTCTACAGTGGTGTTCGGCTAATCCATCCACTAACCTGCCTTACCCTTAGGTAAGCAGTACGGATTTGTATCAGGTTTACTCCCCTAGACAGGTTGCCAACCAAGGCTGACGAGTCCCATCCACCCGGATTTGTATAAGGTTGTCTCCCCTAGATGAGTTGCCGACCAAGGCTAACGAGTCCCATCCACCCTTGGTATAAGTGTATATTGCGGAGTATATGATAACACAGATGTTTTCCACTAATAAGTTATATATTTTCTTCCTTTTCTTCTTAATAAACCACTTCGGATGAGTTACTGTTTCATGATCGTTATGCTAAGTAATTTACAATATTTATGCTAGTGACTGTACATTCTTGGTTTCAGTATATATATATATCAGTGGTCATCTAATATTATCCATTAAACATTTTCTGATAAAATACCTAATTTTCATCAAGCGACTGAGAGACCGAAAATGTATAATTGTTAAATGTCCATCATATATTTCACTATGTGCAGAAATAACCTTATATATAATTACGGCAAGGAAGATATAAGCTCTGTATTTTTTGCTGTAAATTGACATCCAAATTTATATATCTTACAAACCACAATAAAAAATGAAAGTTTTATTATTTTCCAAAAGCTAATTTCAATAAAGGATGCAAAATATGTATACAATTGCAGTGAACAAACTAAATTTACCAAACGCTGAAATAGTTAGAACATGAGAGATAGTTTTGCTTACTTAGTAACACCTGAATCGCTTGATTACAGAAAGAAATAACAGTAATTATGCCCAATTATCGGTGTAATATTATGGATCATTAAGGGGGTACTGCTAGATTTTTGGGCTATATATTTATTTATTAATTTAGTTTTGAGTTTCCTCGCTAGACCTCCATCAATCTTAGAAAAAACACCCCCTAGACCCCCGTTCAAGATAAATTTGCCTAAAAATTTCCCGGCCGAAGGCCGGATCCGTCTAAAATTAGAGGCTCGCTTTCGCTCGCCAGGAAGAAATCGACACCTAAATGGCACGAAAGGTTTTAATATTGACAACAAATTGAGGCAAAAGGTCTAAAAATCGCCAAACTAACGGAACAACGTTTTAAAACCTCAAAACTAATATGCTAAAGATGAGGGAGAAGGGGGGCCAGAAAAAACGAATAGTACCCCCTTAATGCACTCCCGTAAGCCATTAGCGAGCCATAAGTCAAGGCGTGTATATACTGCATACGTGTGTAAAATGGTACCAATTACTGTATATTTATAAGTATATATAATATGTTCCTCTCTTTAGGCGGTAGTACTCGCTTTTTCTGGATCCCCTTCTCCCTTATGTTTAGCATATTTGTTTTGAGGTTTTAAGACGTTCGCTCCGTTAGTTTGATGATTTTGAGACCTGTCGCCTCATTTCGTTGTAAATATAAAGCCCTTTCGTATCATTTGGGTGTCGATCTTTTTCCTGACGAGCGATAGCGAGTCTGCAATTTTAGGAGGAGCCGCGGCATTTTTTACCGAAAAATGTGCAAATTTATCTTCAAAGAGGTTCTAGGGGGTGTTTTTTTAAGCTTGATGGAGGTCTCAAAAAAATATATATACACAGATATATAGACAAACAAAAATCAAAACAATAACTACTACCCCCTTAACAACCTCTGCTATTACACTTTAGAACATTGCTGATGGGACCCTATTGCAATTTATTACATTTGTGGATTATTAAATTCACTGATGATTCGTAATGTGTTATTGGTTATTTTCTGTATCTATTTATTTATCTAAATGTCATACTTCTCTGTGCCACCTTTCGTGGTGGCACGAAAAGTCTTAAAATTGACGAAGAAATGAGGCTAAGGATCTTAAAATCGATAAACTAACGGCACAAAAGTCTTAAAACCTCAAAACTAATATGCTAAGCATGAGGGAGAAGGGGGCCCATAAAAAGCGAGTACTACCCCCTTAACCCCTTCTGTACCGGCACTTTATCCTAGCTATTATTATAATTATTAGACGATTTTATTTAGTTTCCAACCAGGTCCTCCAGCAACAAACACACTTCCAACAAGGTCCTCCAGCAACAAACACACTTCCAACAAGGTCCTCCAGCAACAAACACACTTCCAACAAGGTCCTCCAGCAACAAACACACTTCCAACAAGGTCCTCCAGCAACAAACACACACTTCCAACAAGGTCCTCCAGCAACAAACACACTTCCAACAAGGTCCTCCAGCAACAAACACACTTCCAACAAGGTCCTCCAGCAACAAACACACTTCCAACAAGGTCCTCCAGCAACAAACACACTTCCAACAAGGTCCTCCAGCAACAAACACACTTCCAACAAGGTCCTCCAGCAACAAACACACTTCCAACAAGGTCCTCCAGCAACAAACACACTTCCAACAAGGTCCTCCAGCAACAAACACACTTCCAACAAGGTCCTCCAGCAACAAACACACTTCCAACAAGGTCCTCCAGCAACAAACACACTTCCAACAAGGTCCTCCAGCAACAAACACACTTCCAACAAGGTCCTCCAGCAACAAACACACTTCCAACAAGGTCCTCCAGCAACAAACACACTTCCAACAAGGTCCTCCAGCAACAAACACACTTCCAACAAGGTCCTCCAGCAACAAACACACTTCCAACAAGGTCCTCCAGCAACAAACACACTTCCAACAAGGTCCTCCAGCAACAAACACACTTCCAACAAGGTCCTCCAGCAACAAACACACTTCCAACAAGGTCCTCCAGCAACAAACACACTTCCAACAAGGTCCTCCAGCAACAAACACACTTCCAACAAGGTCCTCCAGCAACAAACACACTTCCAACAAGGTCCTCCAGCAACAAACACACTTCCAACAAGGTCCTCCAGCAACAAACACACTTCCAACAAGGTCCTCCAGCAACAAACACACTTCCAACAAGGTCCTCCAGCAACAAACACACTTCCAACAAGGTCCTCCAGCAACAAACACACTTCCAACAAGGTCCTCCAGCAACAAACACACTTCCAACAAGGTCCTCCAGCAACAAACACACTTCCAACAAGGTCCTCCAGCAACAAACACACTTCCAACAAGGTCCTCCAGCAACAAACACACTTCCAACACACTTCCAACAAGGTCCTCCAGCAACAAACACACTTCCAACAAGGTCCTCCAGCAACAAACACACTTCCAACATACTTCCAACAAGGTCCTCCAGCAACAAACACACTTCCAACACACTTCCAACACACTTCCAACACACTTCCAACACACTTCCAACACACTTCCAACTATCTCACCTAACCCATTTTGCTACCACAGGTCCTTTTTAAGCTGCACAAAATCGTCTAAATATAGTTGAAATATAACCACAAACATCCTCGGTAGTGAAAGGGTTAAGCGACTCTGAGCGGAACAGTGGTGGCGGTCTGGTCTACCTAAACAGAATGACTGGAACTTTTTATGAATCGGAATAACCGGTAATTAGTAGGTTCAGGGGGGTCACCGGTGTTTTGTTTTTTATCTTTCTCTCCTTTTCTCACTAGCTTGTATCCATTCGACCCCATTCAGCCAACTGTTTAAGACGTTTATTCCGATCCAGGTGTCGATTTCTTCCTGGCGAGCGATGGCGAGCCAGCATTGTATGGAGAAATCCGGCTTCGCCGGAGACATTTTTCTATCGAAAAATGTACAAATTTAGCTTGCTTCCAAAACAAAAATATATATATATATGCTGGTTCTCTACCACTCGCCAGGAATATATTGACACCTGGATGGGGGTTAACGTCTTAAAACAGTAGGCTGAATGGGGCCGAATATATACAAACCAAAAGAGAGGGAGAGAAAGATAAAACAAAAGCGAGGTGGGCTCCCTTAAATAATTACTCTAACGATGTAAGCTAATGAGGAAAAGGGCATTGTTTAGAGTAGAAATCAGTGTTGCCAATTTAGCTACTTTCCCGCTAGATTCAGAGATATTTACTTCTATCTAGCGGCAAATGTTTACATCTAGAGACATGAATTCTATCGATATTCTGGTGATTTGAGTCATTTTTAGGCGACATTCTAGAGTGTTATTATGCTAACGATTTTGGTATTAATAAAATATTTAGTGGCCTTCTAGCGAGTTTTGATCACGGATATAGCGGATTTTTTTTTTTTTTTTTTTTTTATAAGTTTGCGGGCATCTTGTGTGTGGTAGAGGTAGGAGTGCTTAGTATAGTGGTGATAGTTGATTATGGACTTGTACGGTCGCGCTAATAAGTCATGTCCCAGCTGTCATTACGTTTGGCTTGTTCTGTGCTGTATTAATGTCTGTCAGATGTTGAATAGGGTGGGTAAGTGTAGGAACATGTTTGTATATTTCACTCGATATGAAGAAATGAAACTTAGATATGGCTGATACCAATTATTGATCAAAACATACTTGGTGCCGACATATCACTTATTAGAGCGACTGTAGACCAGTATAGAGGTCACAGGGGTAGATGGTGTAATAGCCACGTAAACATACTTGGTGCCGACACATCACTTATTAGAGCGACTGTAGACCAGTATAGAGGTCACAGGGGTAGATGGTGTAATAGCCACGTAGAGGGAGAACAAATCATTATAACAAATAGCCACGTAGAGGGAGAACAAATCATTATAACAAATAGCCACGTAGAGGGAGAACAAATCATTATAACAAATCGGATTGCTGTATATAAACACCATATGAGGAGGAGCACATTATTGACAACGTTTCGCAGATAGCTTCTTCAGGTCACTACCAGATTGCTGAAGTTGAAGATGATGGTAATTGCGTGTATAGATGGGGAACTACAGGCGAGGACAAACTGACCACTTGCGAGTTTCGTTCTATAAGGAAGTTGGAGTTGTAGACATCGATATTTAGCAGGATTACCAGCTAAAATACGGTTGTAGTGCATTCATAAATACATAACATCCAATTCAACATACTCTTTAGCCATCATAATTCTACATTAGTATTGTATTTCTGTTTAATATCGATGTTTAAGGCTCCAACTTCCTTATAGCCTGAAACTCGCAAGTGGTCAATTGATGTCAACCAAATTTTTTCCTTATCCCTATTTCCTGGAATTATAATTAACCCCGACCTGACATAATTACGTGAGCTAATAAACACACCGACACAGAAGGAGGCACCCCGTAACTCATCCGGTGTCACACGAGCGCTTTTATAGTCAACATTCGATCATCAACATTTTTCTGGCAACATTTCTGGAATATTTTGCACTGGTATCGGAAACTAGACTGATGGTGGACGAATTTAAGTCACCGAAATATTTTAAAAGTTGACCTCATAAGCTGCCAGACCAGTGTTGAGGATAAATGTTTGAGGGAAAAAGCGCTCGTGTGATACCGGCTTAAGGAGGTACTGCTTGGTTTTTTGTCTATATATTTATTTATTTATTTTTAAGTTTACTCGCTAGACCTCCATCAAGCTTAGAAAAACACCCCCTAGGGCCTAGACCCTCTTGCTAGATAAATGTGTACATTTTTCGGTAGAAAAATGTCCCGGCCAAAGGCAGATTCCTTCTAAAATTAGAGGCTCGCTTTCGCTCGCCAGGAAAATATCGACACCTAAATGGCACGAAAGGTTTTAATATTGACAACAAAATGAGGCGAAAAGTCTCAAAATCGCCAAACTAACGCAACGAACGTCTTAAAACCTCAAAACTAATATGCTAAACATGAGGGAGAAGGGGGTCCAGAAAAAGCGAGTAGTACCCCCCACAACTCATCCGTTTTCCTCACCCAGCGATCATTATGACTCATAGTTCGAGATTGGATGCGGACGTTTCGAAGCCCAACGGGATTATGTGTTTAGAACTCGGCTCCTCGCATGAAGGGGAGATAGGTCGTTTTTTTCTGGACCACTTTCTCCCTCGTGTTTAACCCCATTAGTTTTGAGATTTTAAGACGGTCGGCTCATTAGTTTGGCGATTTTAACACCTTTTGCACCATTTCGTTGTACATTTTAAGACCTTTCGTGCCATTTACCTGTAGATTTTTTTCCTGACGATTAATGGCGAGCCTTTAATTTTAAGAGGAACCGGCCTTCGGCCGGGACTACACATATATCTACACATTTATCTAGGGGGTGATTTTTTAAGCTTGATGGAGGTCTAGCGAGGAATCTAAAACAATTATATATGAATATGTGAATAATTAGACCAAAAAAACAGGCACTATCCCCTTAATTAGTGTTGACTTTGTCCCCCCTGAGCTACTAGCCTACCCTCCGCCGTAATGAAGTATGGCCGCCGCGCCTCCCGAAATGTTCATCAATTTGCGGGAGTAATGCCGGAGTGACTCGCGTGTGTCCTAGGTGCTCGATAAATCAGTTGGAGTCGCCTGTTGGTTTGACTGATGGAAGGAGTGCGTGTGTTTATTCTGGGAAGCTAATAAGTGAGAGTTCTGGGAGAGAGGGAAAGCTATGGAGTCATTTTTTAGGAAATGCAATTAATTAACTGTCAGGAGATATAGAGCTATTTAATCAATATTTTGTGGCACTATTGATTTTGATGGTGCAATAACATACGCAATGCCGGATTCATGGCCGATACCATCATATATTGCATTTTCACTCGACATTCCAATTTGCATTCAGAACCGGTCAGTTTCATTACCACAATACTTGAAGCACTTCTTCATCTCTCTCTCTCTCTCTCTCTCTCTCTCTCTCTCTCTCTCTCTATATATATATATATATATATATATATATATATATATATATATATATACACAGGTATATACAGTATATATATAAAATGTAGAAATGCTTGATCATTCAATTCCTTTGCGGCAATGTTGGGTTTTGATAGTTTGACTGACTCCACTGATATAAATAGTGTGCTTATTTCATTAGTAGAACATTGTTACGTGTATATATTTCCTGAGCACAAAATATAATGTTGTAGAGTACGTTTCACTATACCGGTATAACTGGTCGTAAACGTAAAGGAAAATATTCTTCCCCCGACTGTCAGGGATATCAGCTCATCAATACTTAAGTAATAATTACCTGCAAGGGATGACTGTCAGGTAAGATGAAATACGTGGCAAGTGGGAGTTTTTATCAAGAGGCAGAAGGCATCTCACCCGGGCCCTCTTGGAGTACAAGTTTTTGGTCAGGTTTAATTTCAGGGTATGACGAGGCATTGAAACGGGATGATGTTATAGTAGTAAGATGAGGTAGTACATCTCAGGTAAGGGAGTTAAGGGTGGAGGTAGGTAGTACATCTTAGGGAAGGGGGAGTTAGGGGTGGAGGTAGGTAGTACATCTTAGGGAAGGGGGAGTTAGGGGTGGAGGTAGGTAGTACATCTTAGGGAAGGGGGAGTTAGGGGTGGAGGGAGGTAGTACATCTTAGGGAAGGGGGAGTTAGGGGTGGAGGTAGGTAGTACATCTTAGGGAAGGGGGAGTTAGGGGTGGAGGGAGGTAGTACATCTTAGGGAAGGGGGAGTTAGGGGTGGAGGGAGGTAGTACATCTTAGGGAAGGGGGAGTTAGGGGTGGAGGGAGGTAGTACATCTCAAGTAAGGGAGGAGGGAGGTAGTAATAATAATAATAATAATAATAATAAAGAAGTTTATTTCCACCGAGAGTGGTTATTCTTCTTACATAGTATTTACAAAGTACACATCTAGTACATCTCAGGTAAGGGAGTTAAGGGTGGAGGTAGGTAGTACATCTCAGGTAAGGGTGTAGGGAGGTAGTACATCTCGGGTAAGGGTGGAGGTAGGTAGTACACTCGACCAAACATTAATCTTTACACTAACGCTCTAAACATTCTGGAAGTGGGTCGAAATCTTTTGATAATACTTCACAGACGTATGCTTCACCGATTCATTCCGTTCACATAAGATTATATACAGTTCACCAGTGTAAAGATTGTTTTTTCCTCGAATGTACATCTCAGGTAAGGGTGGAGGGAGGTAGTACACATCTCAGGTAAAGGTGGAGGGAGGTAGTACATCTCAGGTAAGGGTACGGTGTAGAGACTGGACGGGCGCGGAAACAAGCCGTCACGAACCATGGCCACTAAGACCCAACAAGCCACCATCAACGTGACAACCCACCACATTTGTAATTGAAGATGGATGTGCAAGGCGGGTTAAGGAGAGAAGGTTTACTTTTCGGTCGACTTTGTTCATTTATTCATTATTTTTGCAGTTTCCTTACTAGACCTCCACCAAACTTAAATAACATCCATTAGATCCCCTTTCTAGATACATTTGTAAATTATGATGGTGAGTGGGGGTGGAGGTGGAGGTGGTGGAAGGACGATGGGTGTGGGTGGGGGTGGTGGAAGGATGGTGGGTGGGGGTGGTGGCTGGATGGGGGGTGGTAGAAGGATGGTGGAAGGATTGCGGGTGGGGGTAGGGGTGATGGTGGGTGGGGGTGGTGGAAGGATGGTGGATGGGGGGGGGGGGGGTGGAAGGATGCTAGGGGGGGGGGGGGTGGAAGGATGGTAGGGGGGGGGGGGGTAGGGGTGATGGAAGGACGGTGGGTGGGGGTGGGGGTGGTGTTCATTAGTGGTCCATATATCTATTGTTGTAGGTAAGGCTGGACCACGACCACACACCTGGACCACCTCAGGGAAATATATAGATCCCACAGATTTAAGGGGAGGCAGACCGTTTTTCTGGGCCCCCTTCTCCCTAATGTTTAGCCCCACTAGTTTTGAGATTATAAGACGTTCGGCCCATTGGTTTAGCGATTTTTGCCTCATTTCGTTGTCAATTCTAAGACCTTTCGTGCCATATAGGTGTCGATTATTTCCTGGCGAGCGATAGAGAGCCTTCAATTTCAAGAGGAACCGGCCTTCGGCAGGAACATTTTTCTACCGAAAAATGTACAAATTGATCTTAAAGAGGGGTTCTAGGGTTTTTTCTTCTAAGCTTGATGGAGGTCTAGGGAGGAAACTAAAAAAATATATGAATAAATGAATTAATAGACCAAACAAACGGTCTGCCTCCCCTTAATAAAGACTGATTCATTATAAAACAAACCCGTAATTGTGTAATATAGTTAATGGTAATTGTATAATTAACCCCTTCAGCACCGTGACGTCATTTTATCTTTGATTCTGCGTAAAGTTAGATGATTGTATGCAGTTCAAGAAGGACCTATGTTACTACGAGGGTTTATGAGATCGTATTTACCCATTTGAGTCGTCTAAGTAGAGTAGAAACTATAGAAAATCGTCTAATGGTAACCAGAATATGATGATAATGACGTAATGGAGGTGAAGGGGTTAAGTTTTGTATGATTACTTGCCAATATCATAACATACAAATTCTCAAAGAAGCTCTATTAGTGTTCAGTTTGTTGCGGTGGAGTGTCAAAAAATTTCATTCTTCTATCGCAGGAAACAAAGGATTGGCGGGAACTTATGTGGGTCTAAAAGATTCGAATCCGGTGCTAAGTAGTTGAGATTGATATGGAAATGTTGCAAATATGTAAATAATTGTACATACATTTGGATTTGGTTAGATAATGATTTTTTTGTATATTATATTATTCTAATATATTTACTATGTTCGTAGTTACATAATTAATGCATATTTATGATCACATCGTTCAGTAAATACACGGAACATGTTTCCGAGCATTTTGAACCACTGAGCTAAGACTTGACGATGACCTGGATAACGGGTTTGGAACTTTGAAGTCAGTTGCTGATAAACAGCCGAGCATTAACGACCTAATATAAAGTGATACCTTAAATTACGGAGAGCGTGAACATTTATGCACTACTGATTAATTACCATAAGGCTCTGATTATAATTATAAACGCTACAACGAAACTGCCATGGAGCCTCGCTTCTTAAGGATAAGTGAGTGGTTGTTAGATCTACCATCAGGAAATGAGATAAATACAGTGAGTGACTAATGTGGTGAGTACGTGACACAGTTATTCAGTAATTATTTGAGGCAAGAGTTGTGTTATCGGGTGTATCACCTACCTTTGACCGGGTATATCCTAGTGTGTACTAGCCTATACCTCTTTGAAAGGACATTAGCCTAACCTAACAACCTTACCTAACCTATCTTAATATTATGGGTGGGGGCTGCCGCCACCACACCCCCGCTGTTTGACATCAACTTACGTGTTTACACGACGTACGCCCGGTAACACAACTCATTCCTTATTAATTTTTGAACCTACATATTTTGCCCATATCGTTTACGGGAAGTGAGAGAGTGCATTAGGGTTTTATTGAAGGATATTAGGCTACCCGAGGAGTTTAGATACGTGAGCCAGTCCCTGAAATGATGATCCTCTCACACGCCTTGACCCTTATGTGTTATCACCACTCACAGCGGCGTTTCATTATTATTGAGACTTTGTACAGTGGATTTGTTTAAAGATACACTATTATGGTTGTATACTTCTGCTTATTTACGGATGTTGCATGATACATACATCCATGTGTTAGTATTTGTATCCGTATATATATATATATATACTGTATATAGAGATATATATATATCATAAATACACGTGTGCTAATAAATGTTTATATACTCCCAGCCGTAGAGAGAGAGAGATAGAGAGAGTGAGTGTGTGTGGAGAGAAGGATGAGAGAGTGTAAGGGATGAGAGTGGGAAGTTGGGAGGGGTAAGAGTGGGGAGGGGGAAGAGTGTGAAGGGAGGAGGGTGGGGAGGAACCAAGGAATATGTGGAGACTTAAGGATACGTGTGTCTCCACGCCAAGTTGCCAGATGCATGATAACCTGCGCTTGCCTTAATACCTATCAATAATATTTACAAACATTCAATTCAGGTAAAAATACTTATGATTTTGAGTTAACAAGTGTATTCCCTCTCGTTATCAAGTTGCAGACAAGGTATTTCCCGTCTATTTGTTTAGGGAGGTTGGGTGTTGAGGCTAATGTGACGCTTAGGACCGCATGCTGCACTACGGGTCACAACACGTGTTTTATGTATGGATATTGGCTCCTGTAGGCATGGTGGTCTTGCTTGGTAGTATCACGGCACAATCTTGACATTAGCACGGTTCTTCACGCTCTTTTAACATATTAATTACTGCCCGATTGATGCCCATATTGGTGTTATTAGCGGCGTTTTGTGTATATGAGAGAAATTACGTTTGTGGTTTGTGGTGTTTAAATGGAAATTAGCAAGATGGTTGAGTAATAAATGTTAACGTATTATAGGACCTTCGGCTTCTCGTCTCGCCCCCACACTCTCCCTCCCTCCTTTCCTTTCTCGCCGTGAGGGTGGAAAGACGCGTCGAGTTATTATGCTTTGTGTTCGTATACTTCGCGTGCGCGAGTGCTTCTACTATCACTGAAATACGGACGGACGGACGGACGGATCAGAGGTGGCATTTAAGGTTGGTTGCATTAGGGTTTTATTGAAGGATATTAGGCTACCCGAGGAGTTTAGATACGTGAGCCAGTCCCTGAAATGATCCTCCTCTCACACGCCTTGACCCTCATGTTTTACCACCACTCACAGCGGCGTTTCATTATTATTGAAGTTGTGACTTTGTACAGTAGATTTGTTTTAAAGATACACTATTATGGTTGTATACTTCTGCTTATTTACGGATGTTGCATGATACATGCATCCATGTGTTAGTATTTGTATCACCTCCGAGTGGTCAGGGGCCGGGGGAGTGCTGGATCGACCTTGGTAACCCTGGTCTCTGGGTCTTCTCCTGGGTGACCTGGATGTGTGAGAGTTTGTGTTTTTTATCTGTGTTTATTTATTGTTTTATGTTGTTTTGTGTTTTCCCTGTTCTTGCTCTGTCTTGAGTCGGCTACCCCCAAAATGGGGATTGGGCCTGAGCATATAGATAGATAGATAGATAATTATATATATATATATATAGATATCATAAATACACGGGTATTTATCAAGGAAACTGGCCAACTTTTATTTCGTGATTTTTTTTTGTTAGCTAGTGTTCATCATTATACAGTGGTTATTATTAATTAGAATCTCCGGAAAATCCGTTTTCAATTACTGTGAAAAGTTATTTTCCTGAGAGAGTTTGTTAACTAAGGTCGACTAGGGCAGTCCAGACGAAATTCTCCACACCACCATAGTCACTACACCACACTCCTTCAGTCATTATATTGGGTTTAATCATGTATTATTATTATGTAACTTCCACCAACCGACTTTACTCCTAAACTCAATTAATGAAATCAACAAATACATGTGGCAGTCCAGGGATTCGAACCTAGGATGCTCACACCGAAATGCAGTGCAGCGTTGTACACGCTTTGCAATATATACTTATGTCTATATTGATATACGATATAAATGTCATGCCCATCATGCATATGCCCATTTGACATGAACAATTCAGAGTAAGAAACTGTATTAACATCGGTTATTATAAGAACGTTCGAATGATATGCCAAGTTTCAAGTCTATTACATTCTAAATGCCATTAAAAAGTAGTTTATCTATTTAATAAAAAGTATACACTAACTCTCCTTAAGTATCTTCTATAAGTCGGGATTACCACACACTTTATTTATCGTTCTTACAATAGTGTTGTTTCCTTGCACCTAGCTGTCTCTATCCGCAATAGACTAGATATGTCTTTAAAACAGTTCCATGAATTTAAGATACTCCTATGCAGCTACGACATGACAACTACACCATGTCAGTGAAGATAAAGACTCCTAAATACACGTTTGTTTCTAGGCCGGCTGGCAGCTAGAGAGAAAAACAAATATTAAGGCATGGTAAATTGCGAGAGGGAGATGAAAAAAAATTGGTGTGGGGTGACATTGTGAGCCTCGACGAATTCGCAGCGGGTGAACCAGGCCTTTTGATGCGAGGCAAATTCCCTCATTAATGTGTCCCGTCCTAATGACTTAATTCCTTCACTCTTGAAAGAACCCGGCGCTTGGAGACCGATGAATACTGCTCGTCAGCTCCGGCTTTCAAACTTCGTACCATAACTGGGGGGGAAAAAAACTCGGGCTGGAGTTTTTTTTTTCTCCTCCCGCTTCTCTATGTGTTTCTCTCTCGGGCTGCTAAATTGCCGGAATTTACGAATATTTTTTTAGCCTAGACTCGTAATTTGAGGACTGCCTGACCATTTTCCTGGGATCCTTAGCAAATATTTTATAGACTGTATGTTGCGATTATTTTTAACACATATATTTAAATTATGCATTTATTTGCATGCAAATAGAAACATAATAATTGAGTTATTGTAGTGATATATGTATTTGTTTCAATTCGTTTAGCGATAGTTCACGATAATTTTGTTTAAATTTGTATGTTATATGAAAACAATTATTTTGTCTATTGTTTATATTAACATTAACATTAAATATCAACACCACCTACCTATATACTAAACATAAACATGATATATATATATATATATATACTGTATATATATATATATATATATATATATATATATATATATATATATAATAGTATAATATAATATTGTAGTAAACCATGATTACGATAATTACTGTACAAACAGTAATTATCCCACCTCCCCCCCCCTGGTCCCCGTCTCTCTCCTAGGACCATCATAAGAGGCCTGTATGTCCCCCCCCCCACCACCACCACCACCCACACTCCTCTTGCCTCTCCCTCACGCTCTCTTTCACAACTCGAACTTAATTAAAACTCTTGTATTTAATGTTAAAACTGCACGGGCCCAAGGGTTCGTCTAGGCAACATTCACCTTTTGTACCGCCCAAGATCTATATAGACCTTGGTACCGCCTACGCAGCTCCAATGAAACAACTTGGTTGAGCCCGAGAACTTTCAGTCTTCTACTGTACTTCTCCGCTTGTTCTTCCTCTGTCCAATTGCTCTTCTTTCCTTCTTTTCTCCAGCCATCTGGCCTGGTCTGCAACTCCTTTTCTCTCCCACTATGAATGTAAATCTCTAACCACACCAATCCTCTTCCTACCCCACATACACCACTTTCTCACCACCACACATCATGTTTACACCTTCTCTGCGATGTACCTCCTATTTCTACCCCCTCAATCACATACCTAACTTTCTTTACTATAGGTAGCCCCATCAAACTTGACAATAATCTTGACCCCTTAACATATCTTATAACTCGAAATTAATTAAAGCAATCGGGCTGACGTTTATATAATTTGGGAAGAGTCCACCAGGAAATAGGTGTGTATATTTACAGCCAGTTTGCTCTAGGCCCTTTTGAGTTACAGAGAGGTCAGGGATATAAAGAGTAGTGTCAAGTTCGTTGGCGCTACCTATATCCTCTCTCTGACTCTGCGATCTGTTTATGCTTACCCCGATGCATGCCAACGCTGCCATACATCCACAGCCTTGCTTCCCTATTGATTGCTAAGCCTCACCACCTTCACTACCCTCCCCACTCTCTTCCTAACCAGAGGGGGGTCACCTGCTTTTGTTTTCTCTCCTTTTCTTTCTCTGGCTTGTATCCATTCGGGCTCATTCAGCCTACTGTTTTAAGACATCGCGTGAGCTAGCGAAGCGAGGCGATCGACGATTGCGCCTGTTTTTGTGGTTTTCTAGCGATTTTTAGCGAGCGAAGAGATAGTATAACATTGGTATAACTTCTCTGTACATTAACTCGATGATATGTATACGTCCTGTATCCACTAGTATATTGGAGCATAACCATTTAAGACCCAACACCCAAGAGTTCTCTATAGAGTTCCATCTGCTGTTCACCATTCACGTCAGGACCACCACCACCTCCACAGCATTCCACCCCTCCACCTACACCAGCTACCTCCTCCACCTCTCTTCTCTGCTATCGACCACCTCCACAATCCTCCCCCCCCCCCATCCCCTCTACCTCCCTACAGCTCCGTTTTCTTCGTGTTAGTCTCAGCAGCGTAATGGGCAGAAATATGAGAGTCGCTTAAGGGGAGATGGGTCGTTTTTCTGGTCCCTTTGCTCCCTTGTGTTGAGCCCCATTAGTTTTCATATGTTATGACGTTCGGCCCATTAGTTTGGCGATTTTAAGACCTTTCACCCCATTTATATCAATATTTAGACTTTTCGTGTCATTTAGGTGTCGATTTTTTCCTGGCGAGCGATAGCAAGCCTGTTACTTAAGAGGAACTGGCCTTCGGCCGGGATATTTATCTATTGAAAAATTCACAAATCTATCCTGAAGGAGGGTCTTAGGGGTGTTTTTTAAGCTTGATGGAGGTCTAGGGAGGAAACTATGTTAATGATGATAATCACGGAGCCACCCATCACAACCACACTTACAAAATACTTCACTATACCTTAACATGGAGGGTGGAATAAGACAGTTTGCACACACACACACACACACACACACAATGTTTCAGCAATTCAAAACACATTAATAGGGTGTTCCATATCCGTTGTATAGCATTCATGATTATAACAAAAGGAAGAATCATTGTACAAGAATATATATATAT